>SSNP01000073.1:2083590-2336589 GCA_006937955.1 Pachypanchax playfairii | reverse complement strand
AACAAAAAAAAAAAAAAAAATTGTTACACTTGATGTATCAGCGTCGGAATTAAACTGGACTCCAAACAGTCCGCCTCCTTATATTTTTTTCCTTCTCTTTGAATTCTTGCTTGTATGTTCTCTCAATGTAAGTCGCTTTGGATAAAAGCGTCTGCTAAATGACAGTAGTAGCTCCACAGGTGTTCTTACCTTCATAGTGGGTGAAAACAGGTCAACAACTTCTTTTTCAGTTTTTATCTCTCAAACTACGCAGGTGGCGATAACACCCGAGTTCGAACGGACTGTATTTGTTTCGTCACAATTCCTTTGCTCGTTAGTATTCATCAACTCCTGAGGTTGAAATCACGCCTAGCATGCTGCTGGCTAAAAGCTGTAGCATAAACTCATATCCAACCGGAAGAGACTACATGTGCTGTTGCCATGTGCAACGGGGCAGAAAACCGTATGACTTGCTCTCATAGGTTAGTATGTTAGCCAATCAGAGTCTAGCAAATTTGAATAATGAATATTAATGAGTTGCCGCCCGAAGCCTGACGGAACCAGCCGAATCTTGACGCAGATAGACTGAACGGTCTGTTAGTCAGTGTTTCATAATATTTTTTAGACATAAAATGTTTCATATTACTGGTTAATACTTAAGAAATAACCGCAAAGTCATGACATTTTTGTGAAATGGCCTCTTTAACTGATACCGTGAACTGATACTTAAGATGTGGAATCTCTGCAAAAATTCTAAAGAAAAATTTTATTTTTCCCTTGAAACTTTAGTTTTGTGGTCATTTTTATTGATATTTACATTTTTATTGAGTTCATCATTTGTTGTAATAAGCAGAGAAGAAAATAAAACCTGTCTTACAATTCATTGCATTTTTTTGTGTGGTAGAAGTATCAGGTACTCGGTATCTGCAAGATCTAAGTATCGGTATTGTTTTGAAAAAGTGGTATCATTGCATCCCTAGTGTAGTTAGGTCGATCTTTAGTTATGTCTTCTTTGCAGTATATCAGTTTTTTTAACCAGAAAGGACACAGTGAGATAAACTGGGATCAAACCGGCAACCCTCTGGTTGACAGTCAGCCTCTCGTCCCCTCCACAACCAACCCAATACGGACCAGATTCCTGCAGCTCCCTTGTAGCTGTGAGGGGTCAAAGCATCTCGTCCCATTTGTCTCCACTGTTTGTATCCTGCTCCATAAATATTGGCAGTGTGGGAGTCTGACCTTGTCATGTGTTGACTAATGCTACTGCCTGTCTATCTTTCACTGCACGCAGTCAGACGTCTCAAACAGAAAGTCTTGTGCTGCCCAGTGGCTGAAGTGTGGAAGCGTACTACTTCAAAGAGCCACACAATGCTACATCCTCCAGATGTTATTTATCCCTTTTCATATAAATTACAATTTCATAGACATTATTTAATATATTTTTGATGAAATTCCCGTTAAATTTAACGATTCTCTGTCAGATGATTAGACAAGAGGCTTTAGTCTGTAATTTGTCTTTTTCTTGGTGTACTATTGGGCGGAGTACACCTTTGACATGCATGTACATTCAGTACACACAAAGTAGAGTCTCGAGAGCCGTGTGTGTGTGTGTGTGTGTGTGTGCGTGCGTGTGTGTGTGTGTGTGTGTGTGTGTGTGTGTGTGTGCGTGCGTGTGCGTGTGCGTGTGTGTGTGCACATCTGAATATCTTTTTGCAGTATTTCCCACTGCAGCACAGCAGGTTGTCAGAGGTGGTTAAGTCTTGGGGCTTGAGCACCTCTCTGAGTGCGCACACGCACGCACACACACACACACACACACACACACACACACAGATCAGAAAAGACTTTAATGGTGTTCAGAGACCTGACTGGAGTGTTTTGCCAACACCCCCTCAGGCTGGTTTGTGCTTGTCCATCTTTCCATCCAGCTGTCCATTTATCATCCATTCATACTTTATCATATCAATTCTCTTTTTTTGTCTTATTGTGTTCCATCTTTTATATTGTGTATTTAACTTTATCTTTAACCTGAGGGAGAGACGGATATTTTTACCGTTTTTTTCCCAGGCGTCTGTATTTAGACGTTTGATCAGTGGAAACATGCAGAAAGCGTTTGTTCATCCACAACAAGCTGTTTTAAAAAAAAAAAAGAATATTCAGAGTGAAAACACGAGCAACAAACTCCTTTTTCACACCATGAGTCAGCATGTTTTAAACATGATGCAGTGAAGTAGAGACAATTTACATACTGTTGTAAAAATGTCCTGATTTGAAGACAGAAAGCATGTGATCAAAGTCTTTATGTTAACTAGTGATCCATTAATCTAGTTTACTTGTTAGTGACCATAACTGGATTAATAATTCTTAACATTATGTTTGCTTCTATCCAAACACATTAATACATCCATATCCATCAAACGCTGAGCTTTACTCTCCATCGCCCCAGACGTGCGTCTTCACTGTACCGACAGCCATCTTGATTTCCTCTGACTCTGTTTGATCCGAGGCCGTAAAGCAGCAGTCTGCTGCAGCCGAAGCCTGAAGATCTCAGAGGGCTGGAACTGGCTCTGACTGGATCGGTCCAATAAAAACAGTTCAGAAACCATAAACCAGTCAGTCAGCGAGGACTCAACCTAATTTGCACTCTGGAGATTAGTCATGTCTGCTGATGGGAGGAAAAAACTTGTATCAAAATATGTCATTTGGTAAAATTGATCAAGCTGCAGCTTGAAATAAAAAAAAAAAAATTATATATATATATATATATATATATATATATTTGCGGCAAAAACAAAACAAAACACAAAGACAGAAGACTTTGGATGAGAAGACGTCTTGTCTGATTTCAATTTTTTTTATTGGGAAGTCCTGATCAAACTGTGACTGGTCTTATTTGGGATCCAATCAGATGAAAGAAATGTGTGTGACAAAGATAAAACCAGATACTTTGAGTCAAACAAAATTCTTTTGCCACATTATTTAAATAAAAATTTATAAAAATGATTACTTTAAATGATAAATGAGCTAAATTTGATTATTATCTAAAATTATGATCATAACAAATATAAAAAAAAATTCTTAAACACAAATATTGTTATATAAAAACAATTAAAGTAAAAAAACATTAATTATTCAGTGTTTCTAAATTAAAATACCTTTCAAAATAAAGGATCTCTACCAACTTCTCATGTGTTAAAGCAGTATTTTCCATTTGATGATCTAAACTTTAAAAATAATCAAATGCTACAACCTGAATGCTAACGTTGATATTTGTTTGTGTGTTTTTAGAGTTTTAAGCTTAACGTGGACGGTCACGGTGCTCTGAAGGAGAGCATAATGGAGGAAGGCAAAGTTCTCCTAAGCATCATCAGCTCCCACCAGCCGGGTATGTTTTCACATACATGCACCAGCCTTCACGCTAGCCACACAGACAACGATTGGCTACACAATAAGGCACACACAGGTGTTCATAATCGAGCCCCGAGCCCGTTCCATTCATTATTAATATTTGGATTAAGAGAGTGACCTTCAGAGAGGAAAGCTCATATAAATGTAGCCAAAAGAGACAGAGAGAGATAAAGACAAAGCCTGAGACGGAGGAAAGATGGAGAAGCAGACAAAACGCTAAAGGCTTGCATTCAAAAGATAACAGTCTCATTGTCTTTTTCTTAAAATTTTTGCAATTCTTCTGCAAAAAGACAGCAAGAAGGAAACAGTAAAATAATCTGATGTTACTTAGGGTAATATGGCTAAAAATCTTTATCACAATATATATTTAAAGTTTGCTGTAATGATATAACTGACGAGACAACATCATTCTAAACTTCACAGGTTTGTCATGTTTCCTCCTTCACTGTGATGGTCTGCTTGCAGGTTCTGCAAAAAATTGTGCTTTACTGTGTATCTGATGAGCGAAAACAAACCAGTTCCACATCGTAGAATTTGCACCTTTTTTGCAAATCTGCATCAGTCAATGAAGCACTTTCATCTCGTCCTTCTCTGCTTCCTCCCCATGTGATCAGATGAAAACAAGGACACTGCACATGCATGTTTCACCCATCTTCTATTGCTATACTTTATTTTCTTATCATTCCCAAGCATTTACCGGTGTTACCGTGAAAGTTATGATATGGCCCAGTTACTTTTTGATCCACTGATATCATGTTGTTCAGATTTTGTTGATGCAACAACATGATGGAGAAAGTTTTATAAGCAGAGATGCAATAAACCCCACATGGAAAAGGTGACCTTTGACCTTCACAGATGCAACCATTTAAAACAATAAATAAACTTTTTCTCAAAACTGATTCACACTTTTTACAGAAACATTAGCTTTATTTATTTATTTATTTATTTATTTTTTGTTTGTTATTTTCTCATTGAACAAATCTATTTTCTTGTAATTTAATTTTTTTAGATTTTTTACCTTTCGTCTGTTTCTTTCCGTTCTACGTTTCTCTCTTTCTGCTTCACCCTGCCGTTTCTTTCCCTTCAGCTCTGAGGGATATCCTCCATATGGTTGCCAGCCAATGGGATCAGCTCCAGCGGCAAATCCGGCGCCAACATTGCTGGATGCTTCGCGCCCTCCGCTGCATCCAGACCCGCCTCTTCTATACCAACCAATCGCATGAGCTGTTCGCAGCGCCATCGGACCCAGAGGCCAATCCGAAGCCTCAGTGCACAGAAGAAGGCAATAAGGTTAGCGGCTAGTAGTGCTTTTTATTTTCTTTGCAGACCCTAATCTTATTTTATTCTTTTCATCTGGTTTTGTTTGTTTTTTATCAGTCTTGGTTTTATCCCTCCATTTCCTCACTGGCTGATCCGTGTTATATCCTCCTTTATCTGCAGCACACACAGAGCAGTGGTACACACTTACCCGTGGGTCTTGGGTAAATGTCTTTGTTGCTGTCTTTGGGGTTTATATATATATATATACACACATACATTTGCACTGTTTGTAAAACTGAACCTTTTAGCTTGACTCTGTTAATGCAGCGCTGGTGGAGGTTAGCATGCTAGTGGAGGTTTGCTAGATGAATTAGAAATAGATGTTCTTTTATCTTTTCTTATTAACGGCTTTCTTCTGCAACTGACTGTGGCGTGTTTCACCTTTAGTTCTGCTCTTCCTTAGTTGGACCAGAGACTCTGTGTTTGAAACTTTTTGTTAGGCCGTAAATGTTTAAATAGTTTTACAAAAAATGTTTTTGTCTACAATTTTTTTCTTTCAAACCGTTTCTCGACATTTATTTGTTTTGTTTTCTCATCCTTCTTCCCGTTTGAGTTGCTCCTCCAGCAGACTTTACTCTGTTTTCAAATTGTTTTGTTGCAATTAGGGCTGCAGCAGCCTGATCACTGTGATCAGTCAACAGTGACAGCCATTAAGCAGCTATCGCCTCTCTCTCTCTGTATGTTTGTTTTCTGTGTTGTTTTTATACCTGTGCGTGTGTGTGTGTGTGTGCGTGTGCGTGTGTGTGCGTGTGTGTGTGTGTGTGTGTGTGTGTGCGTGTGTGTGTGTGTCTCAGCTGCTTGCCCGGCCGTAGCACATTAACAGTCCATTCATTATCATGGTGAATCTCTTTGCACTTTGATCTGTATAACATCCAAACAACAAATTCAAGTATAAACCTGCAGATTATTTTTGCTTTGCAGTGCAACTAAAACTCATCTCTCACATAGATTAGTTAGATTATTCTAATATGTTCTGGTAGATGATGAACACATAGTGTAATGAGATCTTTCATGTTCTGGATCTGCAGTAAGTTCCACTTTATAATGTCAGGTTTTAGGTCTTTCTTCAGCCCCAGAGGCCACAAAACCCTGTAGACCAGCATGCTCATCTGACCTGGTTAGGGCCAATTTAATGCCTTTTTGCTAACGCTACATTTCTAAAGCTAATTGGTGTTTCTTATATGATGTCACAAATTTATTTTAAGTTAGTTTTTGAACTGATAAATTGGTTATTTTACTACTTATGATGAAACAACAAATGGGAACTCTAAAGTGAAGCTTTTTGAGCAGAAATAATTAAAAAGAAAAAGGTCACGTTTGTACGTCTGATCATGACGCAGCCTTTAGATCCAGTAATTCTTGCATGTTCATTAACTGCATGTCCTCCTTAATGATCAGATGCATGGCTTAATTACTGCTGCAGACACAGAGGTGAAGATGTGTGTGTGTGTGTCTGTGTGTGTGAGGGTGTGGGTTGGGAGGCAAATTGCAAGGTCAACCAACAGCATCCCATTTCTGTATCTGTGTGTCTGTGTTCATAGATCTTAGTCAAATATATGAAACAAGAAGAACCAAGGGCAGCGGTGGGTAAATGCTCTACGCTTCATTTGTTGTGTGTGTGTTTTTATTGCAGTAGTGGTCACGAGTATCTTTTTTATCTTTGAAAAGGCAAACTAGTTTAAAGGAATGTAACCTTGACTAAAGGGCAAAATAAAGGGCACACAGGAATAAATTTATCAAGTGGTGAAACCTCATACAATATTTATAACCTTATAATTCACTATTCATTTCAAAGATTAAATACCAACGTATAACTATACTTCATCCTGTTAATCTTCAGTTTTAGAGTAATTAAAGTGAAAGAATGATATACTTCACAACCAGATACTCAGCTTGCAGTTTTACTGGTTGAGACTTGATGTGTGTGAGCTGCTGGTGAAGAAATATCTATAAACTCTCAGATTAAATGGTTAAAAAAAACACCATTCTTTAATTATTCTTAAAGCAGTACTAAATATTTTCACAGCTGTGAATGGGTGGTTCCTTTGCTGCTTTACGGCAACAGCTGTTTGTTCCACTAGCGGTCATCATTCGCTGCTATAAAGGCTAGCAGTTAGATTTTACAGTTCACTAACCAGAGTTCGCTTTTTATTGGTTTCATGTTGGAACATGACAGAAAAAGGAAGACAGTAATGTCTTCTTTGGTGAGGCAAAGAAAGCGTGAACAAGACAGGGAAAGAGCTAAAACCAGAGTAAACATCGGCGAGGCTACACTCGGAATGAGCTGCAAAGCTGGTGTTCTAGTGATTTATGCTGCCCTGTAGAAAAATGCCGCCATAGTACGAATTGACAACTTATTTCATAATGAGATGTTAGTAGAAGTTTATAGAGTATTCTTGTTTATGGCGGGTGTGTCCTGTTAATTATTTAAGCATATTTTTATGATCCTTCCCTGATATTTTCTAAATAAAAGCCCTCTGGGTACTTATCGGCTATTGTTGGGTCCTTCTCCTCTGGGTGTGTCCAAACATTTGCCTGTTGCTCCGATAATGCAAAGAAAGTAAAAATAACATCATATTTAGTGTTTCTGACCTGGGAGAATTTATTTGATAGGTAAATGTATTTATGGAAAAAATATAGAAACAAAAATAAACAATAAATCTGTTTATTGAAGTCAAGACTGTGGAACGGCACATGTGTGCACTCTCAGAAATAGAGGTACGAGACAAGGACATTTTTGTACCTATAGGTAAATTGTTTTAAAATGTTCCCTTAAAAGTACAATATGGATCTTTAAAAGGCCAGAAATGCCCCTTTGAGTGTTCAAATTGATATAAAGTACAAATTTGTACCATTTCAACTGCACCTGCAACACTGGATCTACAGGGTACACCCCCAGCGACAAGAATTTGTACCCTTCTTGTCGCTAGGGGTGTACCCTGTAGTCCATGTCCATTTTTGTACCTTATGAAGTTGTTCCACTAAAACTGTAAAATTTTGCCACATTTTGAAGTCTTAAACCAACATTCTGAAACATAATATTGAAAATGATGGAAGAAACTTAATAAAATGGAGATTAACCAGCCTTGGCCAGGGTTGCAGGTGCAGTTGAAATGGTACAAATTTGTACTTTATATCAATTTGAACACTCTAAGGGGCATTTCTGGCCTTTTAAAGACCAATATTGTACTTTTAAGGGAACATTTTAAAACAATTTACCTATAGGTACAAAAATGTCCTTGTCTCGTACCTCTGTTTCTGAGAGTGTGTAGCACATCTCAACAGGTAGCATGTTTCTGCAGAACATTGGTCCGAGCAACGGCTGTCTGAGACACGGCTGTGGAAAAGCTATTTAGTGCTGCTTTAAATAGTCTGAAGAATTTTTTGCATATTTGCCCTGACTGACAGTTACATGATGTATCCAGCTATAGGTGCAGCTCATTTCCCTGTTCTACATTACTGTGTAATGGTTTTGGTGAATTTGGTTTTCAATAGAATTAGAACTGGAAGCAGTCAGTGGTTGAATGACCTCGTCTAGCAGAAACATACTAAATGTTAGAGCTCCACAGTAAAGGCTCATTTCTTTAGTTGTTTTCAACTGAAATGCAACTTGACTATTACCGATTCGTAACCTCACTTTAAATGTTTTGACTATTCTTTATGTGATATTGACAAAATGTTGCTTTACCATTGAGAAACAACTTTGTGGAGCTTATTAAGAGAAACTCAAGTGAATTGCAGTTTTGGTTTCATATTTTTACATTCATTATGTACATAAAGGGAGCAGCGAAGCTGCATGTTGAATTATAAAGTAAGTGAGTAATGTCTCAGGTAAGAAGACAGTTCTTTGGAGTGTAGTCTGCAATTTTATGGATCTCCAGTGATTGATTTTAAAACCAGGCTGGTGTCTTGGTGTTTCATGGTGTTGCAGTTTTCCTTGAATTTTAGTTTTGTTGCCTTTTTGCTTGTTTTTAAATAATTTTTGCATCTAATTTTGAATAAAGTACAATAAAAGGATCTGGGTCAGGATGTGGAGTGGATGAGATGAATGCTGGTTTGATTCAATATCTGATTCAGCTTTAATATCACTGATGTGAAAGAGAAAAATCCATGACTGTAATAATAATTTTAGTTTAATAACTATGTTTTGTAGTATTCAACACAATTTTGTCAGTTTTGCTAATGGCATATAAACATAATTTGAATAGTTGGATTTGACCATATGTTTATTAAAGTGGAAGAAATGACAGTAGTGTAGTCCGTTTTGGTGAAAATGATTTTGTTCTCATTTAGTCCTGTAGCCCGGGGGCGGGGGGTGTTATATCCTCCCTGTCTCCTAAATTCCTCTGCATAATTATTCCTCTGCTCATTGTATGTGCAGCTGGCTGTATGTACAGGTTAAAGCAAAGATAGAATATCTAAATAAATCATGTGCAGTTGAGTCTAAGTGTCTGTTCACCAAACATCATTCAGGCAGCGTGACACCAAAACAGGCTCGAGTCCAGTTTTACCCCTTAACATCAGTAACTTTCAGAGAACTCCGAGAACTGTTTAATCAGAAAATAGATTATACTTCTATTGATATAACCAGCAAATTCAATTTTCATTTCAAAAGATTAAATAACATCAATAATTAATCCTCCTAATTTTTATTCACAGAGCGATGAAGAGGAAAACCAAATGATAAAATGTAGCTAGTTCATATGCTGTCCTTAGATGTCCGGATTAGTACGGTTTATTTGTTATTGATAAGGATGTTCTAACTTGCTGACAGTTGCTTTATTGGCTTGAAAGATCTTAAGGTCCATAAAAACGTGTGTGCGCACGTGTGTGGCCGTTTGTGTGTCTCTTGGTACTCATAAGAGCTTGTTGTTATTGGTGTGAACATATGTTGCTGACAAGAGTTTTCTCTGCTTAACCCGACGTTCGTCGTCTATCCTCCTTTTGACTTTCACGTTTTTAGTTATAGAGTTAAAAAGATTTTTGCTTCTCAACCCTTTTGTTGTCACTATTTTCAGTTCATGCGTTTGTGTGAACATTTCAGCAAACAGTCCTTACTATTACAATCTTTTTAGCTCAGGTAATTATGTCAACGCAGACTATATTCCCATGTCTTCATCTTTTTCCTTTGCCATCGGGCACATCACTTTTAACTCTGAATGGAACGTTAAGACAAACATACAAGGGGCCATTGGAGACATTATTTGTAAATAACATGTACAATACTGGGAAAAAGGTTTAGAACATCCCAATGTCTCTGGGTTTTTATTGCAATTCAAATTGTTCATGTCCAATGATCTTGGAATGGTAGAAAAATGTAATGTTTCCCCTAACCGAAGAATAATTATACAAAAAGCCTACAAAATGGGTTAGACAATTTAAAACTGTCTTGCAGCAGTGGAGGTTGATCAGCCTTGAAAGCAGGTGCTACTAATTCCTACAGGTGTTCCAACTTTGCTGGAATACTTACAACCTACTGTGTTTGAGTATAAGCTGTATAGGAACACACTGTTGCATCAAATCCTCATGAGCATCAGCTGAAAAATATTATACTGTAGAAATTAGAGTTTTGCTCCAAATAGGGCCAGAAAAAGAGGCCATTTCATACAAATTTCAGGACTTTGTGGTTATTTCTTAAGTATTAACAAGTAATATGAAACATTTTATATCTAAAAAACGTCAGGAAACACTGATTAACAGACCTTTCAATTTGTCTGCGTCAAAATTCGGCTGGTTTCGTCAGGCCTCGAGCAGCAGCTCGTTCATATTCATTATTAGAATTTGCTGGACTCAGATTGGCTAACAAACTAGCCTATGAGTGCAAGGTTTACTGTTTCCTGCCCCGCTGTGCATGGCAACGTCAGACGTTGTGTCTTCCTGTTTGCTACGTCTTATGCTAACAGCTTTTAGCCAGCAGCATGCTAGGCGTGGTTTCAACTGCGGGAGCTGATGAATACTAAGAAACAAAGGAGTTGTGACAAAACAGATACAGGCCGTTCAGACTCGGGAGAACTCGGGTTTTATTGCCACCTGCGTAGTTTGAGAGATAAAAACTGAATGAAGTTGTTGACCTGTTTTCACATCCACTATGAAGGTAAGAACACCTGTGGAGCTAAAATATTCAACAGAAACCTCAGAAAAACTGTTGTTGTTAATGGAAGGGCCTCTTTAACAGTTGCCATTTTTAGACTATTTTCACGGAAATACTGAAGACTGAAAGAAGGTTTTATGGACTGATGCACCAAAATTTGAAATCTTTGGTTCATAATGGTCGATGTTTGTATGCCGTCAAGTAGACAAAAGGATGGTTTCACAGTGTGTGGCATTGACTGTCCATCATAGAGGAGAAAGTGTGATGGTCTGATTCATGGATCCAGGGTTGGTAGTTTGTACAGAATGAGAGGCACCTGGAACCAAAACAGCTTCCACAGTATCCTGCAGTACCATGCAGTAACCTCAGGTATGCCTCGTTGGGTAGAGGTTCATCCTACAGCAAGATAATGATCCAAACTGTGCCAGAACTACTTCAGGAAAAAAGAACAAGAAAATAAGAACAGCAAAGTCCCAAGACTTAAACCCCATCCAGCTGTTTTGGGATGAACTGGACAGATGAGTGAAAACAAAACAAAGCTGCACGTTCCACACAGTTGAAGGAACTTCTGCAACAGATGTGGGAAGAAAGAAAGTTCTGAGTGTTTTCAGCTGTGGTATCTGCTAAAGGAGGCGACTTTGATCAGACAAAAGCTTAGAAACATATTGGTCTATAAATATATATTCCATGATGTCTTTTTTACTTCTGTTGTGTATTTGTGCTATGCTTTTATTTTAGAGTGTGATGAAACATTAAACTGCATCATTTTTAATAAAAAACTGCAAAAACTGGGGTGTTCTAAAACTTTGGAGCTGTAGAAGAGATATGCCCATCAGACCGAGCCCGTATACTAAACTGGTATATTTTCTCAGTAATTACTGAAAATTACTCATAAACACAACTGTATGAAAACATTTCCGTCCAACTGACCATCCGTCCAACTGACCGTCCGTCCAACTGACCGTCCGTCCATCCGTCCGTCCGTCTTGCCTTGCTTTTTAACCGCCTGTTCTTTATTTTTCTTCCCAGCTCCTTCTCTTACTCCTGCAGCTTTCTCGCCATTCGTTCATACAGAGGGACGGTTTATATAAATGTCAGGGAATATCAGAGCTGGGGTGGAGGGATTAAGGAGCCAGGAGACGATACACTGATACCAGCAAATATAACTGTTCGATAGGACAGCCAACTCTG
Organism: Pachypanchax playfairii; assembly: GCA_006937955.1. Lineage (NCBI taxonomy): Eukaryota > Metazoa > Chordata > Actinopteri > Cyprinodontiformes > Aplocheilidae > Pachypanchax > Pachypanchax playfairii. The sequence goes on along the minus strand of SSNP01000073.1, from coordinate 2,324,600 downwards.
GGGATTAAGATGCACACATACACACACCAGCACACATCTAACTCTGAGTGAATAGCTTGATTTTCTTTTATTGTGTAACTTCAACACAGTGTTGTTTTGTTTCTCATCTACGTTGTGTGTTGTGTTCCATTGTATAGTGAAACTGAAGGTAAAGAGAGTGAGCACAGGAAAAAAAAGATACAAGTATGAGAGGGGTGTTTTATATGAGTGTAAAAGCAGTGTAATATTTAACAGCTTAGTGAGATTTGTCTGTCACATTATAGGGTATTTGGCTGAGTCTGATAACACACACCTACATGGGCAAATCTATACACACACTCAAAAACACTCGAAAGGTGAATTTATGTTTTCATCGACAGCTGCTGAATCTAAATCAATTTCTTAAGTTTAATCTGGAAAAAAAATATTTTTTATTAAACTTGTACAACTTTTCCATGACAGTACGACTCACAGTACTCTATTAAATCAAATATTATGATCCATATAAAAATGCATTTAGATTTGATAATTAATAGAAATAAAAAAGGTCACTCACACTTACTGTATTAAATCCTACAAAAGATATGATAATCTCCCACGTTGTATGAAATACATTAACACATGTTAGATAATGTAGTGATACATACTGAAGTATGATTTTTTTGCCACTCTGTTTTGACTGGAACCTTTTCTTTTTTATTTAAAGGTGGTAAAGAGGATTTTGCCCCGAATGAGAAGCTCAATGGTTGTTAGTTGTTTTTGGAATATTGCACCTGTGTTTTAGCACCTCCCCCCACCCCCTTCCTCCTATTTCCTCAATGCCAGAAACACCTCCGTTAGAAATTTGTGAAGAAATCCCCTATTGTTTGTTTACTATCGGCATCGCTGGAGTTTTTCCTGGAACTACTACAACTTTGTTTCTTTGAACATGTCAGGATCATCAATGGTAAAAGGCTGTTTTTTGTTACTTTTAGCAGTATAAGTGTGATTGACAGTATAGTAGCCAATAGATAACGAAATGGGTTTGTTATCTATTTGCTACTTGTTTTAAAGCCAGGTCTATGATTTATAAATATTATAACTTTTTCTTTTGGAAATCGTGAGTACCGCTACAAGTCGATAAAATGATTTTAAAGTTAAATTTGACATCTAAATTTGCTACAAAATCCTGTTTGCCACCTTTAATATAAGAGTATGCATTTTTGTGAAGAGTGTCAGAAATCTGTAGAGGCTTATTTTTACGTAACACTGACAGGGAATTGAAATCCTAAGAAACAAATATATTAAATTGTTTTCTAGATTTAAGCACTGTATTAATCTCATGACCTATAACGGGTGAAAACCTCTATATTTCCCAATAAAACCACACAAAGTGAACGAGTGGGTTTCTCTGTTTTGATCTTGAACTAAACAGGTGAGCAATTGTTTGTTGTAATAATTAAGGAATTTCTCTTTCCTGTGTAAAATCACCTAATTATTCACGTATTCACCGTGTTCAAACGTTTTAACTTACACAATATAATTTGTTTGAGAGTGCCAGCCTTCTGTTTGTTTGTGCTAGGATAAAAACGTTTCATGCAGTTTTGAGGAATTTGGTGTACAGGTTTATCTGTCGGCCCCAGCAATGTGAAAATGTAATTATTAAGAGCTTGACTAATGTCAAAAGTAGTGCCACCCGTTTCCAGTCAGAGCTTTGGCATCACTGGTGTCTGTTCTGAATTTTTATCTACTTTTTAAAATCTTTTTAATCCTTCTTTAATCTTTCTTATTATTTTAGCGATTTTCCCCAGTGTGTTTGTTTTTTAACTTATTTTTAAATTCTGGTCGCTGTCTGTCAATAAAAAGATGGATGGATGGATGGATGGATGGATGGATGGATGGATGGATGGATGGATGGATGGATGGATGGAAGGACGGACGGACGGACGGACGGACGGACGGACGGACGGACGGACGGATGGATGGATTTGGCTGGACTCTCACAAGGAGCAGAAAAGTTTCTCTATGTTGGTTAAATTTTAGCCTTACATTTCAAAATCTCCCTGAGGTGTCATATTTAAACAGTTAGCACAATATGACAGGAAGTACATTTTGACAAGAAAATCTTCTTATTCTAAGATTTGTTTAGATATACAGTTAAATCTTTTAGTGCATGCCTAAATACAAGCAAAGCTCATCTTTTTTTTTCTTCTTGGCTGTAGATCTTAAATGCTGTCATTTGTGCTGATATCCACTGATGACCTCTGACCTGAAGTTCCTGTTCGTGTTTCATGATGATGTCATTCTCTTTTAGAGGCTCTGATTTGTTGCCTTACAGCTGTTTGTTTACCATTTAAATGCTCATACATACTGATTTTTAAAAGAGAAACTAAGTTGGTCACTCATTTCAGAGTACACATTCTGTATTAGGCAATACAATTTTATTTGTATAGCACACTTTCAACAACAAGGTAATTCAAGATGTTAGGGTTGTTTTTTTTAAATTTTTTCTTAATTTTATGTGTTAATAAAGCTGGAATCAAAGGAAGTGACAGAGGTACTTGATTTTAAAATCCCAGGTTCTCTGTGACGATCTAATTGCAGCTACATTTCCTTTTTCAATTTTTTTTTACTCTTTTGCTTTTACTTTTTTCTTTTTGAAGAATTGTTTATTCTTCAAATTTATTGTATACTATTTTTTAAATGACAAACAATTAAATTAACGAGAATATATTCAACTTTGAATCATTTAATATCTGTCTAAAATTGTACAGGTGTTAAATGACTTTCGTTGTACATTGTAAACATAGATGAAACAATTAAAATAGAGCAAATATAAATTAAACAGTAGGAAAACAAACACAAAATATTTAAATCTGTCCCTTAAAAATATGTATGCTACTGGCATATATTTACTTGGCTTAACAAAAATATTAATAAAGTTATTTGCTCCTAAAATTCACACATTTTCCATCTCCTTCAGATGTGTCTGAGTGCCTTCATCATAATGTTAAGCCAAGTGAATCTAGACACCAAATATTGATTTTACTTTCAGGAGCCTGGAAGTCTGGAACATGCCAATTTCCCACAGAGGAAGTTGAAGAATTGCTGGGGTGAGATTTTGGTGTTAGACTAGTTAAACTAGATCTTGTGTCCAAAAACAGATTTCTTTTAACACAGGACACCAAAATTCTGATACAGAGCTAAATCAAACCCTTGTTAAACATCAAATAAATCCTAAAATATTTAAAATACAATCTTAATAAACACTATGATATTAACTAAACTAAAATATGTCATTATTCATTGAACAAAAATCTAGGCAAACTTTAAATCTAAGTCCATCTTTATTAGGAGGGAAAGTACCAGCCAGGTGGTGCTGGTCAATTATCATGATTAGCGTGAGTTTCTTCAGAAAGGCAGGTTAGTCAGTTTGCTTTTCTGGAGCATACAGGTGTGTGTTAACTAGGTTTGGGTGGTATACTGGTTTGTACCAAAACCCAGTGTTTATTTTGGTTATGATATGAATTTTTCACGCACCACTATACCGGTAAACTGCCAAGACAGTGTCTGGAACATTTGCAGTGGGAACGTGTTTCTACGGGGACCGATTTTAGTGCTACACGCTAAGACCACACGTGAAAAATAACATTTTGAATGAAGAATGGCTGCTGGCGGGGGAGGTAACAGTGACACACAGATTACTGACCCAGAACAACTTATTCCAAAAAGAGGAGCCACGTCTGTAGTATGGGATTTCTTCAGCTTCAAAAGGTCGGACTTCATTTGCAGAAGCCTGTGGTGGTAATACTAACAACTTAACTTAATTATTGCCCCCTATTGGCAATCCTGTTTAGAAGAGTCTGTGCAACAAAACATGCTAATGTGCATATGACAGTAAACTGGGATCAAATACCGTAAAATCGTAGCCTGACCAATCAGATCCTCCTGCATTATGTTCACATGCAGAAGGGTCTGACACCGGAGCCGCACCCGATCATTTCTGCATCAAATTTTATGATGGACCAATTACATATCACCTTTGTTGTGCGTCATCCTGAAAACACGGAACTAACGTTTTCCACCCAGAGCACAACATTCAACATGGCGGACTCGGCTGTGGATGAAGTGTTTACTTCTGTGTTTGCTTGGGGCGGTCAAATACGTGAACCGAGTGTGCAATGACACCTCGTATTCACAGGTTTTTGACACAAAAGCAACAACTGTCATTAATATTCGTCTTTTCTCCTCCATTAAACATGGCTCTGTAGCTACCATTACTGCTCCGCTCGCTAAACCTTTTGTTTTTGTTCCACCTTGTGTGTATCCGCTTTAGCGTCACATATGTTGCGTCACTTCCGGGTTTCTGTGATTGGTTCTTTCTCAATTGGCTAAGCCCGCCTTCGAAATTGAGAGACAGCGGTTCAGCTCCAGGCCCTCACGTCTTTGTAAAGTAGGGCCTGGTTGATCGGGTAAGTAAAATTGATATAATTTAGAAAAAAACCCTGATATGAAAATGTTTCCATACCGCCTTGTTCTAGTGTTAACTCTATATCAAAGGGGGGGAAAAAAATCCACCATGATCTTAAAAAGCTACTGCTGCTGTCCATCAATCGTCCAAAGTGATTTCCAAATAATTTTCTTGTGGCTACACTGCATATACAATTGAAAATATTCATAGTTAGACACAATTTGATAAGTATATCCGAACAGACACCACCCCAGTTCAAACTGTCAGTAACAAGGTTCCCTAGTATACAAGGTAAAGGATTACACTAACACTACATTACTGCACAGTAAATACACTCTGAAAAGTACAAAAGGTATCAACATTCAGAAAATCTTTATATTTGTTGTCTTTATTCACTGACAGGGTGCTTGAATTAAGTTAGCTTTATCTCAACTTTTTAATTTCCTAAACAATTAAAAACAAAAGCAATCAAGACCCAATACACTGAAAGAAAAGAAGCTCAGTTCAAATTCAGTTAAACATGATTCAGCTCAATGCAGTTTTAACACATTCACTTTTATTAGCCTGAATAAATATATTAGTACTTATAAAATATTGATTCTTGAAAAAACTTTGAATCAATTTAAATTAAACAAATATTATTACTATTTTCCTTGGTTTTAAAGTTCAATCCCGAGTCTGTGCAAGGTTGTAGGACAGATTGGACTCTAGTGGAAGCAGACTTGGTTGCCAATTCTTTATTGATTGTGGGGTTCAGACAAAAAAGAAAAGCAAACAAGAACGAAATCAACTGCTGTGCATGATACACAATAACATTCATAAAGACAATATTACTTTCCAATTGCTTGGTTTCAGGTAGTTCTCAGTAGACACACACTGGGTGTTGATGACAAGGTAAAAACCTAGTGTATATAACAATAAAGACTTGGTTTTTAGTAGAAGGAGACTTTAAAGGCAATTGGATAAAAGGTCAGAGGCAGCTTGTTGTGTTTAGAGACAAGGGGATGTGGGACTGGCAGGAGAGATTAAGATCCCCACAGGTAGAAAGCTTTGGACTTTTAGGGTTGAGGTAAAGTTAGACTCTGGTTAGTTTTTGGTTAGTTTTACGATGAATGTTAAACATTCTGTTGTGATAGTCAATAAGTTAAAAAAGAGAGTTAAACAAATGTGCCTGTGTGAGAGAGAAAGGAAGAGAGAAAGCGAGAGAGAGCGAGAGAGTGATAAGTGACCTCCTGTAGGTGGCTCCTCAGACAGTCTGAGCTGAGGTAAAAATGTTTAAAGCCTGCATACATCTGTGTATTGATGTGTATGTGAGTGTGTGGGGATAAGGCATTTGTACATTTTCTGCTTGTGACTGTTTGCACTTGTATGATGTGTGTGTGTGTGTGTGTGTGCGCGCGCGCGCGCGTGTGTGTGTGTGTGCTCGTCTTATCAGTGTAGCTGGTGAAGACAGCTTGTTGGCCTCGGGCTTCCATTTCACCCATGCAGACCCCACAGAGAAGGACAGAGGGAGGGAGGAGAGGAGGGAAGAGACTGGGAGAAGGGGGGAGGGGCAACAGAGAGCAGGAACAGTGGAAGGTAAAGTTTGATGAAGAGTCAGCCTCCCTAAAACCTCCACATGAGTAGAATAAAAAAATAAACAATAATAATAAATACAAACTAGATACACACTGTACAAGCCTTTGAAAACCAAAACATGTTTACAATATATTTTAAAATTTGAAACTAACTTCTTACAACTATAATTTTATAAGAAGGGGCAGATTGCGTCATTACACAGTGAACCGACGTCAAGCTTTCACTTCTTAAATTGAATCTGAAAACGTTTCATGGGATCATCAGACAACCGAGAAGAAAAAAATGAAAACAGAAAAAACAACACAGTTTTGCTGTCATGTTTCATTAAAGGCACAAATTTTTAATGTTGAAATATTATGTCAGTAATATTCTAAAAAAAGTCACAGGTTGGTGATCCTTCTTTGCAGTTAAGTGTTACTTGTAAATGCTAAAGGCAGATTTTGTTTACAATTTTCAGGCATTAGTGAAAGATACTACTGTATTATTAGTATCTGTGATAGTAATGTAGTAATATTATATTTCACTTGTTTAATTTAATTGCTTAATTTATTATATTTCACTTATACTTAATTTCCCTTTGGGGATTAATGAAGTATTTTTGGTTTGATTTGATTTTGGAATGTTATTCTAATAAGTTTCTTATGATGCTTGCTGCCATGAGCCATAATGGTTCAGGAGTTTTAATGTTGTGTTTATTCAAAGGTTAAGGGTTCACAGCATCCAATGAGACAAGATCATCAGAAAGTTTTGCCAATAAACAATAATCTATCAGGATTGAAGATCATAAACTGGTCAGAGTATGAGCAAATGGGTGAAAGGAAGAAGAAGTTAAACTCATGATGAGGGGAGAAGGTGAGGAAAGGAGACGTGGAAGTGATATAGATCCTGTGTGGCTGAATCTGAGCATGTCGACAGAAGCATCCTGTACATGCAGAGTGGTTCTTCTCCCCCTCTGAGTGATTTGAATATTGACCTCAGGTTATTACCAGCTTTTTAAATCAAATTACTTAGTGTTGGATTCCTGCCTGATACCTCATAGAGCCAATCAGACGATTCATCCTGCTCCTGGAGCTCCACCACACAGCACTTTACATAAATTAGGATTAAAGTTGGGAAGTTTGGGGAGTAGGTTTGAACCACTCAGTGACACTGTATCAGAATAGTTTGTGGGAGTAAAAAACTGTTGCTAATAATTCCTAGATCTGCAAAGCTGCTTTCTCGAGTCATTGGAAAGTAATAAATTCAGTGGTCACAGCTGGAGGGTTTCTGTGTTGCACAGCAGCTGTAATAACATTCCTGCAGGTACTTGTTTAGAATAAATCAAAAAAGAAAAAACAATCGATTCCTGGAATGATTCCTTTGAGTTTGAAGCCATTTAACGTAACTCTCATGCATTCTCATAACTGACTGGAAATTAGAGGCCAAACACTCATTTTAAATCTACTGTTATATACAGTACAGACCAAAAGTTTGGACACACCTTCTTATTCAAAGAGAATGAGAAGGTGTGTCCAAACTTTTGGTCTGTACTGTACATAAAGATGTATATGCTTAAATTTTTTCAAATTTAAATAAATATTGAATAATTTACCCATTAATGTTTAATATCTAAATCAAATCTAATAGCACTGAAGTAAATCAACACAAAAATGTTTTTATTTTGAAAATATTGCATTATTACAGTATTTAAACAGTAACCCAGAGCCGCCCAGAAAACGTTTTCAGGTTTGCGCCATCGCCGTGTGACCGTTGAGGTTCATCTGGTGTTGCATCTATGTTCTAGTTAAAGATATACTTTGTAGAAAATAATGGGTTTTATTTCCAACACCAGGTGACAGTAAAAGAGCAAAATCACAACCCAGTCATTCCACTGACCACCACAGGGTGGCAGAAACGAGTATTATTCCTCACTCCATCACACAGATTAGCAGTGTTCAAGAGTCTCAATGTCCTTGAATGAGTCTTGAGCAGCAGATCAGGAACTCAACCAAAAAGTGGCTTATACTCACTTTAGTAGTGGAAAAAAGTACTACAAGTCAAAAAAAATGAACAAAGGGTCAATAACTTTTAAAGTAAAAATAAACCTTATATATGGAATTATGGCAACCAACATAATGTTTAGCTCTATAATTATGGTATTACTGTCATGGTTCAGTACCAGATGGGGTTGTTTGCGAGCTCCAAGTTTGACCCAACTCCAAACACAGCGAGGAAACAATCTTTGCAGTTTAACAGTGTTTAATAATGTACAGTGCTCCAATATACACACAACAGTAAACTGTACACAAGGGATGAAACTCAGGACGGAACTGGTGCGGGACAGGAACGGTCCTGGGTTGTGAGAGAGAGAGAGGTTAGTGACAGGCTGTGATACCAGCTGCGGTGTGCGGGGATCGTGCTCGTTAAACTCACGGGAACGTGTTTGTCGTCCGGTTGTGAGGAGGGATCCAGAGACACTGCCGCGGGGGTGGTGATCCAGGCTGTCGGTGATAATGATCAGGAGATCCGGGTCCGGGTGCTGTTCGTGCAGACGTGACTGCAGCAGGGGTGACAGTAGCGCGCTGACCGGGAAGGTGTGGATCAGAGGAAGCCAGAGACAGACAGGGAGCCAGAGGGAGAGAGCTGGTCGCGTAACACCGCAACGGAGCTCTTGTGAAATCCAGGTGAAGCCAATCCTCACGGTAGGCGGGTAGATTACCACGCTGAGGCACTGTAGTCGGGAGAGGAGCTCCAGGACAGCGGGCTAAGCACAAGGAGAGAGAAGGCAGGTTAAACACTGCTATTAATACGCTCTGGTAGATAATCACTGGCCACTCTGTTACCACGAAAAGTAGTGGAACAAACTGGCGTCTGTCTCTTGTTCCTCCTCCGCTTAAGTACCCAGCTCGCCTGAGCTGGGTAATGATCCACACCTGTCTTCACTGATCATCTGCTGCCACGCCCTGCAAAACAATTAGCACATACACCACCCACCAGCAGCAGAGATCCTGACAATTACTTTATTTTTAAAAAGCATAATATTGAAAATTCTAAATATTACCCCCTTGTTATAAATTGTGACTTTCTTTTGCTTTAGTTGTAGCCTGTTGATGAACCCAGCGGAGCACGAATAGTGTTATGACTGATAATTTTGTTAAAGGTGAAACACTAAAAGTTTGTGAAACTGTTTTCTGACCTTTCTGCATAATTTCTAAACAGAGACAGCTAATATAGTTAATTATCATTACAGAAATGGGTTAAATCAGCCCAAATTGATGCTCCAAACACATACAGTCGCTGAATTTATTTTTTTATTCCATCAAAAGTTGTTGAGATACAAAGTGAAAAGTGTCTCCCACACTCCGAGCCCCCTCCCTCCTACCTGCAACATCTATAACAGCTAAATGAAATATGCAAATAATCACTGCCGATCCCAATAAGAAATAATTAACGCTGTCTGCTCTCCGTGGCAGCAGGTATTAGCATGCCAAAGCACTCCAAAATGTAATTTATAAAGTGAGTTTAAAAAAACACCCAGCTCTTTCTGTGTCGTTGCCACTGGCATTTTGACGTTTCTAATGCACTCTGAGTGAGGAAATAAATTGATAGTGATGGCACGGGGCTTTTTCCGTTTTAATTTTCCATTCCTGATATTTCTCAAATATTTAATTACCAGTTTGGTAAAAGTAAATATGCAAAGTGGGTGTTTTTCTTTTTCTTAAAAAAAAAAGAAAAACTTGCATGTGTCGAAGCAGCAGATGGTTTCTGTCGTGTTGTCCTGTTAAACGTGTATTTGTTGGTATTTTGTGATTAACAACAAAAGTAGTAGAGTTTAATGAAAGTTGGGGGAAAGGGGTGACTGTTTTTGTCAGAGCCGACACCGGCAGAGTTTACTTCCCTCAGTTTGACTCTTTGGTCAATTAATACAAAACTTTTTAGTTTTTATTGAAGAATACCAAGCATGGAGTTTGATGCCACTGGTGTCTTTTTGAATCATTTGATTTCATAATTTTGGGGTTTCATCCACAGTGACAGCAGCAGCAGTAAACAAGTTCCTACCTCAGTACTCAGTTCACCTTTTGTAGAGCAGAGTCAAGATGATGGGACGTTTAAAATGTGAAAATCATTCCACACTCTCAAAAATAGGGGTACCTAAAAGTGTACAAACTCTTGTTGATGGGGTGTTTCCTTTTTGAGAGACATTCCTATACCCTTTAGTCCAGGTCCATTTTTGTACCATATGAAGTTATGCCACTTTTCTAAGGCTAAAACCAACATTTAAAACATACTACATAATACATTTAAAAACAAAAATAATGGATGAGACTTAATATAATGGATGGTAACCATCCTCGGCCAGGCTTGCAGGTGCAGTTGAAATGGTACAAATTTGTACTTTATATCAGTTTGAGCTCTCAAAGGGGCATTTCAGGCCTCGTAAAGACCAATATTGTACTTTTGAGGGAACATTTAAAAAAACTCTACCTATAGGTATAAAAATGTTCTTGTCTTGTACCTCTGTTTCTTAGAGTGCATATCTGTGAAGTAATTGCAGAAACTACAGATTAATCAGTGAAAATCATTTGGGTTTGGCGCTGCAGAACCACAGGACACGGTATAAACAGCATGTCACAAAGAAAAGAAGGATTTCAGAGTCAACGGAACATTTAAAATCAAACAGGCATCAGATTGTTGGAAAACAATGTCAAAAACTTGATGTAAAGTTCTGTAAGATATGTTTTAAACAGATACCTGTTAATAAAGGTGAGGTTGAGGGCGTGGCTACATCGTGACTGACAGGTCCCCATGTGTGAATGTGCTGGTATCCTTTAATTCCCTATCAGATCAACTTCTCACTCATTCACTGTTCATTAAATTTGAATTACTAGAGCTCAACGCCCAAAATGACAAAGTCTACAAACTGATGTGTGACATCAGAGACAGATCAATCTTCTAAAAGACCTAAGGTCTGTGATCACAAACAACAACTGAATGAGACGTTCACTGTCAGCTCAGACAATCCTAACCCGACCCCTATTAACACAAGCCTTTATTTTCAACATATCCTAATTCTAATACCCAAAGAGAAACAATAACAACAAAAAAGTGACTTGATATTAAAATAAGAGCAGTAGAATGTGTTTATACATTTGTTTATTCTAAGTTAAATTGGAAGATAACTCAGTCTCTTCTGAACAAATTAGACATTTTGAAAATGGCCTGTCTCTTACCGCTCCGGGTATTTTCCAGCTGATTGAAAGGATGTTCTGAAACAGTGGACACTATTTATTTTTCATTAAGCAGCGTTGATGAAGGAATTTTGTTCTGATGAAAATCAGACAGTGTTCACAAACACACAGACACACACATACACAAACTGTACAGACAAAGAGTGTGACAACAGACATACAATCAAATGAATGCCTGTGTATGGACACAAAAAACAGACACAAGAAAACAAAAAATACTCATTCACAGATGGACTCTCTCTCTCTCTCTCTCTCTCACTCACACACACACACATGCACGCATGCTTTCTCTCATGGTGACTTAATTACATCCATCCTCCCCATCTCTGCTCTTAAAGCCACACAATCAAACCCACATTTTGATATCATTTCACTCATTTGTATTCATACATCAAGGCACGCACTCGTTCTGTGCAAACCCACAGACTCTCTCTCTCTCTCTCTCTCGCTCTCTGATCAAACAAACTCACTCTTGGTCTTAAATAAAAGACAACAGAAACTACTGAAAGCTGTAATTATTCCTAGGGTGTCTGATGGTGTGTGTGTGTGCTATTAAATACAGCTTCAAAAACTATTTATGCATGTTGTGCCAGTAAGTGTGTGTTTAAACTACTGGGTTCAGTGACTCTTGCTTTTGTTTTATTTGTGGTGACAGTTGAATTGAGAGTTTCTCCTGTTGGCATGTTTTTAAAAAGGAGGGATTGAAGAAAAAGATGGAAAAGAAAAGGCGTAAAGAAGGTGTGATCATTAGAAATCAGGAGAAAAAAGTGCAAGAGGATGTCCAAAACGTTATTTGGCTATATTGAGTTAAGGTCAAAATACAAAAAGAGGGAAGGACGAGAATAACTAGAGAAATGAGATGAAAAGATGGTGGAGAGAAAGAAAAAAGTAAAGATTCAGCAAAAGCTTCATGATAACACAAGCTTAGATAATATGATGGAAAGATGGATACAAATATAAAAAATAGAAGATAAAAAAGTTAAGGTAAAAGATTAACTAAAAATCAAAATTCTAATTTTGGGGAAAAATAAACGAAAAGAGAGGCATTTTGAAGATGTCGTATGGCAGCAAATAAAAAATGGATGTAGGATTCAGGTCTTATTTAAAGCTTCACTGAACAACACGGTAAACAGAAAACGAGTACGCATGAGGAAAAAGAGAGGACAGCAATGGTAGAAAAGTAAAAGAGATGAATGAAAAAGGTACGGAGTGGCAGATGTGACAAGAACAAAAGATGAGGAGAAGGAAGGAGAGTTTGATGAAGAGTGATAAAAGCAAGGCTTGGGAATGGAAAAGGGTGAGAGAGTGGGGTGTAGGAGGGGGTGAGGGATGGAGAGGAGGATGAGACAGAGGTGTGGAGGCTGTTTTCCTCTCTCTACCTGTGAGGCACAGTAAGGCACAGTAAATCAGAGGCAGATAAGGTAATTCTGTGAGCTGTACATCATCAGGCTGCAGACAGTTTTATGGCCAGCAGATTGGCTGTAAGGGCTGCTGATTACAATGAGAGAAAGAGCAGAGAGACAAAGCACACACAGTTTGGAAAAAACAAAACAAAAGACAGCCTCTGACATCTATTAGAATATAAAAGTAAATAATATAAGAAAAGGCAGGGTAGGCTTTAGGGTGTGGCTAAAGTGACTGACCAATAATTTATGATGATGTAAGGGAACTCAAACGCCAAGTCTAAGAAGTCCAGTTCAATTTTTTTTTAATTAATTAACAAACAAACAGCCCATGTGGATGTTTGGGTGCACTAAGCTGTGAAAATCACATCACAAGGATGTATTAAAGAAAAAACAAAACACTAGGGGACGTGGGATCCTGTTGGATCAGTTATAATTTTTGATAGGCCTGAAAAACACACATTTTATTTTATTTTATTTTATTTTATTTTATTTATTTATTTATTTATTTATTTATTTATTTATTTATTTATTTATTTTTATTTATTTATTTATTTATTGCTATAACTTTTTTCTAAACATACCTTTCAAAAAAGGTTTTCAAATGTGTGTTAGTCAGACACACGTAGCTCATTACACCATTTTAACTTTATCCTTATTAAATGAATACACACACATTGCCAGTGGGTGGCGGTGTGTGTGGAGTGACACACGATGAAGTGCAAATAAACACTGAAACAAGCAGCAGAAAGCAGCTTTTGATCAGCTGCAGTGAGCAGTGTGTGTGAACAGTTCAGGATCATACGTGTGGATTTTACTTTGATATGTTGCAACAACATGAACATAGTTTCTGGACACCATTTGGCTTCCGTAGTATAAGATGTCATAATCGATGTGCTACAACCTAACTTATTTCTCAAACAAATTTATTACTGCTCTCATCAAGGGATTTTTGTTACTTGTATTGCTTTGTGATTATGACTGCTAATACATTAACATGTAACAGCAACTCTAAAGGGGGAAAATTGCGTATTTTCGGGGGGGTTGAGTTTTTCTGCTCTTGTTTGTCTCTGCATTTAAGTGAAACTCTTACCTGTGTTCATACTGATTCGCACACCTATTTAACTTAAAATAGGTTAAAAAATGCTATTTTTCTTTTTCAGTCGCTGCAGTTTTGACATTTCTTCTTCAAGTGTACATCATTGTTTCTGTCTCTCGGACACATCCAGAAAGCTCTGACCAGGCAGATTCTGAATAATTTAAACTTTCCACACTTAGATTTGCACCGAACTAAAAATTACAAATGCTGCTGGTGGTTAATTACTATTTCATGACCTCCTCCAGTACAACAAGTCCAGTTGGTGAATTGGGGGTCGAGAGGGTAAAAAAAATGGCTACTGAGAAATGGCTGCAGGCGCCAAGCTGTGTTACTGTATGAAGAACGAAAGCATAGGGTGTTTATTTAGTATTTATTCCGCACTTCATCATCTCCCCTCTGCTAATCCACTGGCTGCTGTACGCACCACTGACCACGCCGTATCGCTAACCTCTGCCTGGATCACAGTGAAATGTGTGTGTGTATGTGTGGAAAAGAGGGGGGAGAGAGGATGATGTCTATCCCACTATCTGAAACCTTGTTAAATATTCATTGACAATTATTCCGCTTTGACCAAGGAGTTGGATGATGCTACTGCAGAGAGAGAGAAGCTGCAAGAGAAAGTGTGTGTGTGTGTTTGTGTATGTTTGTGTGTGTGTGTGTGTGAAAGAGAAAAGCAGCATGAGTGATAACCACAAGATGAAAGTGAAGAACAGTATGATTCAGTCTTGGAGGAATTATGATAAATCACTTGTTTGTAAAATCATTAAATGACCTGCAGATAAACCAAAAACATGGATTTTTAGTGAAACAGTACCCACTGAGTATCGTCCTTTTTCTCTGTGCGCACACACACACACATTAACACACACACCAGGTCTGAGCATGATTAGGTGAGCTTGTTAAATATTAAATATCAAATAGTGCCCTTGGTCGACTTTCCTGCCATCTGACTGGCTGACTGTTAGTGAAAGAGACAAAAGTGAAACACTCAGTTCAGTGCAATCATCCCTGTCTGCTCTGCATGTTAGCCTTGTGATGTATTATCTCAGTTTCATTCCCAGGACATCAAATTCTCCAGTTTTTTTTAAAGCCAGCACAATTCTTGAGGCATGCAGAGGTCATCAGTGTTGTGATGCAGTTTTTGATGCCCTCTTATAAACAAGCATCAACATTTCTATAAAAAATGGATTATGATGGAAAGGTTGAGTTCTTATGATTCACTTGGTTTGAGCACCACTTGTCAACAATGACTTTAGTTCCTGATTTATCCACATCGTCGAAGTGGACTTTGTTTTTTACCAGGTTTGATTTAATGCAGGGTAGAACTGAAGGATTAAATCTGTTGTATTAGTTTTATCAGTTGTGATGTTGTGCCTTCATACATGGTCAGTGGAAGTGCTTAGTACACTAGCTGATAGATAAAAAAAAAAAACAAATATGAAGTTTCACCTCTTTATCAGCTGATATACAGTACTGTATCTTAAAGTGATAATATGTTAAAAAAAAATAATGGCTTTTATTTCTAACACCAGGTGACAGTAATGAGCAAAATCACAACCCTGTCACTTCCACTAACCACCACAAGGTGGCAAAAATGAGTATTATTTCTTACTCCATCACAGTGGCAGCGTTCAAACGACTTAATGTCCAGCTTTTCAACTCCAACTGGAAAACAATAGTGTCCCGTTTTTATTTTAGTAGACTCTTGCTCAGGCGATGATACTGCTTGCTTTGAAGTGGCTTCTTTCTTGCACTATCAAATAAACTAGCACGTTTTATCTGAGAAGTCAGGAGTTCGGCCACAAACTGGCTTATACTCACTTTAGTCGTGGAAAATATAGTATAGTATTACAATAGTATTACAAATTTGCAGCACCTTCAAAAAAGTAATAACTTTCTAAAGTAAATTACTTTATTTTAAAAAAGCATGATATGAAATTGAATTAAAAATTCTACATATTATGCTTTTAATCTAATCCAGTTAATCATGCCTGCCTTTGACCTGATACATCTTCTGTATGTTATAAAAAACATCTGTAATCTTTTGCTTAGACTCCACCTCTGCATGTTTTAGTTTGCTGTTAATCTCACAGATTAAGATCTGTTTCATGTCAGTTTATTTCAGGCCCATCTCAGCAGGAAATCCAATGAAGGCTCATTTGTGTCCATGTTCAACTATGTTATGTTTTTTCAGTACATTTCCGTTTCTTGTATTTTTTCATAGCTACACTAATTCCAACAGCATTAAGCAGAAAGGCACAGGAAGCCCCTCACGACACGACAGAGCTGAGATGTCCAGGGCATTTTGTTTGATACTCATTCTAATTTAAATTTTTCTACTTTTGTATCTAACTCTAACCAACTGTGACATAAATCAAAGCTAAAAGGGCAAAAGTCTTGAACAACACTGGTTTTGACAGGCCTTATTTATTTTTCTCAGACTTTACTGTCATTTTTTTCTCCAGAGAATTGACAGCACCGTCCAAGTCTTTCTCTTCCTCATAATAATGTTTGTGGCTGGTATTTTTATAACTTAGTGACATGTTCACATGACTGTACAGTAGACATGTTTACTGTTACAAAGGGAGACATACTTATACAACATTTTTTCACATTCAAAATTTGCCATTAAACAGTTATTCATGTGTAGGGCTGGGCAGTATACCGGTTTGTACCAAAACCCAGTGTTTATTTTGGTTATGATATGAATTTTTCACATACCAATATACAGATAAACTGCCGAGTCCGCCATGTTGAATGTTGTGCTCTGGGTGGAAAACGCTAGTTCCGTGTTTTCAGGATGATGCACAACAAAGGTGATATGTAATTGGTCCGTTCTAAAATGTGACGTGGAAATGATCGGGTGCGGCTCCGGTGTCAGACCCTTCTGCATTTGAACATAATGCAGGAGGATCTGATTGGTCAGGCTAGAAGCCAGAAGTGGTAATACTAGCAACTTACCGTATTTTCCGCATTATAAAGTGCACCTAAAAGCCTGACAGCTAATCTGATGTGCCTTGTGTATGGATCAATATTGGTTAGGCTACCCTAGTCATGGGGCTATGGTACAAGTTAGAAGCACAGTAATTCAGTGCTTGCCGTCATTCCGGGTGGATTGACTAAAGAACTCCAGGTGCTGGATATTGGCATTAACAGAGCTTTCAAAGCTAGACTGCGAACTGCGTGGGAACGGTGGATGACCGAAGGTAAGTACACGTTCTTCAAGACGGGGAGACAGTGCTGTGCGCAGTGTGGTCCGAGCTTTCACGAAGGCAGGAATTGTCACTGAACTGCCAGGCAACAGCAGCGACACTGACTCGGATAATGATGAGTTTGACGTGACAGAACCAGCTGAATGCTGCACTCACCCAACTCAGACACTGAAGATGAACTGAAAAAATTTGCTTTACGTGTTTACAACTGAACAAGACTGGGAGATATTGTGAATATGGACATTAACGTTTGAACAACGTTGATTTGTTGTTATATTTTTATTGCTTTGCACTATTTCGAGAGTTACTATATTTTGATTGCACCAACGTTAGATTTACCGTAGCGGTATCAGACTGTTTTTTTCCCCTGATTCAGTAAACACAATGCTCTGCGCCCTATATATGAACACAGTTTTAAAATAAGACATTCATTGAAGGTGTGCCTTATAATCCGATGCGTCTTATAGTGCGGAAAATACTGTAACTTAATTATTGCCCCCTATTGGCAATCACATCTTGAAGAGGCTGTGCAAAAAAAACTTGGTACTGTGCGTATGACAGTAAAATGGGCTAAAATACCGTCAAATACCATAAAACCATGATTCCATTTAGCAAAAAAAAAAAAAAATTGATATGAAAATTTTTGCCATACTGCCCAGCTGTATGCATGATGTTTTTAATGGATGAAGGTCTAGTGTCTGCAGGGATGTAGATGCTGAACCAGTCTGTTGGTGAAGAAGGAGCTAGACTAGAAGCAAAGGTTTTGATTTGCCAGTTAATTTAGGCTCCGATGCTCATCTTAGTTCATAAACTTTGGGTTCCAATTGGAAGAACAACATCATGAGTTGCCTTTAGTGAGTGGGTTAAAGTTGGGGTAATGCTCAGTCTTCGAGACATCTAGCAGTGACTCAGAGTATTGTTGCTGGTCCTCCATGTATGGAGACGAGACATCTGAGGTGATCTGGGCATCTGGATGGCTTTGGGGCAGGTGTTTTGGCCATGTCCTTCTGGGAGGAAGTACATGGGGCCAACTCAGGATATACTGGAGGGATTATATCTATCAGATGCCCCAGGAACACCTTAGGATCCCACCAGAGGAGCTAGTAAAAAGCAATTGGGTCTCCTTGCTAGGGCTGCTAGACCCCAACCTAGACACAACCTAGATAAGTGGAAGATAACAAATTAAAATTAAATCAAATAAAGACATTTCATTGACTTTGAATTCTTATTTCGTAAAATTATTCAGTTTCCACAGAGTTAGGCAGATCATTTGGGAATTGTCTGTAAAATTGCTCTTACTCTTGGCATCATGCACTCTTGCAGGCTTATGGCATAATGCCAGCCACATCATCACCCTGCTGGTGTTAACATTATTGTAGCCAAGTTATCCTGAAGCTTAAACAGCATCTCTCCATGTGGGACTGAAGAAGCTTTAAAAAGGATACTGGTCAGATTAACTGTCTCCACTGTTAAACTATTTTTACTCCACTGTTTTTATTTTGTAGTTGTTGTGTGGCAGTGGCACCTTTGCATCCATAATTATCCAGTAAAGAAGACCCTTGGGGGTGATAGTGGCACGTTGTGGCAGATGCCACCAGCCATAAAGCACTTTGCTGTCTTCCTTTCTGTCTTTTCCTTCTTGTGGTACCCATCGCACATGCTAGTTTCTCTTTTCTAATTGTTTTGTTCTACATTCAGATTCTATAGATTCACTTCAGTTTTTTCTATTTTAACTCAGACGATACAAGTAAGAGCTTAACTGTACACGACATTTACTTTTATTTTTAGCCATGTTTGCTTTTGTTTCTCTCCATTTTTCCTCCATCTTCTTGTTTGTTATCTGTCTGGCTGAGATTGTAGTACGTTCCTTTAAATGTCTGTATAGTCTTTAACTTTTTGCTACAAAGTAAAAAAAAAGTTAGACTCGATTGTCACTTTCTTCCTTCTCAAAAGAAAAACTCATTACAGGATCAAATTATGGCTCAGAATATATGTTATGCAGAATGGACTTTAATTACCTGTAATTTACCCCCCGAAATCTTAATTCCCCTCTGCCACCCACCATGTAAATAAATGCTGCATCCAATTTGTTTGTTTTGGAGACCACACAGTGCATAGTGATGGATTTGAGAAGCCTTTTAATTGATTCAAAGTAATTTTATTATGGAGGAGCCCACTGCATATTTAATGGTTTAAACTGAATCAGGCATCAGCTGATGCCCTTTTTCTTTTCTTTTTACAGAATCAAGACTTGGCACATTTGATATAGTTGCAGTAATCAAGAACAGGAAGTGTTGGATTATTTTCTGTTGTTTTGTCCATTCACAACATGTTGCATCACAAGCATTTGTAATTCGTCCAGAACCTGGAAGATCTGGCTGTAGTGGCTTTTTATTGATTTTCACTGAATGAAAAACTAATCAGTGAGATTTCTGCTAATGTTTTTACTTCAGTGTTTACAGATTGTTTTTTTAAATAGGATAATTTGGGGGTAATTTTTCATTAGATTTTATATTATACAACACATATACAACACACGTCTTTGTTGAGGAGATCAGATGCCGTGTATTTTTTTTTTACCCAATCTAATTAAAAGTACTATCAGAACCAGTGTCATGACACCAGTAAATGATAGATGGATGCATTTTTGGTTCATGTTGTTTACACCAATTTCTGATGAAACTATTTAAATGTTGCAGCTCAGATCTAGACTCATTGGACCAGGAGATGTTTTTTGAGCTGTTAATGGTTAGAATTGAACGTGTTGGCAGTTTTGTCGAGTTTGTGTGACTGTAGCTTCAGTTTCCTGTTCTTAGCTGACAGGAGCAGCACCTGTTGTGTTCTTCTGCTGCTGTAGACCATCTGCTTCAAAGATTGACGTTGTGTCACAGCTTCTTACTGGATATTTTCTCTTATTCAGACCATGTGCTGTAAACATGAGATGGTTGTAAAAATATCAGGTTATGAAATACTGAGACGTGAACAACCATCCCATGTTAAATCTCACTTAAATCCCCTTTTTTCTCCATTCTGGTGCTCAGTTTGAACTCCTCATCTTGGTGTAGGGTTGCCAAGTCCCTGAAAAATAAATAAGGGATACCTCACTGGTGGGGCCGGCCTACCTGATTGCCTTCACCCTTCCTGGTTTTGTGAATTTCTTTAGCCCTTTTTTGTGTATGAAATTTTTTTTTTTTTTTATCTGACTTGAACCAGATTTAAGTAGATGCATATTTTTTGTGTTATGAGCACAGAAAACAAATTATTATTTAGCAATTTATTTTTAGTGCAAAATAATAACTTTAACATATATACATATCAACATATAACATATAATAATATAATAATGATAACATAAAATAAATACCTTTCTCAAACAGAAACCTGTCCTGCCTACTTAAAAGTGTATAAATTAATAGAGAACAATAGAAAGCAGAACGTTCCTGTAACAGGGCACATTTAGTTTAATAAGAAAAGTGCAGAGTCTGTGGAAAAGCTATAAACATAAAATAAGTGTCCCTCAAAATCCAGATCTGTAGACCGCAGTTGAAGTAAAAAATAAAAAGATTGAACTCTCAAACTCAAAAGCTCAATACTACATTATGTGGAGACGGACTATTTTTTCCATTTGTATTTCTTTTGAGCTCTTGCTGCAGTAAGAAGCGCTTCTTGAGGTCAGTCAGTCAGTCCACCATGGGCTATGAAAAAGGTGCGATGGCACTGCAGTGCGCTTTAGGTGTTGGTGTATTTTTCCAGACAGGTGTTTCCCATTCCTCCCTGTATTTTGCAGCCTTTTTTATTTGTCTTCCGGAGGAGTGAAAGCATAGCCGGTTGAAGGTGTACTATCGTCCGAGACCTGTAAAGAAGTGTCGGAGTCTGTCTCACTGTCACTCATGCTGCTTTGTTATGGTCGTCTGTCTTCCAGTATCTTCACAAGCAACCGCACCTCGACCAATCAGACAAGCGGGATTCTGTATTGTCATACTCGTGTGTAAGTGTGCTTGTTAGCTCATTGGTCACAGAGCAGGAGAGAGCCCGGGAATACGTTTACCTTATATTTTCATACAAAGTGTTAATTCCATCGACATTTTACAGACTAATTTTGATTCTCATGGAAATACGGGACAAAGTGCGTCCCTTTTTAGGTCAATACGGGACTTGTACTTTTGGTTCTAAATTCGGGACGATTCTGTTTTTCAAGGGACGTTTATCAACCCTATCTAGGTGTGAGCTGCTGTCATGTGATTGGCTGAATCACTATTTGTCTAGCGATTGAAAAGGTGTACCTAATAAAGTGGCATGTGAGTGTATATGTGTGTGTGTAAACATGATGTAGCAACAGTTTGTTTTGAAGTTGTTTCTAAATCACATTTAATTTCATGCATAATTAACTGGACCATCACCATCTACTGGGCCACATGCTGAGTGTTTAGAAACACATAAAGATCACACACAACTGTACTTACATGTGTGCATGTACATACACACTGAAGAGACTTCTATAGTATTACCAACCCCAAACTATGCAGCCTAGTATTTGTGTGTATGAATGATTGTCTTCAGCTTCCAATTTGCTGATCTGAAGTGGGAAAGAAGAAGAAAGGCGAGAGGAGTCCTCATCTCTTTGTCAGAGACTCACTAGCAGTTGGATTAAAAACTTAATTATGTTTTAAAATGATATTTTAATTAAATATGTAGGGAAGCTGAAATGGATTGGCACCAAAATAATTAATCAAACATCAAAAAGACTGATCGGCATCTTTCTGCTTCGGCCAGCAGAAAATAGGGTCGGCAAGCCCGTTAGCTCGGCTGAACATTCATTTCATGATGCTTATTTCCACTCTTGCAATGCGTTTGTAATACTTAACAGATGTAGTTAATGAAAATGCAACCGAATTATTACTTTTTGTGTAATTTTCTAATTTTTGGTTCCTAATATCAGCAAAGGATGGGTGGGAACTGAACGGCTTTATAAACAGGCTATAAATATACAATGTAATTTAATTTTAAAGGTTCATTTTGTAACAATTACAGATAGTCAAGCTTTAAATAGCAACAGTCTCAAATTATCTAGCATCTTTTGAATCTTTTGACCTGATTATTTGCTGACATCAAAGCACTTTAAATTATTTAATATTTTATTTGAATATCTGTTTTTGAGGGGTGCGCAATAATTTTACAGAGTACTAACAACTATTTTACCCATCCATCTTCTGATTATCTGTAGTTGGGTCACAATGTTTCATGTAGAAACCCAGACATCACTCTCCAGTGACGCTCTCTAGTTCGTCCAGGAGGATCCCAAGATGTTCCCAGACCAGAGAAGATATAGAATCCATCTAGGGGGTTCTAAGTCTGCCCGGGGATCTCCTACCAGTAGGATGCACCTGAAAATCTCCCTAGGGATGCGACCAGGAGGCATCCTAACCAGATGCCTGAACCACCTCAGCTGACTCCTTTCAATGAGGAGGAGCAGCAGATATATTTTAAGCTCCTCTGGATGACGGAAATCAGAGATTAATGGTGGCCTATGCTGCTAAATGTTTCTCGTGTCTGGGTTTTATCTAATGATGTCCATTTATCTTTACATGTCTCTCTATAAGTACAGTGAGACCTTGCTATAGGGACCAGACGTTTTGTCTGTTATGGTGGGGTGTCTGCCCCAGAGAGGTAGGGTGTCCAGGTATCCTGTCATCTAACAATGTCCATAAACCATTGTCATGGACATTTCCTCGGTACATCAGCTTATTTTATGAACTAGCACATAGTCAAATCCCCTTCTGAATATGTCTCAACTTTGAATTAAATTTAAAGGATACTTGTAAGTTTTCAGAGATTTTTTCATGCCGAGGCCAATTGACCTGTGATCACAGTCTACTGCGGGGCAAATTTTCCCAGACGAAAAGTGTCAGTTGTCCTGAACAGCGGGGTGTCTGCTCTGTTGGGGTTTTATATGTAGTTAAAACGCTTGGTCGGCCCAAAACCTGTCCACTGGACAGGGGTGTCCGCAGGGCGGGGCTTCACCGTACAAGAACAAATGGGAACCAGAGTCTAATTCCTTGTGTGTGTGTAACATATCTGGCCAAATAAGTACCTCTGATTCTGATGTTAGTAACAGGTCCAACTGCATGTCAACTTAAAAAAGAAAACATCATTCCACTTCCATCTTTGTGGTTAATAAGTTTATCAGCTTTACTGCAAAGGAAATACTGACACATCTGGGCAATGTGGTAGTTTCTCTAATTTAAAATACAAAAATGTTTCTGGATGTTTCCAAATTTCACTATTTTTAAGCCACAAACTGTTTCATTAGATAAGTAAAAGTTGAATAGCACTTTTCAAGACAAGAATCATAACATTTTACACAAAAATACCTGAAAGTAACAAGAAAACAAGAAGAGCAACAAAAGAATGAGACAAAAGTAAAATGTAATGCCTAAATCAGAGGAATAAAAAAAAAGCCAGTCTTAAAAGATGAATTTTTAGTTACTGAATCTTAACTGAGATTTGTTTAATGATTTAATCTAATTTGTGTGTTTGAGCTGTTTGTGCTGAGTCGATTGTTCATCGTAAGAATAGCAGCTAAATTAAACTTAAAAAAGAGTTAGAGTGAGTAGTTTAATTGTTTTTGTGAAACTTTTGCCCCTTTTCCACCGACAAATCAGCACGGCGTGCTTGAGAGCGGTACAGTATAGCGCGGATCAACTCGCTTGAGGCGGTGGAAACATAAAGCGGACGTAAGTGGAGATATGGGCGTGCCCATCTGGCTATGAAAAGTGGCGCGCAAAAGTCTTTGTCCGCGACGTCACAGCGCGTGAAACAACAACAATGGCGGATATACGTGTGTTTTTGTACTTTGCACTCTGTCTGTGGTTCATTTTGGTTGGTTTGATTTTTGGTTCTTTTGGAGGAAGTCGCCATTGTCCAAAGTCAATTGTATTTTAAAATAAAATATTTGTATGGTTGCTGGGAGTTTCAGATCAACAAATATAATCAAATTCTGAATAAACATCTTTAGGTTGAAACCCTTCTCTTGCTGAATCAATAATAAATAGTATTAAAATATGATAAAGTGTATATTAGAATTCAAAACATGACGCGTGTTTAGATGAATACTGAAACGCAGCGTACAGAATAATTAAAAACCTTCAGAATATTTTTGATTTTATTCCTCTCTTCCTGTTTTCTTCCTTCTGTTTTTCTTTTCTTCCTACTTGTCTTTTTTTCTTAAAGTAAGCAGTTGAACAGTTTGTGGGGAGAGATGGAAGGATGGAGTGTAGGAGTATGTGTGAAGGAGAGAGGGAGATGATAGAGTCAATCAATATTTCTAGCATTCTAATTAAAGCCTCTCGGTGGAATAAATCCATGTAATTATCAGTAAATGAAATACAAGGTCACTCTACTTGATGCAGGGATGGACAGAAGATGACAGGGGATGGATGGAGGAGAAAACAACAGGACAGCAGCATCTTTAGCTGCGCGGATGCTGCTGCCATTAGTTTGTTTAGTTTGAAGTCTGACAAACTACTAATAAAACACAACACACAAACTAATGACGACCCACATTGAGCACAATTTTTTTTTTACTATTTGCTCCGTGCTTCAACATCAAATCAACAGCTCAGAGTAGAATCCTTAACTTTTTCTCCACCTCCAAGTTCACGTCACGCTTCATTTGCTGAGCATGAAGTGAAAAATCACAACTTGTTGCTATTTATTTTTTCTATTGATCAACACTTTAAGCCCGGTTCACACGGCAGGATTTTAACAGTGTTGGAGGAATTTCAGACCACACACCGAAAAAAATCAGGCATATTCCTGTTCTGCTCCTACTGGGTGTGCTGTCTCATCATGTCATGTGGCCACCGTGTTGGGAACATTACTTTAAAAAGTAGTTATAGTTACTCACTACTTGTTCCCAAAAGTAATTGAGTTAGTAACTGAGTTACTCTACAAAAAAGTATCTAGTTACCTGAGAAAGTAACTGATTGTATTACTAAAAAAACAAAACGGCATGTAGCCTGGCAACAGTGGGGATCAAACACCAGTCCTCCGAACAAGAGGCAAGCTCCCTCCCGCTAGAGGGTGGCCAACTTGTATTGTAACCCACCCAGCCTCCATACAATCGTGTGTGTGTGTGTAGCTACATTACACAGTTTATTTGATCAATTCTTAGTAACAGACTGCGTTTTACATTCCCTAACAATAACAGTGTTGTAACATTGGAAATTGTAATTAACTAGATTATTCCATTACTGGAAATCCAACTACGTTATAGTAGTAACGCCGTTACTTTAAACTGTGTTATTCCAAACATCGGTGGCCACACACACTACACATGGAGTGATCTTACTCGCCACAGAGACGGATTTTCCCCAGAAATACTCAGAAACCTCATGAAATCTGTGTGATTTCTGGTTAAAATCTGTGCGCTGCTGGTTGACAAACGCCACAAAACCCCAGAAGCCTCCCGATACCTCACTTTCTGATTGGCTACATGCTACACTGAGATGGCTCCATGCTCAGTTCTCCCCGCAAGACATCACACACGGAGCAATATCCGGCCAAGACAATCCAACATGTCTGATATCCCCAGTGTATGAACAAACATCCTTCCAAGCGGATCCGATCGCTCTTAACACACCACACACGTCAGGAATATTGGTTAGAATGATCTAAAAGAGGCAATTTCATACAAATTTCAGGACTTTGTGGTTATTTCTTAAGTATTAACCTGTAATATGAAACATTTTATATCTAAAAAACGTCAGGAAACACTGATTAACAGACGTTTCAATCTGTCTGCGTTAAAATTCGGGTGGTTCTGGCTCCTTCCGTCAGGCTTTGTCAGCAGCTCGTTCATGTTCATTATTCGAATTTGCTGAACTCAGATTGGCTAACAAACTAGCCTATGAGAGCAAGGTATACTGTCTTCCTGTTTGCTAACGCTTATGCTACAGCTTTTAGCTAGCAGCATGCTAGGCGTGGTTTCAACTGCGTGTTTTAACTTGTGATGAAACAGATACAGGCCGTTGGGACTCCTGCATAGTTTGAAAGATAAAAACTGAAAGAGAAGTTGTTGACCTGTTTTCACACCCACTATGAAGGTAAGAACACCTGTGGAGCTAAAATATTCAACAGAAACCTCAGAAAAACTGTTTTTAATGGAAGGGCCTCTTTAAGAGCTGTCTTGATAATCGAGGCAAAATCGGCATGAAAATCCTTCCGTGTGAACCCGTCATTAGTAATAATAATAATTTTTTTAAAAAGTCAAAAACATTTTACCAGTTTTCGTAAAACTCTAGATTTCCTCAGTATGAGAGGTTTATGGTGATGGACTCAGGATTAGCTGTCCATTATCAAGCAGAACGTTAGAAGGAAGAAGGTAATTGATGACACACAAAAATACACATTTAAGGGTTTTTGGGTATTTTTAGACATCTAGGATTACTTACAAGACTTAATATGCAAAATGAAAGTTACCTGTAACTTTTAGGCATTTATATTTCTCAATACACTTTTTAAGATTCTCACAGAAACCTTAAACTTTAGAACAATAATATTTCATGTCGTATTTCCAAACCAGCAGATAATTTTTTAAATACCACACATTTATTGTAGAATGAGTGGATGACATTTTAAAGCTCCGAGCTGCTTTGAGATGAAGATCTGTGGCAGCCATTGGAACCTGGCAGTGAGGGCAGATGTTACAACAGCTCCCATTAAAACAGCTAATTAACATTAGTCACCATTCCAATTAACATGCTAGCTAATTAGAAAATAATTAAGATAATTAACCAACATAGAAAATCTAATCTTAATGAGAAAGTGAGTAAGATTATGAAGATGAAAGAAGGAGGAGTCAGAGGGCATTGTGGGTAATTCAAAAGGTGTAAGGGATGAGGTGACACAGGGACTAAATAATGAGGCTAAAGGGAAAGAAACATTCCTCTTAAATATGTCCATAAATGAGTCTAACAAAACATTTACGCAGAGAGATGATAAATTTGAATAATGATTTCCTGCTGGGCTCTGGGATGCTCAATGAGGGTGAACAAGACTCACAATGTAGCAATTTAGCTGAAGTTGAGAGACAATCATATTCAATAACTAAAACTCCCTAATATTATTATTTCCAGCTGATTTGGAATAAACCTGGTTGATTGAAACACAAATGCACCAAATGCCAGTTTTCTGTTTAAAAGTAGGATAGAAAAACCTACTGATGTTCTCAACCTGCTCTAAACAAACACCGTTCTTACTGTTGTCACAGTCACGTCAGTAAAATTGTTTAGATAAGGTATCAAAAAACAAAAATACCTTTCCAGGAAAATGTCAGACCACCTTGTAGAAAGTTAAATTGCACATCGGTGAGGCATTTTTAGTCCACTCTGAGTTGGAACCAACGTTCTACTTTAAGGATTTTCTCATGGAATGTTTGTTGATCTACACAAGCAGCATACAGCAACGCGAGCCGTGCTGTCGCTGTCGCCTTGCACTGCTAAACACTACCAGCACTTCTGAGGACATGATAGCACCAAACAGCAAAAATGACATGAGAAGATTTGTACAGCAAGTATATGAACAAAGTATTTGCCCCCCTCACATATCTCTCTTTTTTTATTCCGATCTGAAAACAAAAACTAACACAAGACAAAGATAACCTGAGTATTTACAAAATGCTATTTTAAAATAATTTAATTTATGAAGGGGAAAAAGTTGAGTCATTCTCATCTTTGTGGAGGAATTTGTGAAACTTTGTGTTCATTCAGACAAACTGAAACATTTTCCAGCAACGTGTTTAAGATCCTGCTGCAGCATCTCAATAAGATTTAAGAGTAAACTTCGACTAGGACATTCCAAAACTTTCCATTTTATTTTTTTCTTAACGTTTCAGAGGTGGACCTGCTGGTGAGTTTTAGATCATTGATCTACTGCAGAACCAAAGTGGTCTTGAGTGTAAGATCATAACCTTATCTGTTTTACATTAACGTGCATCCTGCCTTTTTTAAGTTGTATTAGACATAGTTGAAGTTAACTAAAATCATTGGTGCTGTGAAAGGCACCAGTTCTTGAGACCTTTAACCAGTTTAAACTTCTAGACCATTAAAGCTGCTATACTTAATTTGCATAACAAATTAGCTTAACATATTTTTTTTCATGCCCATTAAAAACGTTTTAACACAGAATGGAGAAATATGTTGTGAAGATTAAAAAAAAGACGAAAAAAAATGATTAAGTGGTTCTCCCGTATTTGTCTAAAAACATCAACCAATCAAATGTTTCGGTCAGAAAGGAATGATTGGACAGTCTCTCCAGTCATACGGACTTCTGCATTTATTTGGCTTCTGTGCTCCTAAAAAACTGAGACATATTCCAGCAGCACACCACTGCTGGGAGTGTTTGCCGCTCTACCATGTCACAGCAGGAGAAACAGCCGCCGGCTGGTTCCGCGTCAGGTTCAGGACAAAGTAACAATTAATGTCAGTTGTTAGTTGTTATATTGTTTTCACTTACCGGTGATTCCGCCATGTTACGGTACTTGAATGAACTGCAGACCAGTGTCTTGCACTCGGTCGTCTACTGGGGCTACGCGTGTTTCCAAACCTGGGGGGGCGTGGCTTAGAAATTCTACCCGATGGGAGGGGCTGAGAGTTCTGTGACTTTGTTGACGGTCTAAGCTAGGCAATCTGAAATCAGGGAATTCAGCTTTAAACAGGCTTCCCATCACCACCATCAGATCAACAGATTATTAGAAATAAACCCTGTGGTTTAATGAAAGCCATCATTTATGATTCTCATTATACACAAACCAATCAGGAGTTAGGTTTGTAATAGAAAGAGATGAGATGGACCTCTGAAGCTGAGCAGAAACTACAAGGTAACTTTGACTGGACTGTCTGAAGCTGCAGCAGCTAAACGTGATGAGTTCACTGTTAGATCTTAAGCTCCTTTCACAAAACATTTTCAAGCCGAGCCCAACTTCACGTTGGTCGATTTAGTGATCCGTAAAAAAAACACTATATTCCGTATGCGACCCTTATCTGTGACGCTAACCTTAGCCGTTCCGCTTATTAGCGTAAAATATTCAGCTTTACAGTGTGTGAATGTGTATCTTTACATTTTAAAGCTAACCATTGTATTAAAATGTGACAGATTGCTGCAGAATTTGTGTTTAGTTCGGCTGAACAGAGCGAAACCTCACGCATGCGTATTTCTCAGCTCCTCTGGGAAGGTGCACGCAGGTCCTGTTGGTAGTAAGTCTCTGCTGGAGCCCAGAAAACATTCCTACAGGTCGTCTTTTGGAGCTGTCAGAATCAACCTATATGGTGATATAATTTGCGGACAGGTAGGAGCTCAAGCCAGACTTGAGACATCTTATTCCAGTCTTGGTGCAGTTTATGTAAAGACTGAGACAGCAAAGGTAGATGAAGTCAACCTGCTTCTGTTACCCTTTCAGGCTGCAAAGGAAGGAGGTGACAGATCTGAAACTAGTGACTTTTCTAATGGTAAACTAGCGTCACAACTTGAGGGTGTGGTGTGTTAATGACAAGCAGTCTGTGCATCCAGCCAGCCATGAGATTTCAAATGAAAAAAACATCTATTTATGCATAGTGCACTCCTGTTCTATTCAGTTCTGCAAAATCAACTTTTTAAGTGCACGTTGCTGCGGAAAGTGGCTAACTCAAGTGTTTGTTTATGAACGCCAGAATCAGCCTAAAGAGAGGTTCATCTTGGGAACCGTACTGCAGGACTGTTTTGTAAAAATAAAGCCTTCGTGTGAGGAAAGGAGTGTCCACCCCAGGATCTTTGTTAAGCTGCTAATGTTTGCAGATGTTCCAGTCGCTGGTCTGATCCAAGACAGAGATGATTCTGTATACAGGAAAGATGTCAGGCATCTGGCCAAATGGTACAGTCAACAAACAAAAATAGCTGAAGACTGTGGAGATGATTGTGGAGTTCATTAAACAATCCATTAGACATCACCCCCACTTCTCCCAACCCTTGATGAGAACATATAGTATATAACACAGAAGATCCTGAGCCAGTTCAACTGTCACTGAGTCTTATCAACGCACCTCTATAATCAGAATTCATCAGATTATAATCAGATTATAGGAACCTGCAGATGGTCCAGTTCAGGAGTTTTTCCTCTATAAATATGCTAAATAAATGACACATATACGTAGAAATGCACATTAAGAGTTTGGTCCACCTGGACATTTGTGAAACTATTTATTACTTTAACCTGAAGGTTTTTTCGAACAGTATGTTGTGATAGGTTTGACTTTCAAGCCAGTAGTTAAACAGGTTCACTGATTTGTTTATCGGATTTCCTGCTATAAATTCTGATTATTTTATTAGTCTTTTTGTCAGAAAATGCAAAAAAATTTATAATTTAATTTGCTCTTTTAATGTTAGAAATAATAATTTCATATTGTGGCAGTCCTGTCACAAACTGGTACACAATGTTGACCAAAGTATTTGACAGAAATGCAGAATAACGTCAAGCACCTTGAAAGAAGGTGCATTGTAGAAAATGTGCATTAAGTTAACTGTTAGTTTTCCTGTTGGTAAACCCTAAAGAGTCCTAAAACAGTGTTTTGGGCAAAGCTTCAGGCTACAATCAACCCAGCAGCCAAAGGGCCACAATTCATTCACACAACTTCTGGCATAAGGATGTTCCTGCCAGAGTAATTACATCACACCGAGGCAACACATCAGTCTCTGCTGGAAGTTAAATTCTACAAAAGCAGTTCTTGTTTTTTGTTTATTTTTTACAGGTTAGAATTAAAACTACAGACAGAAAGCAAAACTCAAGACAAGTCTGTCTGTAGCAGAAATACAAGGTTATTTAGGGTGACTGGTCTTAGTTTACTTTCTGTTAACATGTTGTTATTCTGCAGCCTGATCAGTTAATTTAGTGATTATTGGATTAGTTTATTATTTGATATTGTTTTGCTTCAAACATACTGAGAAGAAGACAGTGTGCTTTGGAGTCTGTGGAGTTTTTTTTTCTTTTTTACTCTGCTGCTGCTCAGATCTCAGTGCTAA
This sequence comes from Pachypanchax playfairii, assembly GCA_006937955.1. NCBI lineage: Eukaryota > Metazoa > Chordata > Actinopteri > Cyprinodontiformes > Aplocheilidae > Pachypanchax > Pachypanchax playfairii. The sequence continues at coordinate 2,293,599 of SSNP01000073.1, read as the reverse complement.
CACTGCTGTGTGATTGGCAGTTATAGCCCCAGGAAAACCCCAGGAGACACACACTCACTCATAAATACACACAATCACATGCTAACCTACACAAAAAACCAAGCAAAGACACGTGCACACTCATACGAGATCAAGCCACATTCTCCCAGCAGCAGACGAACAGACATTTTCTACAAAACTCACATACATATTATTTTTACACATGAAAAAACACAAGGAGCACACACACACACACACACACACACACACACACACACACACACACACACACACAAGTGTGTTTTGGTATCCTTATGGGGACCGTCCATTGACTTCCATTGATTTTAGTAACTAGATTTATACCTAACCCAAACCCTTTTCCTAACCTTAACCATTACTGATCTATAACTAACCCTAAGACTAACTAAAACTCTATTCACACCATACCTATAAACCTAACCCCTAACCCTAAAAAGGGGAGTCCCCCTCATGGGGACCAGGCTTCGGTCCCCACAAGAACCCTCGGACCCCAGAAAGATAGTAAAAGTCAGGAAACGGGTCCTCAGGAGGTCAGAAATACAAACCCACACACACACACACACACACACACACACACACACACACAAGTGTGTTTTGGTATCCTTATGGGGACCGTCCATTGACTTCCATTGATTTTAGTAACTAGATTTATACCTAACCCAAACCCTTTTCCTAACCTTAACCATTACTGATCTATAACTAACCCTAAGACTAACTAAAACTCTATTCACACCATACCTATAAACCTAACCCCTAACCCTAAAAAGGGGAGTCCCCCTCATGGGGACCAGGCTTCGGTCCCCACAAGAACCCTCGGACCCCAGAAAGATAGTAAAAGTCAGGAAACGGGTCCCCAGGAGGTCAGAAGTACAAACCCACACACACACACACACACACACACACACACACACACACACACACACACACACACACACACACACACACACACACACACAAGTGTGTTTTGGTATCTTATGGGGACCGTCCATTGACTTCCATTGATTTTAGTAACTAGATTTATACCTAACCCAAACCCTTTTCCTAACCTTAACCATTACTGATCTATAACTAACCCTAAGACTAACTAAAACTCTATTCACACCATACCTATAAACCTAACCCCTAACCCTAAAAAGGGGAGTCCCCCTCATGGGGACCAGGCTTCGGTCCCCACAAGAACCCTCGGACCCCAGAAAGATAGTAAAAGTCAGGAAACGGGTCCCCAGGAGGTCAGAAGTACAAACCCACACACACACACATTTGGTTACGCGCCTCAAGTGGGAAGTGCTTGTGAGTGTTTCTAAGGATGCTGGATAAACTGGCCCTGACATGTAAACAAAAAGCCCCAAAATGGCTTGATTCAGCACATCTAAGAGCAAAAAACACACACAGTTACACACACACACACACAGATCTATCAGCAATTTTATATATCTGTGTGAGTGTGTGTGTGTGTCAGGGGACATTCTCCTTATTCATCAAATGAGGCAGATTCCTATTGATTTGTGTGTATTGGCAGCCTTAAAGATAGGATTGAAAACCCAGGACTCAAACATTATATCTGAAAACACACACTAATGTGTACAAGTGCCCACAGTGTCCCATCACGTGTAAATGTTTTATCTGTAAGATGAGGCGCAGAGCACCACAAGTTTAGAATAATGTTCTCAAAGTTCCACCATATGACTTCAGCTATTTACTCACAATCTGCTCAATAATAAACACATAAACCCAGATAGGGAGCACAGATATTTAAGGCATCAACAGCAGAAGGAAATTATTCAAGTATTCGATTATAAGTTATTTATACTGAAAATTATTAGTTATTTGATTATCTTACTTTTCATTTACATTAACACCTGTGATTTGTCAATATTATTATTAAATGTGGCAGATCAATTAGTGCTGTGAAGATAATCTGTTATCTGATAATCTATTTGGCATTGGCATGAAGATTTGGCAGGTTTTCCATGAGAAGAACCCACCAAGTGAACTCTGCTGCTCAACAATCTGATGTGTTTTCATACTCATGTGTCTCAGTTTAAGGAAAGTAAACAAGATTTCAAACAGCAGCAGATTTGTTACAACATAGAAATAATCCACCAGTTATTTTGACTAAGATGTCTTTTTTTGCTAATTTCTTAAATCAGTACAAAATAACTTTTAAAACTTTAAGCTACAGTTTTGAAACTTGTCTAAGTGGAGTTACCAAAAACATGTTCAGCTTCATATAAGACAATCTGGACGCCTCTGGTCTCCCAATATACACGTAATAACTTCAGTAATTCAGGTTGCAGCAGGAAGTGGTGTTCTGATGATTTATGCTGCCTTGAAGAAAAATGCTGCTGTAGTACGAACTAACAACTTATTTCATAATGAGATGTCTGTAGAAGTTTACAGTATTCTTGATTTTGGCGAGTGTGTCCTGTTAATTATTTATTTTTATGATCCTTCCCAGATATTTTCTATATAAAAGCCCTCTGGGTCCTTATCGACCATTGTTGGGTCCTTCTCCTCTGGGTGTGTCCAAACATTTGCCTGTTGCTCTGACAATGTAAAGAAAGTAAAAATAACATCATATTTAATGTTCCTGTCCTGGGAGAATTTATTTGATAGGTAAAACATATTTATGGAAAAATATAGAAACAAAAATAAACAATAAATCTCTTTATTGAAGTCAAGACTGTAGAACGACACATGTGCAGAAGGAATCGGTAGCACATCACAACAGGTAGCATGTTTCTACAGAACACTGGTTCCAGCGATGACCGTCTGAGACACGGCTGTAGAAAAGTTATTTAGTACTTCTTTAAACCATCAATCTTTCCTGTCCAAAATATGAACATTGCAGTCCTCACAGAGTTCTTTGCACATTAGATGCAGGCAGACTTCAAAGTCTGGACCTCTAGATATAGGTGGACTCAGAGTCTGGTCCTTTAGATGCAGGTAGACTGCAGAAGCTGGACCTTTATGGACTGTTGAGTCTGGACCTTAAGATGTAGCTGGACTCAGAGTCTGGTCCTTTAGATGCAGGTAGACTGCAGAAGCTGGACCTTTATGGACTGTTGAGTCTGGACCTTAAGATGTAGCTGGACTCAGAGTCTGGTCCTTTAGATGTAGGTGAACTGTTGAGTTTGGACCTTTAGATGTAGGTGAACTGTTGAGTTTGGACCTACATATGTAGCTGGACTCAGAGTCTGGTACCAAGGAGTTATCTGTCCTGAGTAAGTCCATGTTTGTGTCACTCTGTCGAGTTTTTTCCAGAGTTCCTTGTTGATTTATTAAAGATTCAGTTTCTTGACTTTCTTGATGTGTTTCTGTTCATTTTCTCTTAGTGAGAATGTTCTCTGCCTGATGGTTGAAGGTTCTGATGGATGGTGTGAGTCACAATGCACATATTGATGTGTGTATGTAAGTTTCCTATATACAAGTCTGTCTCCTCTAATTTGCAGAGCACAATCTAAGAAGGGCAGTTTGTTGTTCACGACTTGTCCGGTGAACTTCATACTCTTGTCTACTGAACTGGTACGTTTGATGAACGCCATCTTGCTGTGGACATTTAAATCAGTTTCTACATCCTCAACTGTCGGTCTGCATGTGACTTCAAAAGAAACAAGATTTTCATCTGGAGCCAATTTTAGCTCTTCAACTTTGTCGACATGATCCACTAAGATTGTGATGTGGTGTTTTACCAAGCAGCAGCACTAAGACGGTTTCGTGATGTTGATGTTGCTAACGATGGGTCTGAGTGGTGTTATGTGTGGTGTAAAGTCTTTAGAAGAAACCTGATCAATCACTCTTTCCTTTTCTAGTTTTTACAGCTGTTCAGTGATTTTCTTCATCTAGTTACTTGTCAGGTCCCTCGTTATTGTCTCATAAGCATTATTTTCCCTTAGAAACGGGGTCATTTTTATGCTTTTATGTAACAATAAACTAGTTTTGTTATGTTCTGCAGTAACACTTGTTAACTTCTGGTAACTCTGCATATCCACGAGGATTAAATTAGTAAATGAAAGCCTTTCTGATGTAGCTCAGTGCTCAGTGGTACACACTGTGTGAAAGAAAACCATTAGGACTAAAAAGAACAATCTAATAAACTAATGAACAACCAAACTGATTTACTGATTCGCTGACAGACTAACCAGGCAGCAAACAGCCTGCAACTGCACCCAAATCGAAGTAATGATGGAAAATGGAGAGGCATTTAAAAGGAATGACACTTTTTTTTTTTTTTTTTTTTTTGCAGAGAGCCTCCGGTTATCTCTGTTCCTGTAACAGCGACGCATACACAAACAAAACATGCACTCATTCAAATACACCTTAACGCAGAAACAGACGCTGCTGTTGATTGTGTATCGCCGGCTTGTTTATTAGTTCTCTGATTGAGCAGCTCTGCCTTCCACAGATTGGATGACCTTTCCAGATCCTTCTGTCGAGTCTGCTAAGTAGATCTGATGGTGAATGCGACTCAACGCGACAATACTTTATTCAGATTGTTACTGAATGAGGAAAAAGCGAGCTTTATGCGTGCAAGTGTGTTGCTATTTGTACACTCTCACCCCACCTTCATTGGTTCAATTGAAGCCTCATCTCCATATAGTTTGTATGCAATTACATCTGAGCAGCATGCTGAGTGCCTCTATATGATTGTGTTTGGATACTGAGTACAACTAGCAGTGATGTGTGTGGTTGTGTGTCTAAAGCAATTTATGGTCAATTTGTAAGTGTGTGTGGCTTTATGAAAACATTTGTGCAGGCTTGAGGGAATGTCTGCGCGTGAGGGGTAATTTGTGCTGAAATAAAGCCGTTCATGCTAAATGTGTGGTGGGGTTATTTGTGCTGACGAGATTTGTATGTGTGAATTCAGAGTGTTCTGTACATCTGTGATTATACACATGTAGCATATGGCCGTGTGGCTGAGTGTCTGCGTCACTGCGTTAGTCACTCAAGACATGAGAGTGCCGGATTAGAGCGGAGTGTGTTTCTAGTGGCTTGTTGGCTGTTTGCAGGGCTTTAAAGGACACGTCTGTCAAAGAAACCTGAATCCAGCAAATCACATTCATCTGCTGTAATCAGCCAATCCCACTCAGCAGAAGGTGATCCCACTTAGACATAACGTTATCTCATCACTCACGTTCTTTGTTCTCTTTGGTTCTAGTCATGCTGGGATCATCTATACTACCCTGCTTTTCTAATGTACAGATATCATACACATCTAGCATTGTAGATGGATGCCCTTCAAGCTCAGGTCTTCTGCTAGACGCCTGGGATTTTCAGGGTTGTTTTCAGTCTTTAAAGATCCAGTCTGTTCACAGTGCTCATTAAATTACGACTATGGCATTTTTATCTAAAATAACCTGTGCCGTTTTCTATGAAATAGCTTCTCCAAACTGGCAGTAGCTCATTAGCGAAACGCCTCTGTGTGGGTAGAACCATTGGTGCAGAGGAAAACTCCGCCCCTTTCCCTGTTGCTAAGAGATCTGTGTTTATGCTGGCGTTCTAAGCCCATCACTAAAACCTTCTTTTTTAAACAGCATTTTTCAAATTGATCATGATAGAAAATTAAGATTATTATTAAAAGTAGACATGGTGTCTGTCTTGTAGTTTATAAGTGGAAGCTGGTTCCACAGGAGAGGAGCCTGATGACTGAAAGCTCTTCCTCCTGTTCTACTTTTAGAAACTCTACAGAGAGAGCAACATGTTCTTGTTAGGAGCATATGGAACGGAGCTTGGTTGTTCAAGGCCTTATACATCAAAAGTAAAACCTTAAACTTTATTCTAGACCTTACAGAGAGCCAATGAAGTGATGCTAAAACAGGAGAAATATGATCTCTCCTTCTAACTCTCATCAGAACTCTGGCAGCAGTATTTTGGATCAGCTGGAGGTCTTTAACAGAACTATTAGAACATCCTGATAATAAAGAACTGTGTAGTTTTAGTAACCCAAAAACATTTGTATGGATTTATTCATGTTATTATCATGTTATTGTGATGTTAAGTCTTGTTAATTCATGACATTTAGCTATTTTTTAACAGAAAGATATTTTTCAACAAGAATAAAACCATGATAAGAAGCAGTCTAAACTAAACGGCCTTGTGTTTACCAGGCTGAGCTGATCTCCAGCCATTGGGAAGTCCAGCGAGCTGCTCTGGAGAAGATGGCAGAGAAATTGAGCAGCCTGAAGTACCCCTTGTCCCCCCGGAGACACAACAATCAACTGGCCAAAAACAACAGGTGAGCACAGAGAAAAAAAACATACAACAGATATCTCTTCTTTTAAAGCTCCTGCTTGTTCTAGTCTGTCAAGTCATCAAATCTGTGCAGATGATTCCCACGTCTAGAATAACCCTTTCATCAACTCCTCATTTCTGGTTTGCTGATTCTATATGGAAAAACGTAAAATATCATGGCAATAAACTAAATATAACGATGAGACAAAAGTATCTTGGAATTTACATTTTCTATGAAAGGAGACAAACAGCTGGTTGCACAGCAAGATGGGACGCACACATGAACAAATAAAGCCCGAGTGTTAACAGCAGTAATCTGGTGTGGACAGGCTCAGCTCGGCTTTGGTCACACCGCCTGGCGGCCTTTCATCCTTCGGCCTTGAGGAGTCTTCCTCCATGGTTATCACTCACTGGCAGTGTGCACACACGTGTACACATACATATAAAATGGAAACACTCATTTCTGTGTATGCAAATAAAAAAAATTGAGCTTAAATTGATCCCTGTGTGTCTGAAGCATCCGGTGTCCAGGAGACTTTGTGGGTGTCTTTACAGTGATGTGATGTGTTTTTAGTGCAAAACCTCACAAGAAGAATACAGTTCATACCTCTAGAATATTTACTGTTCTGAACTAAAAAAGTTGTTAAAATGTCCAAATGGTACATGGAAGAAGAAAATCTCCAAAAACAACTTACTGTGACTTCTGAGGCTCAAACTGCTGCCGATTCTCTGTGTGTGTGTGTGTGTGTGTGTGTGTGTGGGTTTGTATTTCTGACCTCCTGGGGACCCGTTTCCTGACTTTTACTATCTTTCTGGGGTCCGAGGGTTCTTGTGGGGACCGAAGCCTGGTCCCCATGGGGGGGACTCCCCTTTTTAGGGTTAGGGGTTAGGTTTATAGGTATGGTGTGAATAGAGTTTTAGTTAGTCTTAGGGTTAGTTATAGATCAGTAATGGTTAAGGTTAGGAAAAGGGTTTGGGTTAGTTATAAATCTAGTTACTAAAATCAATGGAAGTCAATGGACGGTCCCCATAAGGATACCAAAACACACGTGTGTGTGTGTGTGTGTGTGTGTGTGTGTGTGTGTGTGTGTGGGTTTGTATTTCTGACCTCCTGGGGACCCGTTTCCTGACTTTTACTATCTTTCTGGGGTCCGAGGGTTCTTGTGGGGACCGAAGCCTGGTCCCCATGGGGGGGACTCCCCTTTTTAGGGTTAGGGGTTAGGTTTATAGGTATGGTGTGAATAGAGTTTTAGTTAGTCTTAGGGTTAGTTATAGATCAGTAATGGTTAAGGTTAGGAAAAGGGTTTGGGTTAGTTATAAATCTAGTTACTAAAATCAATGGAAGTCAATGGACGGTCCCCATAAGGATACCAAAACACACGTGTGTGTGTGTGTGTGTGTGTGTGTGTGTGTGTGTGTGTGTGTGTGTGTGGGTTTGTATTTCTGACCTCCTGGGGACCCGTTTCCTGACTTTTACTATCTTTCTGGGGTCCGAGGGTTCTTGTGGGGACCGAAGCCTGGTCCCCATGGGGGGGACTCCCCTTTTTAGGGTTAGGGGTTAGGTTTATAGGTATGGTGTGAATAGAGTTTTAGTTAGTCTTAGGGTTAGTTATAGATCAGTAATGGTTAAGGTTAGGAAAAGGGTTTGGGTTAGTTATAAATCTAGTTACTAAAATCAATGGAAGTCAATGGACGGTCCCCATAAGGATACCAAAACACACGTGTGTGTGTGTGTGTGTGGGTTTGTATTTCTGACCTCCTGGGGACCCGTTTCCTGACTTTTACTATCTTTCTGGGGTCCGAGGGTTCTTGTGGGGACCGAAGCCTGGTCCCCATGGGGGGGACTCCCCTTTTTAGGGTTAGGGGTTAGGTTTATAGGTATGGTGTGAATAGAGTTTTAGTTAGTCTTAGGGTTAGTTATAGATCAGTAATGGTTAAGGTTAGGAAAAGGGTTTGGGTTAGTTATAAATCTAGTTACTAAAATCAATGGAAGTCAATGGACGGTCCCCATAAGGATACCAAAACACACGTGTGTGTGTGTGTGTGTGTGTGTGTGTGTGTGTGTGTGTGTGTGTGTGTGTGTCCAGTGCAGTGATGTGAGTGATGAGTTTGATATTAATTGTATGAAACTTTTTTTTTAGTTCTTCTTAGTTTAAATTTGTTCGAATTATAAAAAAGTGAAGGTTAAATTTGTTGAATCTTCTAATTGTAACATTCTCATGAAATTGTGACGCACTTCAGTCAGTTTTATTTTTAAATGTAGAACAAATGAATTGATATTATTATTATTGTTATTTAATTGATTTATTTGATAACTCATACATAAAAGCAGAAGTTTCATTTATATTAAATTGTTCATTGAAAATTATTTGCTTTAATATTATTTTTTTTTACAAACTGATACATTTTGTAATTCATTTTACTTTATGGATCTATTAAATTCTAATGTTGCAAATAATCAAAATTTAATTTATTGTCTGTCCAGAATGAATGAATGAATGAATGAATGAATGAATGAATGAATGAATGAATGAATGAAAAATAATTAGAGAAAATAATTAGATAATAATTAATAGCCATGTTGCAGTGCAGGACTTGTCATTCTTTAAACAACTGTATGTGAAAGAAAACATCACTGTGTTTCAGAACATTCAAATTATTTAATTGTATGAAGAAAACACAGTTTGCTTAAAGTTAAAGGAAAAAAATCCATAAAAAAAGGGTTCTAAAGACGATCTTTCAAGGTCATGATTGAAGATAATTCACTTTTTTGTCTAAATCATGTAAGAAAAACTTTTTGAAGCTTTTGACCAGGGTCCTCTTTCAACTCACTGACCTTGTGGCCCAAATATGGAACTCTGAGGGCCTGATGTATCAAAGGTTTGCGGTTGTTAAAACAGGCGCAAACCGCTCAGCGGCCGCAAAAACAAACAGGTGATTTACTAACGGTGTGTAGGCAAAACTGCACCTGTTAAACCTGCAGCAAGACGAGCAAAGTGATTTTAGCGCTTTTCCCCTTTTTGAATATGCAATGTGGGCGTTTCTGTCAGAAGACGCAAAATTTTGGAAGGAGATCATGTAAATAAGTGGGCATGATTTATCAAACCTGGAAATGTTTGCGGCTTCTAAAGAGTATTTTTACTGCCTATGAAAAGCATGTCTTAACTTAGCGCAAAAATGACTGCAGTGATTGTTTCGAGGAGAAGACTCAGACATCTGGATCATTCCAGCACACTGTGACAGTTAGTGCTGCGTGTCCCAGGGTCGGTGGTCTAGTGTGTGTCACAGGTTTGAATGCAGTGTTACGCGAGCAGATACTAATAATAACAATAATAATATTAACAATAATAATAATTTTCGAAACACTTGTGATGCAAACATTGTGGTAAATTATCCAGGTTCACGATTCTTTCATTCTGAGGAACAGTGTTATATTTACGAGGTTGAGCGATGGTGAATATGGAGATGGATCTTGGGTTAGTCTGTGACATTATTCATGCAGTAAATATCATTCCACACATTTATGGATCTAATAGCAGCTCCTGATTCCTAAGGTGATGGTGCAAACCACCTTCACCCCTCCCTCCTAACACCTGTGCACAACCTGACTACTGAGGCCCACCTAGCACTAGAAACATTTTGGAGCACACCACATCCTGAAAAGCAGGTGAAGGTGTTTGGACCACACTGGAGGGGAACTTTATGCACCAGCCCAGGTTGTCTTGTACTGTTGTTTGCTGTATGTAACACAACATCACAGAGCGGCGCCTGAAGACGTTTTTTGCTGCAGCTCAACAATATATTTTCTTGCCTCTTCCACTCATATTTGAAGCTCCAACGGCTCGAATTTCATTTTCCATTTGCGCCTTTCTTGCACCTGCAAGAGAATAGCGTCGTCAAACTCCTCATTTAAATATTGCTTTTTGCATCGGTTAACAATTGTGCAATCAGTCTTAGTAGATCACCCGCAAATCAGGAACACGTCCTTGGTGCAAAACTTTTGCCACGCATGCAATTTTGCGCTCTTTATTTAGAATATTGATAAATCAAGCCCTAAATATGAAGTGTATGATTGGAGATGCAGTGTTCAACTTGGTGTTTGTGTTGGTTACATCTCTGTGTATGACATAGTGACTGATGCCACTGGTCTCCGCAGTTCATCTAAAACTTGGTCTTAATGTCTTTGTCGGATGAATCCATTAAACAAGAATATTGTCACAGAATCACCTCATAAATCCAACAGACTCTGACTAAAAGGTGATAGCTGCCAATATGACTCATTCAACCTTTCATTCTATCACTTCATTCTCCTCACTTGTCCTCTTTCTTCCACACCATCTCCACCCACTGTTCTACACTTCTTCCCCTTTCCTTATCTCCTTTCTTATTTTGCTTCTTTTTTGACTCTTTAAAGTTTCAAATATTTTTCTTCTTCCTTTTTGGTTTGGAATCGATCTGTTCTTGTAACGTTTTCATTTGAAATTAATTCAATATTTTTGCATCATATCATGATAAAACTCATCTCAAAGCACTTTTCATTTCAACACCATCTTCCATTTTGACCAGCACGAACTGGAGACAGAAAGAAACCATCAGCAGAACCAGGTTGAGCTCTGGGATCTTAACTGACAGGAAAGAGACTCATTGATTTCAGCCACTCATCGTTTTGTATGAAAAGAGAAAAAAAAATTGAAGTTAACGAGAATAAAGACAGCAGAGTGAATAAATGTGGTCAGTATGTCAAGGCTACAGCCGCATAACTAAAGGGATGGATCAGGATAACAGAAGCTAACATTAAGTATAAGACTGATTAAAAAGGAAAGTTTCAGAGTCTTAGAAGTAGTCAGAGTGTCTGTCTCATGGATTAAAAGTGGAAGCTGGTTCTACAGGAGAGGAGCCTGATAACTAAAAGCTCTGTCTCCTAGTAACTAGAAGAAGACCTGCAGTCTGAGTGAAGTGCTCTGTTACTGTAAATACAACCACATTGTGCAACGCCATTACTTTAAAGAGCATTATTCCAAACACTGGTCATCGCTCCTGAGAGTTGTAGGAATATAAATTTCAACAGAGCTTAGACTCAGTCTAGCTCACTGAACTATGGGTGTTCTTGTTCTCCGCTATTAGGAATGGATAATACCCAGTTCTAGCTTTAGGAAGGGCTCTCTTATTTGGGGTTTCGAGCTGTCACCATGTCAGCATAATTAAATCTTCTTTACCAAGAGTTATGAGTATATTAAAAGAGAAAAAAACTTGGTAGCAGATGCTCTAAATGAGAACATAGACTTGTATAAAGAAAGAAGGTGTTGGATTTTGTTGCCATGGCAGGAACATTCTCCACAGAGAAAACACATGATGTATAATTAGTTAATCTTAAAAGAAAAACAAGTTAAGGATATTTTAAGCAGGTTAAATGATTTTTTATATATTAAAAAGAGTTTAGTCTTCATATCAGTAACCTTACAGATTTGCCCAAATGTACATGCTACCCGGTTCATTTTATTATATCTAGTGTTGACTGAAGTCTTACTGAGGTAGACATGAATAATAGATTTCTAGAATTCAAATTTCCTCAGGTGACTGAGTGTCAGAATAGCTCTCCATAACACTCCTACACACTCTGTCAGCGCTGCATGACAGAAAGTGAACTTGACACTTCAAACACTCTGTAACCATCCTAGCATCGAACACAGCCCCACAGTGGCACCGCGTCGATCCTTCCTCTCAGATTTGTCTGTTTTCTCGTCTTCAACCCCACGAGAGATCCTGTTTTACAAAGCGTTTAGTTAACATTAGTGTGAGAACAAGACGAAAACGGAGGAGAGGAAAGGAGGGGGGGAGTGGAAAAACGACAAATGACAAGAGAAAACAATCTGTGCAAGTGTTGTATCTGCTTCATCTGTCTGAGTCAGTAAAGGGCCGCTCTGCACACTGCATAATGAGAAACGCTGCCTCAGGGGAAAGAAGCAGCGCTTGCTTCCTTTGCTTCGTCTTTTCTGTTTAGCTTTTATTTTATTAAGAATCGCTTTCAGTGGGGAGCACGAAACGCATAAAGAGAGAAGAAGTGGGAGGAGCTAAAGGGAAGGTGTGGGAGGGGTTAGAAGAATTTGAGTTGTAGCACTGTACCTGATAAAGACATAGATAAGATATAGAAGAGAAAATAATCCTGATTCTGTCATTGTGAAAAACTGCAAAAAGGTATTACAGAATAAATGCCCACAAAAGAAAGTTTACAGGTTTATAAAGAGTTTAGGAAGAGGGAACGGCTGTGGGTGAATGTGAAGGTCCGTCTGGGGACTTTCAATGTTACGGGCTAGTAAAAAAAATAAAAATAAATCAGGGTGGGGGTTCTATCCCGGTAGTTTCAAGCCTGGCTAACAGAACACATTCACTTATTGCAGCATCATGCAAGTCCATTTTTAAGGCCCATCAATCTTAATGGCAAGTCATGTTGGTTACATGCTAACCAACATGACTTGTCTTGTTGTGAAGCAAAGTCATTGTGATAAAAAAGGGACAATGAAACATTTTAGAAAATATTCAAACCATTTGTGTTGTAAATAAACATGTTGTCTAATGAGGAACAGTTGATAAATGCATCATTTGCTTTCTAAAATTTCCACGTGGTTAAGTATTTTAAGGGTGAACCAGAAGCAAGGCTAAGAAGGACATGTTCTTTTATGTGTTTGAAGGGTTTGAAAAGAATTTCTAAAAAAAAATCTGATATTTACCAGATTCTAAAAGTGTTCAAATCTATTTCTGCAAAAAGACAATACGGATTTCCCCATATCAATAAGTAAAACTAAGTCCACCCCCTGCTTTCAAGATGTATCTGCACCAGCACTTGACGTTGATATCATGCTTTACACTAAATGTAGCTTAATATGTCATTTACATGTGAGCAATCTGCGCCGGTGCAGAGAGATGATTTTGGGCTGGCAGCACAGTTTATGTTGCAAATTTCCCTTTATGAGAGTTTTGTGAACTGGACAGATGCAACAGCAAAATATAAACACAACTATAGTCAATATGAGTTTGGGTATTTGAGTTTTGTAGCTTTTTGGAGATTTGATTCTTTTCCCTCTTTTGTCAGATTACTTTTATTATTATTTCATTCATGGTTTAAGTTCCGATTCTGTGGCCCATCAAGCTGTTCTGTTTGCACACTTGCCTTGGGGTGTGCATGCACGCGCGCACATGTGTGTGTGTGTGTGTTTGTTACCTTTTGGGTTTACATGTGTATTTTAGATGTGTCATTAAACTGTTTTGTGTATTTGAATCACTGTTGCTTCAGAGAGCATCCCTTGTGTGTGGTCTTCTTGACTGGTGTGATGTTTAGTATAGCTGTGTGTGTGAATGTTGTCGTGCAAACGCTCTGGGCCTGACAGAGCTGTCAAAGTGTCGGTGGTGGCGACAAGAGAATTCTAAACAATTTCACTGCTAATGTTGAGAAACATGTTGTCGATCCCCTCTGAGACTGAAAACCAGTGAATATATAAATAATAAACACACACACACACCTTAACAAAACGGCTGACAGTAATGTGTGTGTTTGAGCAATCGGCCCCTGTTCCAGGAGCATAAATATTTGATGTGATTCCATGTCGAGGAGGATGAGGAGGTGAGTGTGGGAGGAGTGGAAAGGGGAGGTTGAAGAGAAGATGCTGTGTAGGTAGGAAGGAATATGTGGGAAAAAAAAAACATTGGAAAGGAAAAGTATAGGGACAAATAAGTAAAGGAGAAGATAATAGAACATAAGATGAAGTAATTCTAAAACAAAACACGAGTTAATAGTGTGATTATGTTAAAGGCTGGAAAATCTACAGCAAAGAAGGTTTTAAAAGGGGAAAATAATTCTCAAATGATGGATAATAGGAAGAACAGATTGGGGATAAAAAAGTTTAAAAAATACATGCTGGAAGGATGAGAGAAGTAATAAAATGAATAAGGCAGACAAAATTAAAGAAAGTCACAAGAGAAAAATAATCCTGTATGAACAATGCAGTAAAGTGATTTTGAAGTCAGGTCTTAGTCCACTTTAATGGAAATAAAAAGGCCAGTCACAGATCTGTATCATAACACAGTTTTAAAGTCGTAAAAACAAACTAACACTGACAATTGTCACAGAAACAATTAATTCATATTTGTTGATTCTTGTGATCTTTTAAAGCTTAGGTTTTTTGAGATTTCACTTAAAAGCACAGAATGGCAACTACACATCCAAAAGACTCCCTCCAAAACAAAATCATGATCAATATTTTTCATTGCGTTCATTATTGTTCATGAAAGTTGAAGTTGAGATGCAGGGTAAAAGAAAAAAGAGAATACAATTATTTTCACATTTCAGTAACTCATTTTTTGCTCACTGTACATAAACAGCACATCAGACATTAAACCTGAGACATTTTACCATTTAATTGAACATACTGTATCAGCCCATTTTGAATTTGATAGCAGTAAAACATCTCAACAAAGTTGGAACAGGGAAATGTTTATCATTATGTAACACCTCCTATTCTTTTAACATCTTGCTGCAAACGTTGAAGGATCTAAGTTTTTCGAAGAAGTCCAGTCTTTGCTGTCCCTTCTTAAGACAGCATCACAGTTGTGTCTCCAGTTCAGTCTGTTGTCCAGGTGAACACCAGGTATTTATACTCCTCTACCACCTCCACTTCTTCTCCCATGATGAGAATGGGTTTTGGCATGTTGCTGCTCCTCCTAAAATCCAAAATCATCTCCTTTGTCTTGTTCACATTTAAGATGAGATGATTGTTTGAACACCAGGACACAAAGCGGTCCACCAGTTCTCTGTACTCAGTCTCTTGTCCATCTCTGATCCACCAACAACTGCAGAGTCATCAGAGTATTTCTGCAGATGGCAGGACTCTGACCTGTACTGAAAGTCTGAAGTGTACAGAGTAAAAAGGAATGGTGAGAGTACAGTCCCCTGTGGTGCTCCTGTGCTGCTGATCACCTGGTCAGACATACAACTCTTCAGTCTCACAAGCTGTGGTCTGTTTGCCAGGTAGTCCTTAATCCAGGTGATTGTGGAGGCATCCACCTGTGTCTTCTGGAGTTATTTACACAGTAAAACAGACTAAATTGTGTTAAAGGCACTAGAGAAATCAAAGAACGTAATCCCACACAGTGCTGCATTGGACACTGAAACATGGCAGTATGTTTTCCATAGCACTGACATCTTCTCCTGGGTGAGTCTGAAGATACGCTGCAGAATCCCACATAGCTGATCTGCACAAGCCTTTAGGACCCTGGTGCTCACACCATCTGGACCAGCTGCCTTGTTCCTATTCAGGCTCTCCAGCTGCTTCTTCACCTGATTGCTACAGACAGGTGGGAGGTGGAGGCAATGGGGACACCAGCTTCTTCTGATGTTATTGGAGATGATGGAACATCACCAGAAACAAGATCCATGGTTGAGGTGTGACAGGGAAGCTGATGGTGAAGGGAGGGTGGGAGGTCTCTTTGTTTTCAAAATTAAATTCAAATTCAAAATTACTTTATTAGTTCCCAAAGGGAAATTAAACAGGAGAGGAAGATGATGTGCTTGTTTCTAAACTGAATCTATTAAAGAACATCTTCAATTTTTTGCTTCTGTCCAGACTTCCATCTAAAAAATACCCCATGATCTTCTTCATCCCCGACCACACATATCTTACATTGTTTTGCTGGAGCTTGCTCTCTAGGTTTTTTCTGTAACACCTCCTTGTTATTTCTAAGCTAGACTTTCATTTCCCTTTACACTTCTCAATTAGTCCATGTCTTTCTCCCTTAAAACTCCTTTTTTTTTGTTGGTAGTTCTTTCAGGTCACTGGTGATCCAGGGTGTGTTATTTGGGGAAGCACTTCACTGTTCTAGTGGTCATAATGTCCACACTGTAGTTTAGTCAGTTACACACTCAGTCATCCTAGTGTTGCTCAGAATGTACAGTGGGGCAAAAAAGTATTTAGTCAGCCACCAATTGTGTAAGTTCTCCCACTTAAAAAGATCAGAGAGGCCTGTAATTTTCATCATAGGTATACCTCAACTATGAGAGACAAAATGAGGAAAAAAAATCCAGAAAATCACATTGTCTGATTTTTAAAGAATTTATTTGCAAATCATGGTGGAAAATAAGTATTTGGTCACCTACAAACAAGTAAGATTTCTGGCTTTCACAGACCTGTAACTTCTTTAAGAGGCTCCTCGGTCCTCCACTCGTTACCTGTATTAATGGCACCTGTGTGAACTCGTTATCAGTATAAAAGACACCTGTCCACAACCTCAAACAGTCACGCTCCAAACTCCACTATGGCCAAGACCAAAGAGCTGTCAAAGGACACCAGAAACAAAATTGTAGACCTTCACCAGGCTGGGAAGACTGAATCTGCAATAGGTAAGCAGCTTGGTGTGAAGAAATCAACTGTGGGAGCAATTATTAGAAAATGGAAGACATACAAGACCACTGATAATCTCCCTCGATCTGGGGCTCCACGCAAGATCTCACCCCGTGGGGTCAAAATGATCACAAGAACGGTGAGCAAAAATCCCAGAACCACACAGAGGGACCTAGTGAATGACCTGCAGAGAGCTGGGACCAAAGTAACAAAGGCTACCATCAGTAACACACTACGCCGCCAGGGACTCAAATCCTGCAGTGCCAGACGTGTCCCCCTGCTGAAGCCAGGACACGTCCAGGCCCGTCTGCGGTTTGCTAGAGAGCATTTGGATGATCCAGAAGAGGATTGGGAGAACATCATATGGTCAGATGAAACCAAAATAGAACTTTTTGGTAGAAACTCAACTTGTCGTGTTTGGAGGGGAAAGAATGCTGAGTTGGATCCAAAGAACACCATACCTACTGTAAAGCATGGGGGTGGAAACATCATGCTTTGGGGCTGTTTTTCTGCAAGGGGACCAGGACGACTGATCCGTGTAAAGGAAAGAATGAATGGGGCCATGTATGGTAAGATTTTGAGTGAAAACCTCCTTCCATCAGCAAGGGCATTGAAAATGAGACGTGGCTGGGTCTTTCAGCATGACAATGATCCCAAACACACCGCCCGGGCAACGAAGGAGTGGCTTCGTAAGAAGCATTTCAAGGTCCTGGAGTGGCCTAGCCAGTCTCCAGATCTCAACCCCATAGAAAATCTCTGGAGGGAGTTGAAAGTCCGTGTTGCCCAGCATCAGCCCCAAAACATCACTGCTCTAGAGGCGATCTGCATGGAGGAATGGGCCAAAATACCAGCAACAGTGTGTGAAAACCTTGTGAAGACTTACAGAAAACGTTTGACCTCTGTCATTGCCAACAAAGGCTATATAACAAAGTATTGAGATTAACTTTTGTTATTGACCAAATACTTATTTTCCACCATAATTTGCAAATAAATTCTTTAAAAATCAGACAATGTGATTTTCTGGATTTTTTTTCCTCATTTTGTCTCTCATAGTTGAGGTATACCTATGATGAAAATTACAGGCCTCTCTGATCTTTTTAAGTGGGAGAACTTACACAATTGGTGGCTGACTAAATACTTTTTTGCCCCACTGTATCCCATTTTGTAGCATCATAACATCCTTGAAGAGTTTCTTCAGCTTCCTGTAACCACCTCCACATGGTCCTTTTGATCACAGGTTGCCTCTTAACAATGGGTTTATACACAGAGCAGAGAAAGACTAGATTATGAGCTTCCTTTTCAGGAGCAGGTAATGCGGAGGCATTTTTTATATTTGCATATTACAAATCCAGTGGGTTTTTTTTTCTCTGGTGGAGCAGTTGAAAACTGTTGAAACATAGTTAGTATATAAGAAAGAGGGTGATTAAAATCTCCAGATATATCTCCAGACACAAATGCATGTGGGTGATGTGTCTGTAGTTTAGCAACAGCTGAGCCAAAGAGGTCACATACAGAGTCAGCATCAGCTAATGGGGGAATGTACTATATACTGCTACTAAAATAACACTGATAAACCCTTGATAGATGGATGGCTGTAAGCTGTAAACTAACAGTTCCTTTTTCTAATCTCTGTCTGTCCTTATTGTCTGAAAGTCAGACAGAGACAAATTGGACTCTTGGATATGCTCCTGTAGCCATATCTCAGTGAAACATAAAATACTCAATTCACAATAGCCTGACTGGGTCCTCATCAGTGTTTTGAGCTAATCCATTTTACTAGCAAGTGATCTCATATTCGCCAAAATAACTGATAACTGAAATAGAAGGTTTAAACTTCTTATTTTTCTCTCCACTTCTGCTTCTGCTCTACATCAACATCTTTGAAACTCATCAGGGATTCTGGGTCTCAATTTCAGCGTTAAAATTGTCCATTGGCTGCATTTTCCTATAAACAAATGTCTCAATGCCATGGTTACTTGTCATAACTAAAAGTGACAAAATATGACAAATTACCCAGAAATCCTTCAATCAGCCCAGCATGCAAACCAGAACAAAAATAATTTAACTTGCTAGTAATATCACAGAGCTACTCCAACAAGCTGGCACGATGTGTAGTGCTGTTCTATAACCCTGTCTAGCTCATAGACATTTAATGTAAAAGATACATGTACTTCCTGCTGAAAAAACAAAAAAATGTAGAATTTTACTTACTGATTCTGCATTTACATTCAGATTTTTGTGAATAATTAATGACTCAGTGTGTAAAAGGCCACAAAGCCAAAGAATCATTAATTATATTTTATGGTCATACAATTTTTACATTGTTTTAATTTCATGCCATTTTATTATTATTTCTTATTTGCCTAAGTTGGCAAGGCATATAAGACCATGACATTTAACATAGTTGCATAATTTTATTATTCATAGTTCACACAGCTAATTCTCTTTTATCCAATAATCAATGTATTTTAACACTGTGGGCATTGCACTCACTGTGTGTTAACAACTAGTGTTTTTATAATATATTGTTAATTCCTGTTACAGAACTTAATGATTTCCTGCTTGCTGTCCTCAGTCTGCAGGAGTTTGAGGCAGAATACCAGGAACTGTGGGATTGGCTGATGGATATGGATGCCATGGTAACAGACAGCCATCAGCTGGTGATGTCAGAAGAGCAGAGACATTACCTTTTCAAGGTAAGATGATTTACTGTGTCACAAAAATGAAATATTACTGGTGATGGAAGTGTTTTACCCAACACAAAAAACTTTTGTTGTTCACACTGCATGTCCATTACACCAGAAACATACTTAAGACAACTTGTCCTGTCTTCTTCTTATAAAGCTGATGCCCCTTTCAATCTTAACATCCACCCTGAAATATGCTGCATAATGTCTGAAAACTGAATTTTAATGACTGCCTTAATATCCCAGCTGAGTGTCCTCAAGGCAAACTGCATTACATGCACTTATTTTACTTTAATTCTTTGTAGTTTTCAATCAACTATAATGAAATTTATAACTCTGTCTGTCATATCTGTGTCTAACTTAATATTTTTAGCAATTGTGTAATTGTACATATTTTGGTCAGGTCTCCCAGGTTCTTAATCTCAACCAGATCTTTCTTAAACAATTCAGTTTGGTGTATTTATATCACCAAATTATAACACGTTATCTCAAGGCACCATACAGAACCAAGAATAGAAATACCACATAAATAAGAAAATAATAATTAAGATTATATATTCCATGTTACAATAGGATTAGGGTTTTATTTTGAGTCTCGACCTGAAGCAGACTTTTTATTTAATTGCTGACTGATAGTAGTAGCTATTTATTTATGTTTTATTTTTTTGAACAAAAAAGCACAAATTCATAAAAAATGCATCTCAAAGCACTAAAAAGACGCAAGTTCAGTTCACATCAACAGTCCAGACAAAGTTAATCATATACAAACAATTTAATCCAACTGATTCAGCAAGTTCCAAAATCCCAATTATTAATAAGTTTCTAAGGAAAGCAGCAGCAGTCCTCCATCCTGAGCAGCATGAATGAAGAAACCTCCATCAGAACCAGGATGAGACCTTCTGCCTCCACCCACTGTGAGACGACATTACATGTTTAGATACCATAAAGAGTTCATACACACTGTATGTCTCAACTATGGTTTGGTTTTCCCTTTTTCAACTTGTGTCAGCCGTCCAGTTCTTTACAATGCAAAGACCATGTTAGTGGATAGCCAGAGGACGGCGACCGAAGAACTTTGTAATTTAACAAAATGCCATGGTGATGTGGTGAGACATGCTGGGTTAGGTTCATACAATTCTGTAGTTTACAAAGAAAAAATGTGCAGCTCAGTAACTACTTGACATTGGGAATTTTCGCTCAGCACTCAATCCTGGATCAGCACTGAGTGTTTGGTAATAAGAATATCGAAATTTGTTGCAACAGAGAGGTACCTGATGCAAATGAGGTTTTACCACATGTCATTCATGCATCTATTTGGTTATATTCGCTTTTCCTCCCTGTTTCCTACTCTGCCTCAACATCTTCCTTATCCAGCCACACACACACACACACACACACAAGTGTGTTTTGTTATCCTTATGGGGACCGTCCATTGACTTCCATTGATTTTAGTAACTAGATTTATACCTAACCCAAACCCTTTTCCTAACCTTAACCATTACTGATCTATAACTAACCCTAAGACTAACTAAAACTCTATTCACACCATACCTATAAACCTAACCCCTAACCCTAAAAAGGGGAGTCCCCCCCATGGGGACCAGGCTTCGGTCCCCACGAGAACCCTCGGACCCCAGAAAGATAGTAAAAGTCAGGAAACGGGTCCCCAGGAGGTCAGAAATACAAACCCACACACACACACACACAAGTGTGTTTTGTTATCCTTATGGGGACCGTCCATTGACTTCCATTGATTTTAGTAACTAGATTTATACCTAACCCAAACCCTTTTCCTAACCTTAACCATTACTGATCTATAACTAACCCTAAGACTAACTAAAACTCTATTCACACCATACCTATAAACCTAACCCCTAACCCTAAAAAGGGGAGTCCCCCCCATGGGGACCAGGCTTCGGTCCCCACGAGAACCCTCGGACCCCAGAAAGATAGTAAAAGTCAGGAAACGGGTCCCCAGGAGGTCAGAAATACAAACCCACACACACACACACACACACACACACACACACACACACACACACACACACACAACACACTGCCCTCATCCTCCCCAAGGAGAATGGGATTACAAGGCATAGCCTCCCTCATAACCATATCATAGCCAAGTGTGTGTGTGTGTGTGTGTGTGTGTGTGTGTGTGTGTGTGTGTGTGTGTGTGTGTGTGCTTGTGCGTGTTTGAGAGAGAGGGATTGTGTGTTTGTGTAACGGCTTCACTGCAGCCAGATGAGTGAGACAGAAGAGCAGCATGTGTTACGATTAGAGATCTGAGTCATCCTCGTCTCTTCTTTACATACTCATCAACACTTATACACACGTTCACATGCACGCACAAATCCACAGACAGCATAATGAAGAAATCACAGACAGACTGTAAAATAGATTTATTTTCAGACAGTTTATTTTCTGTAGAAAAACAAAAACAACAACAAATCATACAAGGAAACAAAGAAAAGTTGTTAACTTTGGTCTTGAGTCAAGCAAAAAAGGGAAATTTTAATGAGTTAATTTCGAGAAAAGGTTAATCTGTTTGGCTATTTCAGAGCGAGTGTGTACTATGCCTTTACAAACAGGGACACACAGGTGTTTTAACTTTTGTTCTTCAGCTGCTCTGAGTGTTGTCTTAACAAAGCAAATAACAGTGAATAACATTTACATGCTGTCAATATTCAGGTTATGGTCCGGTTAAGGTCACTGTTCGGGTTTCTGAAACATTCAGAATAACCCGTTTACATGCGTGAGCAGAGAGAGTTACTCCTGTATATATGGAGCACGGTTAGAGTCTGGATGTACGGACAAACTTCAGACGCAATATGTGTCATTTCTGTAACTTTTTGGTCACCTTGTAAATCTCACTATCTCTGTACTTTCTGCCGTCAACAGAAGACTTTATATTCATGATTTTCACCACACTAAGAAAGAAATTGGTTTCCTCCTCGCTCCAAAAGTGTGGCGCTGTGCTGCGTCTCGCCATGTTTACATCTACTTCCTGTTTACTTCTGCACGTGGGGTTTTTGGTATGCCATTCCTCTACATTAAAGACCAAGATTTGTTGTGAATAGAACATGCGCAAAACACAAATCAATGTTCCATTAGATGGGGATACGCTGATACGCGTTTACATGACCAGATATTCGGGTTAGAAAAGGGGTACCCCAGGTCTAATAAACAGGTTTTATTTATTTAACTTTTTTCTTTGCTTGTTTTTAAAAACCCGGTTAAGAGCATATTTAGGTTTTTGCCAGTGTTTACATGGCCATGCATAACCGGGTTATTGCTAATATCCCGATTATTGACAGCATGAAAACGCAGTCACTGTCAAACATGCCATAACAAACATGTTTTTCTACAGGAAGTTCCAGGTTTTAATGGTTAGAGAACCAGAACACCTCAAAACTACATGGTGGTATCAAGGAGGAATCACATTCAGGCTTAAATTTATAAATAAAAAAAAATAACTTCTTAACCATAACAGTTTCTGTATATTTTCACTTAATACATTTGTAAATCTTCCTTTTAAATCCTATTTTAAAGAGGCCCTTCCATTAAAAACGGTTTTTCTCAGGTTTCTGTTGAATATTTTAGCTCCACAGGTGTTCTTACCTTTATAGTGGGTGTGAAAACAGGTCAACAACTTCTCTTTCAGTTTTAATCTCTCAAACTACGCAGGTGGTGATAAAACCCGAGTTCTCCCGAGTCCAAACGGTCTGTATCTGTTTCGTCACAACTCCTTTGTTCGTTTTTGTTCATCAGCTCCCACAGTTGAAACCACACATAGCATGCTGCTGGCTAAAAGCTGTTAGCATAAGATGTAGCAAACAGGAAGAGAGTATGTGTGATGTTGCCATGCACAGCGGGGAAGGAAACAGTATACCTTGCTCTCATAGGCTAGTTTGTTAGCCAATCAGAGTCCAGCAAATTTGAATAATGAATATGAACGAGCTGCTGCCTGAAGCCTGACAGAAGGAGCCAAAACCACCCGAATTTTGACGCAGACAGATTGAAAGGTCTGTTACGGTTCCTCCACGACAACGACCTACTTGATCCTTATCAATCAGGCTTTAAGCGAGGCCATTCCACTGAAACCGCTCTTCTCTCAGTTGCAGAGTCACTACGGGTTGCCAGATCGGCTGGTCTCTCCTCAGTACTCGTACTCCTTGACCTGTCTGCTGCTTTTGACACCGTCAACCACCTCATTCTCCTCTCGACGCTATCTAAGCTTGGCATCTCGGGACCGGTTCTCTCGTGGTTCACCTCGTACCTTGCGGAAAGATCTTTCAGAGTCTCGTGGCATGGACAGATGTCCAGTCTACATGAGCTGGCGACGGGTGTCCCGCAGGGCTCGGTCCTTGGTCCTCTCCTCTTCTCTTTATACACCACCTCATTAGGCGAGATCATTCGCTCCCATGGCTTCTCATACCATTGCTACGCTGACGACACTCAGCTCCTCCTCTCGTTCCCTCCAGACGATACATCCGTCTCAGTGCGGATATCTGCTTGCCTCTCAGATATCTCGGCGTGGATTAGGGATCGCCACCTTCAGCTTAATCTGTCCAAAACTGACCTCATTGTCTGTCCTGCCAGTAACTCCTTACCTCCTCAGATAAGCGTGCAGCTTGACTCCATCACGCTGTTCCCCAAAACCTCCGCCAGAAACCTTGGTGTCATACTGGACAACCAGCTGTCCTTCAAAGAGCAGGTTAACTCCGTAGCTCGCTCATGTCGATTCGCGCTTTACAACATCAGGAAAATCAGAGCCTTCCTCACAGACCACACCACACAGCTTCTGGTCCAGGCACTGGTCTTGTCCCGGATCGACTACTGCAACTCTTTGCTGGCCGGTCTTCCGGCGTCCTCGGTTAAACCTCTACAGATGATTCAGAACGCAGCAGCACGTCTGGTCTTCAACCAGCCCAAAAGGGCTCATGTCACTCCGCTGCTCATTTCCCTGCACTGGCTTCCAGTTGCAGCACGCATCAAATACAAAGCTCTGCTTCTGGCTTACCAGACTCTAACACACACAGCTCCTACTTACCTTCACTCCTTCATCCAAACCTACATTCCCACGTGTCAGCTACGCTCAGCCGCTGAAAGACGCCTAGCGCTTCCACCACAACGTGGCATGAGATCATGTTCCAAACTCTTCTCCTCTGTTATCCCCCGATGGTGGAATGACCTACCAAACTCAGTCCGATCCTCAGAGTCGGCAGCTACTTTTAAGAGCAGACTTAAGACTCACCTCTTTAAAGAACACTTTCAGTCTTAATGTGGGATTAATTTATGATTTATGATAGCGATTTGAGAATTTATCTTTCACTAAAAAAAAAAAAAAAAAAAGAAAAAAAAAATTTTGATACACTTGATGTATCAGCGTCGGAATTAAACTGGACTCCAAACAGTCCACCTCCTTATATTGTTTCCTTCTCTTTGAATTCTTGCTTGTATGTTCTCTCAATGTAAGTCGCTTTGGATAAAAGCATCTGCTAAATGACAGTAGTAGTAGTAGTAGTAGTTAATCAGTGTTTCCTGATGTTTTTTTTATATAAAATGTTTCATATTACTGGTTAATACTTAAGAAATAACCACAAAGTCCTGAAATTTGTATGAAATGGCCTCTTTAATGTTTTCTGCACCTTCTCTCCATCAGGGTAGAAAAAAAAAACAGGCAGCAGGTTTTAGACATTTTTATCCTATAACTTTTCTCTCTGATAGTTGTACATGTAAGAATAGCTGAATGAACAGTGCAGACATCTTTATGTGAGAGTTAAACTAAGGACGGGTTGACTTCTGATAAGGAGCAGTTGGAATAATTAAATGGATGAAACACAGGTGAGAGGGCGGAGAGGCAAAGGAAATCATGAACCCATGACACAGGAAGACACATCTGTCACAACAATGTGACATCAAAGGTCAACAGATCATACATGACATCATTGTAGTGCATAAAGCATCACATGTTTCCCTACACTTTAGTTATAAGACCCAAACTGCTGACTTCTCTCATTTTTAGGATTCAGCTGTGAACACCTGATCCTGTTTTTCTCTTTCTCTTCATTTTCCCAGCTTAACTTTTCCGCGTGTGTGGAGATATGATTTATTTAGTGTCCGATGAGACTCACCTGGCCCGCAAATTATTGATAAGTGTAAAGATAAACCTAATTTCTCCATTGGAGTCACACTTAAATATTCATCTCTTAATGAATATTCATGGCAGCGATGATGCATTGCATGAATATTAGATGACTCTAGAATCATTGGGCATTGTCTTTATCTTCTTTTTTCCCCTCCCTTGCTTTCATTCTTTTTTCTTTCTCTTTTTTTTTGATGTGTCAACTTTCTTCTAAATTATTGATACAGAGCTCAACAGCATCTCCTCTTCTAGTCCAAGGTCACTTTCGTGCACTATTTCTTTCCCCTTTCACCTCTGAGAGGGCCAGAAACAGGTCTTCACTCCTGTTTACAGTAAGCTGCTCATGTATGGATTTATTTATGTCTTCATGTTGTCAATTAAATCTGTTTATACCATGAATTGGTCAGATTTTGATGCTTAAAAGTAATTTACACTGTCATTCCTGTGGCTGTGTTCATAGAACATGCAGATATTAGATATTTTTGATTGAATTCTTTTGTTGAATTGGTTAGTGGAGACATGTGAGCCAGATGTGTCTCCTGCAGTAAACAGCAGCTTTAGCTTTAGGTCAACTGAGAACCTAATGTGTGAACACAAGAAATCTGGTTATTTAGAACAAGCATGTTTTTCGTGGCCCTACTTTTTCTCAGCCACGCAGGTTCATCAGGTTCCTCCGTTTATTCATTCCAAACAGGTGTGTTTTACCTGCAGAATTAAATGCACTATAGTCTCTGCTGAGAGCATTGTTTTAATTTGAGTTGTTTTAGAGTTTGACTGTTACCTGCACCAGATATTGGTTAGTACACTTCTTTTTCAAGAATCAGGTGAGACTTCATGTCAGGTTGGGCTACAGGATCAGGAATATGAAGATTTTGCATTGGTTTTTCTTGACCAGACATACAATGTGAAGATCAAAATCTGAGTCACAGTGACCTGTTTTCTGGACTATTTGTGTCATTTTGCCTTTTCATGCTTATCTGGAGTTTTGTAAGATGTCGCATTCTGGACAAATTAGTCAGTCATTTTCTATATCCACTTTTTCCTGTTTAGGGTGGCTGGGAGTTGGTTTCTATCTCCAGTGGTAATTGGGCAAGAGGTCAAGGTTACACAGTCACACATTTCAAATGCAGTAGCCAATTTTCAACCCTAAGAGGGCAGCACTAAGATGCTTTTAGACCAAAAAAGTGCAGAATTTAACAAGCTTACATGAAAATGTCATAAAATGCCCAGAAACTGAAAGGTTGCATTAAAGACCAACTAATACAGTTTATTAGCAGAAGCTGTTTTGAGGGTGAGTTGCTCTTTCAAGGAGAGTATGACATCACACCTCAGCAGACAATAAGTTGACTTGTGCGCAGATGAGACGCCGTTGTCAAGCTGTAAGTGAGACGTTACTAAGACATTGGCATGTTTTGTTGTTGTTTATTCATGACTGTTGTTGGATTTTGTTTCAATAAATTATTTGAGATGAGGAAGTTAGCATTACATGCTTCTACTGAAATGTCCTGCTTTTTATGTTTCCCGTGCTGTTATTGCTTTAGGACAGAAGCTTCTTCTGAATCTTGATGTTTTGCTCTTCAGATGTTGTAACATCTTACCTGTAGCACAGCAGCTGTGTCACTGGACCAAACTATGACAGCTGATGAGCTGAACCTCTGTAGGTGGGTTTGTAGTTAGATTCCACACACTTATAGATAGTATTTACTAATGCTAAAAGGAGAAACAGAATTAACATAAACACTTTTTAAATGGACCATGTCTGATTATCTGCATGCAAACTTACTGTAAAACAAATCCACGAAGAAAGATTTTATCAGCTCTGCTGCCTTGTGTGTGTGTGTGTGTGTGTGTGTGTGTGTGTGTGTGTGTGTGTGTGTGTGTGTGTGTTTGTATTTCTGACCTCCTGGGGACCCGTTTCCTGACTTTTACTATCTTTCTGGGGTCCGAGGGTTTTTGTGGGGACCGAAGCCTGGTCCCCATGGGGGGGACTCCCCTTTTTAGGGTTAGGGGTTAGGTTTATAGGTATGGTGTGAATAGAGTTTTAGTTAGTCTTAGGGTTAGTTATAGATCACTAATGGTTAAGGTTAGGAAAAGGGTTTGGGTTAGGTATAAATCTAGTTACTAAAATCAATGGAAGTCAATGGACGGTCCCCATAAGGATAACAAAACACACTTGTGTGTGTGTGTGTGTGTGTGTGTGTGTGTGTGTGTGTGTGTGTGTTGTGTGTGTGTGTGTGTGTGTGTGTGTTTGTATTTCTGACCTCCTGGGGACCCGTTTCCTGACTTTTACTATCTTTCTGGGGTCCGAGGGTTTTTGTGGGGACCGAAGCCTGGTCCCCATGGGGGGGACTCCCCTTTTTAGGGTTAGGGGTTAGGTTTATAGGTATGGTGTGAATAGAGTTTTAGTTAGTCTTAGGGTTAGTTATAGATCACTAATGGTTAAGGTTAGGAAAAGGGTTTGGGTTAGGTATAAATCTAGTTACTAAAATCAATGGAAGTCAATGGACGGTCCCCATAAGGATAACAAAACACACTTGTGTGTGTGTGTGTGTGTGTGTGTGTGTGTGTGTGTGTGTGTGTGTGTGGAGAAAAATACCAACTTTCCTGCATTTTCTGTTTTTCTTCCTCCATGTGATCGTAAAAAAACTCCCAATGTTCCCCTCGAATACTTGAAGGACTCGACCTTGTAACCATAGCAACACCAGGGCCCAACAAAAGTAGTTCTTTTCCAAAGTGTGTGTGTTTGTTGGTCGATGATTTGCAACTAAGAGGCGAGAAGTGAGAGTGTGTATGTGTTTAAATGTGCATCTGCGAGTGTGTGTGTCCTCCGGAAAGGAAAGCTGGACTGACAGTTGTTTCTGCGAGCAGCCTTGGCAGGACAAGGCTCTACTGTTTATTGTGATGTTAGACACAGGCACTTATCAACCTTGGAGAGGAGAGAAGAAGCTGTTGAGGAGCGTTCGTGTACACCCTGATACAGACACATGCACACACACAATACTTGTAAAAGATATATTGTTTGTGATCATCTAAAGAAAGATGTTTACTATAAAAAAATAGATTAAACACGAAGTTTAAAAAATCTGTTATATGTTTTTCCCTGAAACATAAAAACAAACATTTATAACCAAAACAGCATTTCCTGGAATTTATCCATCTGCCATCTGCTGCTCAATATTTAAAGACAGATATTATACTCAGTTTCCCACAAGTGAATGCAATTTGCTGTAAAGTATACATCATTGAGTAACTCACAATTAGTTCTGAAATATTCTGTAAATTCTTCTGTTAAATATGACAAAGAAATGGTACAAATTTCCCTGTTGGGCTATGATAAATAAAAACATTCAAACATTAAATAGTGAACTCATGAAATTATTCACTGTACAGCAAACAAGTGAACATTTTGAACATATTGTTGGCTCCTATAAGTCTTTCTTCATCTATTGTGCTCTTACAAACACAACTTTAAAGTGCAACTTACCCCCACATCAACTTTTTTTGCTGATAAACTAATAGTCCTGCCTACATTTCTGGTTATTATTTTTGGTATTTCAGCACATTTTAATACAACTATTCATTTTCTGCCAAAAACCGTTAGTGGAGCGCCCACATCAGGTAAAAATGTTACACTGCACTTGAATTTGAATCAGGCATTGCTATTGGCTGAGACCTTATTTTCTCTATTCATGACATCATCATTCTGCTGCTGTGGAGTGTAAAAGAACTCGGTCTCATCCACACCTCTGCTCAGTAGTGAGTGACTTTGAACAGGAAGTGTATACGGCCGTTATCAGAGTTCATTTTAGTTTGTGATTGTGTGAAAAAAATTTTTTTTGCTCATTACTAAGTGATTCTCTCTTTCTCATGCTGGATTGATTCCACTCCTCTCTGAAACACACGTTTACTGTTGCAGCTTACAATGACATGCAGCGGCCATGCGCAGCTGCACCCGATGAGGGAGAGTCACAGATATTACACAAGCTAATCCTAATTTAGTTTTCGCCGTGATTAACAACAATATACCACGAAGATGCCTTATTCTATGCTGCTTAGGCTGCTGCAGTGCGAACCATCGGCTTGAAACAGTAGTGCGGCTGCTCATGGCTGCACTTGTTGGCAGAGTCACACAATATTACTGGAGCTAATCTAAATGTAGCTTTAGCTGTGGCTAACAACACTGTACCAATAAGAGAAGAGCCTCATTCTAAGCTGCTAAGCCGCTGCAGGGCGAACTATCCACTCAAAACGATACGGATCAGAGCTGCTTGTCTCGTCCACATCGTCCTCCATTTTCATCTGTCCCCTATGTGTTTCAGTACGACATGTCAATCACAGCCCAGACCCCCACCCCCGCGGTCCTCCAGGCCACGCCTCTTTTTTATGCATCTTTTAACACCAGGGCTGTAGGCTGGAATGTCATTTAGAGGGGGGTGATTTGGTCTTTAAAAATCCATCCCATGATTCATAGCTCACAGTAACAGCTTTACACCTTCATAGACACCTACAACCAGGTTCAAAGTCAGAGTCTTTATAACAATACAACAACCAGAAGGACAGAAATACATTTCATCATTACAAATCTTTGATTTATTTAGTTTTATATTCTCTTTTTCTTCTGTTAACATTCACTATGTGCATGTATTATAAAAAGTTTTACTTGTATTTGTCAGTATGTTACATCTGTGTGTCCCTGATTGTTTGAATGTGTAGAGTTTGGTGTGTTTGTTGAGGGTTAACAGAGATATCAAATAAGCTACTTTCAGCCAATCACCAGTCGAGGCCACCGTAGTTCCTCCAGTAGAAGATCAAGGTTCTTACCCAAAGTTTACTGCATGTAGAGTGAACTCCTAAGAAGTGTGTATCTGTGTATATGTGGCATTTCAGAGTATAGTAATATCCCATGGAGACAAACAAATAACCAAACAACTGATAAATATTCACAAGGAGCCAATAAAGTGTGAACATAATATGCAAGCACACACACAAAGTAAAAGCACATTAGCACACATCTGATTCTCTTTATCATATAGGAACAGATTGGATATCTGACGAGGTTTAAATTACAAATGAAAACAGCTGGAGGTAGAACTGCAGAAGAAAATAATAGAAAACAAGAGCATTAAATATGCTCAGATCATGCAGAAGCTGTTTGGAGTCAGAAAAGCAAGAGCGGCCAATCAGAAGCTTCAAAATGATTCCTGGTGGGCAGCTTTTTAAACATCAAACAGTCCAACAATCCAAATAATGAGGATAATCACTACTTTTCTTTTTTTTTTACTTTTTACCTTTGTTTGCCTAAGATTCTTTTACAATGGAGTCCTGAGGGAGGGTGGGAAACTGGGATCAAACCAGCAACCTCTCAGTTAGTAGTCAGCCATTCTTTCCCTTGGTCACGTCCATCTATTATTACTACTGTTATTACTAATAAACTTTAAAGAGGTCCTTCCATTAAAAACTGTTTTTCTGAGGTTTCTGTTGAATATTTTAGCTCCACAGATGTTCTTACCTTCATAGTAGGTGTGAAAACAGGTCAACAACTTTTCTTTCAGTTTTTATCTCTCAAACTACGCAGGTGGTGATAAAACCCGATTTCTCCCAAGTCTGAACGGCCTGTATCTGTTTCATCACAACTCCTTTGTTCGTTAGTATTCATCAGCTCCCGCAGTTGAAACCACGCCTAGCATGCTGCTGGCTAAAAGCTGTAGCATAAGACGTATCAAACAGGAAGATATGATGTCTGACGTTACCATGTGTAGCGGGGCAGGAAACAGTATACCTTGCTCTCATAGGTTAGTTTGTTAGCCAATCAGAGTCCAGCAAATTCGAATAATGAATATGAACGAGCTGCTGACGAAGCAGCCTGACGGAAGGAGCCGGAACCACCCGAATTTTAACACAGACAGATTGAAAGGTCTGTAAATAAGTGTTTCCTGACATTTTTTAAATATAAAATGTTTCATATTACTGGTTAATACTTAAGAAATAACCACAAAGTCCTGAAATGTGTATGAAATGGGCTCTTTAAGACTTCAGTTCAGCCCATGTCCTTCAGTTCCACCTTTAAAATAACGAGGAACGTAGGCTAAAGTTTGTTTCACTTTAAACACAGAAAACATTGAGCCTTTTGCATGAACGTACTGAAGGTGTTTCCACACAGACTCATAACCTCCAAACTGTAACTGATCAATGATAACTCGCCCACTGGACCGGACTTTAGCCCAGGAACATCCCAAGCTCTGCAAACCAAGAAGAACAGCACACATGCACTCTGCAGTTAAAAACACTAAAGGGCAACAAGTGACCTTTGAGTCAGACCACTTTTTCACGAGTACAGGGACTTTATTTTACTTTTCCAGTTTTGCCGTAGTCTGCTTTTAATTAATGAAAGATGTGAAGATGTTGCACATCACAGAAATATGACAAGGTGCACAGCATCAGTGGGTGGATACTTAATAAATGACTTCCTTGGGACAAATCACAAATTTCATTGCATATTTTATTGAAATTATTTCATTGCATTAAGTCATCACAGACGTTACACACACACAAGCCATATCCCTGTCTTTTTTCACCCCCCCCTCCCTCCCTGTGGCGAGTTCCAGTGGAGTCCAACTAATTACAGTGGCTATCAGGAGTGTGTGGGTGTGTGTGTGCATCCCTGCCACTAAATTCTCATTTCAAATAGCCCATGGTGTTCTGGAGGAGCGCTGGGCTGCAGAAAAACACACACACACACACTTAGACATCCTCAAGCACACACATGCAATCACACAGACTCACACACACCTGCTCATTAACTAGATTCCAAACCAATCAGAGCGCATGTGACTCAGCGCAGTCTGAGGCCTTCCATACAAACACAGCAAGTGTTTTCACTGGTTAGATTCAATCACATGGAGACATGATGGAATGCTTAACACATGATGATACACCAAAAGGAAACAATATCAAATATTTTTCATACCTCTGATTCAGTCCCAGACTTTCCTTCCAGAACTATTACATCTACACATGAGACATTTTACACTGTCTTTAAAATAAACTTGTAATGAAGGTAATAAAATGCTACCTCTCATTAGGTAATGGCCTGATCTCACACGCCCTGTTTTATCTTCTATAGAGTTTATTAAAGATGAGCAATTCTTCATCCTGGAGGTCTTTGACATCTGATAAACACTCTCACCTTGCAGCAAAAAAAAAACATGATTAAACTAAGTTAAAGGCACAGTATGTAAGAATTTTACAGTGAAATACCCACACAACAGTTTAATGTCCCACTGATGTTGAAAATAAAGTCACATTGTAACAAATCTTGATCTCAGTCAGCTGGTTGGTCGTTAGTTTTGGTCATTTTAAAAAAGCTAGCCCGGACCGGAATCATTATTTACACGTCCAGACTTCCTGGTTTCATAACGAATCACATGTGAGTCTGCAAAGCTGCCAAGTTTTCACCACAAGCAGCAGTAAAAAGTAAGAAACCACCACATCCTTCCAACTGAGCAGCCGAGCTGCATGTGATGGGGCGTTCAAATGCACTTAGGAAAACTCAATGCTGAACAAATAGACCTTCAGACATTCCCAAAAATTTAACAAATACAAGAGAAACAAAATGAGAATCAACATCAGAACTGGCAACCCAACAGAAAAATCAGGGAGGGGAGGGGGTGAGTGGCTGAGAACGAACGGTTTGTTTTTCTACATGAACTACAGGATTTGAATTTGACAACAAGGTATAATTCTTACATACTGAACCTTTAATTTGACCGAAGTAAATATTGACTGATGTTGAAAACCAGATGTTCATATGAAAGGCCACAGAAAGATGGATGAATGTCTGCATACACAGTAAACATGCACTTGCTGGCCACAACATTATGACCACTCAAAGAAAGTGACATTCAGTAAACTGCTTGTCTTGTTAGTGAGAAACTGTAAATCAGGCTGCAGGGAAACATTCTGTCCTTAAAGAAGATGTAAGAAAATGAGTTCAGTAAGTTAGACGAGGTCTAAGCTACAACAATCAGACAGTTGGCTCACGACATCTCCTCAACTTAAGATCATGGGATGTTCTCTAATCCCCAGTGATCAGAACTTAGTTATAGTGAAAACTGAAAACCTCAGGAGGAGGCAGAATTAAACTTTGACTTCTCTGTCTTTCCTTTACTGTGGATCTGAATATAAAGAAATAAAGAAAAACACAAAAACCAAAGGGGGAATATTCAGTATCAATTAAAAGTTGGTAATAATTTGTTCTACCTGCCAAAACTGTTACTTGAAGTTGTTTCAGTTTAGAACCAAATCTTCCCAGCACCCCAACCACATCCAGAAAGAGAGAAGGATAAACGAAGATGAATAATAACCTGAGAGAGGGGGAGCGAAAGAGATAGATGGAGAAAGAGGGAGAAGGAGAGAAAATCTTTAATTAGAGACAGATGACTTTGCCACACCTCAGAAGGCTGGAATTACACTGCAGGCTATGAGGCGAGGCTAATTTCACATGTAATTGTTGCTGCAATCCTTGCTGTGCAGCTAATGCCCACCCCTTCCACCCTCTGCACAGAAGAAGGGAGGAAAAATAAACTGAGAGAAAGAGAAGAAAAAGACTAAATAAATATAAAGAGGTATGAAATAATTATTTGTTGCATCAAAAGTCAGTGAACTGAAAATAGTTTTTGCTCTTTTTTTATTAGTTTTTATGTAAAATGAAAGAACAAAATCAAACAAAGAAGAAAAAGACTGAAAAATAGAAAAAAGGGCAGATAATAAATTTAAAAGAAAAGCAAAATAACCAGTGTATAGGAAATGGAAAAAAATGTCAAATTAAAGCGAGAGGAAAGAGAAACAAAAACAATTTGTTAAAGGTTATTTTAAAAATAAAACTAAGAAAACCTGGTTTTCTATCTGAAGAAACATCTGAGATTTGTATCTATAAAATAACTACCACAGACAAAATGATCAAACCTGAAGGAAACCAGGATGTGAAGAAGGAAGAGGCGCACGAGGGAAAAAAAACTGAAGGAAGAATCATTAAAAAACACTTTGGAACAGCAAAAGTCTCTACTTATCCTCCATAAGAAGCTTCCTGCAGCTCAAGACAATCTCTGTCACACAAACACACACTTTTCCTTATAGACTGATATTCCTTCTTGTTCTCTCCAGAGACTCACTGAGCTCTGTGGTGTGTATCTGAGTTTGTGTATCAGTCTGCTTTCTCATGATGTGCCTGCTGTGTTTTTATTATATTTTTATGTTACATCTAAAACTATTTGTTCTGGACTCCTTGTCTACAAACACACAAGAATCCAACTCAGTCAAGAAAAAATGACTTTTGTTGTCTAAAACAAAAGTGAGTGATTATTTTTTTAATAGTTTTATTAAATTATGACGCGATTTGAAGGAGGAAAATTAGAAAAAAGTTTTAGTTTTTTGTGTAAATTCTATTTTTTTTTTTTTGGTTTTTAGTATTTTAAAGCATCAACAGCACAAATGGTTGTGTGTGTGTGTTGACCTATAAATACTTTTTTGTCCTCTAAAAGTACACACACATGCAAAAATCTATGCTTTCATTATCTGTAGTATTATGTCCCATGTGTGTGTGTGTAAATGTGTGTCAGTGTTTTTGTGTGTCTTTGTGAGTTTGGAATCTTTTTTTCTGTGTGTGTGTGGATTATGTGTCCTGTGGGAGGCTGTTTCCTGTGCGTTTGTTCTGTCAGTCTTGATAAAGTCTGGGATATATCTGCTTTAGAACAAAGAGACACGACTCAGCAGCATCTCGCCAACTTTCCTCCTTTTTCTTCTCTGTATCTTGTCTCTCTCGAGACTCCCTCAGCTTCCCAGGAACGCCATCTGAGTGAAACCTGACACTAACTCTCTCACACAAACGAGCTGGAATCTAACACAGAACTAAAAGTAGCTTGACGTGGAGCATCAAGCCAAAGTCGGGCCAAGGTTGGCGCTACACACGTCTGCAGAGTTTCCACGCAAAACAAGCAGAGACTTAAACAACTCAACACAAACAGATCTTTCATTCTATTGAATCATTTAAATTAGTTTAGTGGAAGTATTGTTGGTGATTTTGGATGATTTCAAACCTTTTGGTTATTTTCCATTTTTGAGGTTTTACAAGCAGCACTGAGGATAAAGGAATTAAAATACTTTAAAATTTTCAATTATTAATTTTGAGTTTGATGTTGACGTTTGAATTGATGTTCATGCTTTTGTTGACGGCGTTCCACAGTAGATGAGTTGTGAGTAAAACGTCTGTTGGTTTAGACAAAAACGTGATGCCACGCCGGTTAAATAATAAATAATATTCACAACTACAGTAGGGATGCACGATAATGGAATTTTACAACCTATAACGATAGCTTCCTGCTTTTCGTAACCGATACCGATAACATAATAGTGTGATGAATTAGTTGGCAAAGTCGCAGGTGTTTGGCAATTTTTTTTTTAAAAATGTCGTCAAACCCTCTAAATTCAATAATTTTCTCATCACACAAGATTTACACATAAGTTTACGCATACTTATGTATGTATATGTCTCTATTATGTGCCCTCATGTTTGGACACGGCTGCCTTTTATTATCGGTGAAAACTTTGTTATCTGAATTATCTGACTGACATCATTTTTTTCCAGTATTGAACTAATAATTTTTGGGGTCGTTAGTTATTGTGCATCCCTAAACTACTGTAATCTTGTCTTCCAACTAAAGACCTGCAAAAAATGGAACCAGGTTATATTAACGGTTGAAAGCAGTTTGAGACAAATGCAAAGATGAGTCTCACATCTCAACACAGAATCAGAATATATTTATTGTTATTGTAGCAAGTTCAGGTATATTAGGTTCAGTCCTTACAGTAAATACGAGGAAGAAGGAAGACACTGCACAAAATGCGAAAGAAATAAAAGCAATAAAATGTGAACATAAGAATAAAACTCTGTGTAAAACATTCAAAAAGCAAATATGTTGCACACAGGAAATATTGCACATATTGGTATCATGTTTTACTGTAAACAACTAGAGATGTTTAATGTCCTTTTAGCTGTGAGATAAAAAACTGCTTTTTACTTTGTCCTTGCTTTGATGTTCCTGTATCTTTTCTCTGATGGCAGCAGCAATCCTTTCTGTTGTAATACCTTATAGATTTTTGATTATCCTGAGTAGGATGCTGCATGTTAGTGTAGGAAAGTTGTTGGGTTAAATCTCAGCAGAAGTCTTTCTTCATGGAATTTACACATTCTCCTTGTGAATACACTCTCAGAAATAGAGGTACAAGAATCTGTACCCTTCTTGTCGCTGGGGGTGTACCCTGTAGTCCAGGTCCATTTTGTACCTTATTTGGTTTTTCCACTAAAACAGTAAAATTATGCCACGTTTTGAAGTCTAAAAACAACATTTAAACCATAATATTGAAAATAATGGATGAAACTTAATAATATTGAGATTAACCAGCCTTGACCAGGGTTGCAAGTGCAGTTGAAATGGTACAAATTTGTACTTTATATCAATTTGAACACTCTAAGGGGCATTTCAGGCCTTTTAAAGACCAATATTGTACTTTTAAGGGAACATTTTAAAACAATTTACCTATAGGTACAAAAATGTTCTTATCTCGTACCTCTATTTCTGAGAGTGTACATGAGTTTTCTCTGAGGACTTTGACTCAACTAACATCTGTGTGTTTGGACTGTGGGAGGACACCAACGTTTCCTTTACATTTGTGTATTTGACTGACATGTCCCTGATGGACTAATGATCTGGCCATGGTGTATGCCACCTCACACCTGGGATAGGATCCACCCACACTACATCAGGAGGAAAAAAAACATTGCATGGATGGATGGATGGACAGGTTTGGGTGAGACTGAGGTTTAGTTGTTAGAGACATGGTTTAGGGTGTATATCATAAAACATTAGTAAAAGTCTTCTCAAGGGGAAAACTGCTTTTGAACTATTCGTTAACATCAACATACACAGAATATCTGCTCCACAGTCACTGGAAGCTCTGCTACACAATTAATGTGTGTGTGTGTGTGTTCGCCATTCATCACCCCGCTCTGTTTGACCTTGGCACCCTCTTCATTAGAATAAAGATTGTCTGTCGTTTAGCCTACATAGCCGCTCTGCTGGACACACACAAACACAAACACTCTGGAACACACACACTGAACCATGCTATCACACTTCTGTCATCGTGTTGGAATGGAGGGGGGAGCGGGGGGGGGTACAACTGTGTCTTGGTGGATAAAAGAAAAAGTGAAGACAAAATAAAAGTAGGAAGAAGTAATAGAATCTAGAATCAACTATGAGTGTTGAGCTGACAGTAGCAACGACACATGCTTTAGGATTTTAAACCCATTATTTTGATTGTGAATGATCAGCCCTTACTTAAAGCCATAATGGAGGTTTATGTTTTTATGTCACTGATTATTTTTGCTATTAAAGCTTCATTTCATTGCAAATATGGAGTAAATCTCTGATTTCTGATGAGTAAAGTTCTATTTCCCGTCAGGATGTAAAACACCGGAGAAGCTCACGTGTTTCTCCAGAGCTGCAGATTAAATTCTTCCCTTAAACCAAGAGACTTCCCAATCATTCACTTGTGTAAATAACCTTCAGTATCATTGTTTCACCTTAATGTTGTCAGTTTTGTCACTCATCATTTTCTCATGGTACAGTTCAAACTTACAGTTTCCTGAAGGAGGAAAAAGAGACGTTTATAACATGACTAATTTAAACATCGCAACATCAAAGATAAAACCCTGGCAAACAAATGGCTGTTTGACTCTGTATTTTATGGCTTTTAGGTAAATTAAGGCCACAGCTTTAGCCTCTTTTTATTCTCATTTACTCCACTGACAGTCATCGTGGCGGAAGCCAACAACAGAAGCAGCGTTGTTGACCAACACCTGCTCCTTTCATTAAGAATGTAAGTCAGTGGTGAAGCACAGACTCAAAGACAGGGTCGCTTTCTCTTTCTCTCTCTCGCACACACACAAGCAAGAGGAACACAAGAGAGGGGAAAAAAAACTGTTAGTCACTAAACGGCCTCCAATAGAGTCGCTGTCATCTTTTGAAAAAAAAAAGGAAAGAAAAATATAAAAAAACAAAAGCGTTTTCAGGCTATTTTGTCACTTTATTGTGAAAATGTAACCTGGATGTGTGTGTTTTAGTTCCCCTGGTTGAAGATCCTGAGCTGACACTGAAACTGGACTAACTTCCACCTTCTTATTAAGACTTTGTAATGCTGTCTGACGCAGTAGTATGTACTGGATACCTCTATGGATCATATTAAAGAGCCAAAACCCTCCTCCAGACCAGCAGCAGGATCTATAGACTGGAGGACTTGTTGAGGTGGTTTAGTTTTCAGTTTTCAGTCATCAGTGTGGAGTTTCATTGCTTAATCCTTAAAGAGGCCATTTCACACAAATTTCAGGACTTTGTGGTTATTTCGGAAGTATTAACCTGTAATATGAAATATTTTATATCTAAAAAACGTTTAGAAAAATAAGTTTCCAGCTGTTCAAGTTCAGAGTAATCTGACTGCTTGAGAATTGACCTTGATTCGGGTCTGTACTTATTAATAAATATTATACTAATTTCCTGGACTCAGATTGGCTAACAACTAGCCTATGAGAGCACAGCTTCCTGTTTCCTCCCCCGCTGTGCAACGACTGTCCAAGTAACAACCTGCATAACACTGAGTTAACAATAGAAGTGAGTAAACATGTTTACTTACAGGTTGATGCTCTCTGTAGATTGGCATGATGGATCTGCACCTGGCCTCTAAAATTACTTTGTAGCAAACTCACCTTGAAACTGGCCAAAGTTTAGAAAGCCTCTCTCTTCAAAATGGTTTGAACAAACACCTAAATTACTAGTATAAGTTCTGGGAGTCTCTACAAAAATA
Organism: Pachypanchax playfairii; assembly: GCA_006937955.1. Taxonomy (NCBI): domain Eukaryota; kingdom Metazoa; phylum Chordata; class Actinopteri; order Cyprinodontiformes; family Aplocheilidae; genus Pachypanchax; species Pachypanchax playfairii. Next base: position 2,254,207 of record SSNP01000073.1, on the reverse strand, counting down.
AACTGAAGCCATTTGTCCCACAAATCTGGATTTTTCAGCAATGTGTGCATTATGTAACTCCGGGTAGAGAGTAGCACAACAATGGTGACGGCCATGTTTTCTACTAAACGGCTGAGCTAACATTGGAGGCGTGGCCTCTGCGTGAGCTGATGAATATTAATAAGCAAAATCAGTGTGGCGTCACAATCATGAGATTTTCAAACTCACTTGCACCTGTCTCCTTTAAGAGGGAAAAACAAAAAGAGAAGTAATTGAATAATTTACCTAGTACGAAACCGAGAACACCTGTGAACCTAAAATATTCAACATAAAACAGTTTTTTATGGCAGGGCACCTTTAACTTACTAAACCCCGGTTTGACTGACCCTGTTACTTATACATTATCAATAGCTACGTTTACATGCGACAAATTTCCCCAATCTGATTAAAATCTTGGTCGATCGGAATTCCCAAATTCCTGTTTACATGGACACTAACTGAAATGATCTGATCATGTCATGAGTACACATGCACCAAGCACTCAATCAGGTTAAATGAGTTGAGCATGCGCACAGCGAGTTGTCTTTCTGGGGGAAGAAAAAAAGTAAACAAACTCCGTCCTTTCTGCACGTCTTTCCCACCCCATTGTGTGCTCGAGCTGACTCACGTTATCCCCAATATGGACCTTCTGCGGGTGATTACCTTTATGTTTGGGTTTTTACTGGTCGCATTAACCAAGCTAGAGGCTGAATACATATTGCTACTGCTCCTCCACCACAGGAGAGGAGAGCAGGATGACAGGATGACTGCACCAGCAGACCACTTCTGTTTACTTCCCACTATGTTTTCTACTTGGATCTGCGAAAGCGGAAAGACGTCACGCTGAAGTTGTACGCATGCGCAGTGGGCTTTTTTCACCCCTTCATTCTGAATGGGTGTATACATGCACATCTATCTGAATGAGAATCGGACAAAACCACCCCTCTCGATCGGAAGTAAATTTCATTCTGATCAGGCTGCATCGGATCAAAACATTCTGATTGACATGTTTACATGACGTCTTTTTTATCCGGTTGGGCGTTTATTCTGATTAAATGTGCCCATGTAGACGTAGTTAGTGTGTGTATTGTAGGAGTTCCTGCTTTTTGTATGGAACAAAACATTTTTATTTCAAAATATTTCTGTACAGATGTTTATACGATGTATACAGCAAAACTCACCGACTGATCAACAAAAAACAGGCTCATATCTGCTACCAGGGCATAACAAATCATTAAGTTGGATTCGCCAAGGTTTGTTTTGTGCAATTAGCTGCTAACTGTGGCATGATTTACCACTGAAGAAAAAGATGTCTTAGAGGATGTAAAGAAGGGATGGGAACTCTCAAGCTGCACGGCCATGTTCTAAGCTGTAGAGGAGTCATTATCCAATCCACAGCCGCACAGTTCTATCTACACTGCCTTTGTGCATCAATTTGTCCATGACACAAACAGAATACAGTGGGGCAAAAAAGTATTTAGTCAGCCACCAATTGTGTAAGTTCTCCCACTTAAAAAGATCAGAGAGGCCTGTAATTTTCATCATAGGTATACCTCAACTATGAGAGACAAAATGAGGAAAAAAAATCCAGAAAATCACATTGTCTGATTTTTAAAGAATTTATTTGCAAATTATGGTGGAAAATAAGTATTTGGTCAATAACAAAAGTTAATCTCAATACTTTGTTATATAGCCTTTGTTGGCAATGACAGAGGTCAAACGTTTTCTGTAAGTCTTCACAGGGTTTTCACACACTGTTGCTGGTATTTTGGCCCATTCCTCCATGCAGATCTCCTCTAGAGCAGTGATGTTTTGGGGCTGACGCTGGGCAACACGGACTTTCAACTCCCTCCAGAGATTTTCTATGGGGTTGAGATCTGGAGACTGGCTAGGCCACTCCAGGACCTTGAAATGCTTCTTACGAAGCCACTCCTTCGTTGCCCGGGCGGTGTGTTTGGGATCATTGTCATGCTGAAAGACCCAGCCACGTCTCATTTTCAATGCCCTTGCTGATGGAAGGAGGTTTTCACTCAAAATCTTACAATACATGGCCCCATTCATTCTTTCCTTTACACGGATCAGTCGTCCTGGTCCCCTTGCAGAAAAACAGCCCCAAAGCATGATGTTTCCACCCCCATGCTTTACAGTAGGTATGGTGTTCTTTGGATCCAACTCAGCATTCTTTCCCCTCCAAACACGACAAGTTGAGTTTCTACCAAAAAGTTCTATTTTGGTTTCATCTGACCATATGATGTTCTTCCAATCCTCTTCTGGATCATCCAAATGCTCTCTAGCAAACCGCAGACGGGCCTGGACGTCTCCTGGCTTCAGCAGGGGGACACGTCTGGCACTGCAGGATTTGAGTCCCTGGCGGCGTAGTGTGTTACTGATGGTAGCCTTTGTTACTTTGGTCCCAGCTCTCTGCAGGTCATTCACTAGGTCCCTCCGTGTGGTTCTGGGATTTTTGCTCACTGTTCTTGTGATCATTTTGACCCCACGGGGTGAGATCTTGCGTGGAGCCCCAGATCGAGGGAGATTATCAGTGGTCTTGTATGTCTTCCATTTTCTAATAATTGCTCCCACAGTTGATTTCTTCACACCAAGCTGCTTACCTATTGTAGATTCAGTCTTCCCAGCCTGGTGAAGGTCTACAATTTTGTTTCTGGTGTCTTTTGACAGCTCTTTGGTCTTGGCCATAGTGGAGTTTGGAGCGTGACTGTTTGAGGTTGTGGACAGGTGTCTTTTATACTGATAACGAGTTCACACAGGTGCCATTAATACAGGTAACGAGTGGAGGACCGAGGAGCCTCTTAAAGAAGTTACAGGTCTGTGAAAGCCAGAAATCTTACTTGTTTGTAGGTGACCAAATACTTATTTTCCACCATAATTTGCAAATAAATTCTTTAAAAATCAGACAATGTGATTTTCTGGATTTTTTTTCCTCATTTTGTCTCTCATAGATGAGGTATACCTATGATGAAAATTACAGGCCTCTCTGATCTTTTTAAGTGGGAGAACTTACACAATTGGTGGCTGACTAAATACTTTTTTGCCCCACTGTATATCACATCCATGAAAATCCTAATATTGTATGAATGCAGATAAAAAGCATTTTTTGCTTGTAGCGTCGAAAACTAAACACTGATCAGCCGGCGCACTGGAGCAATAAAATAAAACAATTTAGGAAAAGATTTTAGATTAATCAAATCATTAACCCTCCACCACTGGGCATGACAGGATATTAGCTATTTGTACTGATATGTTCTGTCTGATTTTCTCCAAATCTGCTGCTGTGCATCAAAGGTAAAGACCTTCACTTTGTTCTCATCTGTCCAAATGACATTGTTCTAGAAGACGGTTGTTTTGTTCAGATGCAACACTGCAAAGCTGAGTTTTACTGCAATGCTTTTTATAACAAAGAAACGACTGACTGAAAACACAAACAGAATATCTTGGGTTGTCTCTGTATTTCACATAAGCAGCATCCCCTTCACCACACCTGCACTGTTGTACACAGATTTTACACACTACAACTGAGTGACTGCAGGAGTTGGAGATGTTTGTCCTTTTGCTTTGGGAGGAGGAGGAGGGATCTTTATTCAGGTGTCAGCAAAGATAAACAAAATGTAATGATGCAAATAAGAACACACCTTAGCTTTATTCATCCATCCGTCCATTCATATTTTACACCTGTTTGTTTGTGTGAATGGTTGTGGGGAAATGGTGCCTATAAAGATAAGTGCATGGGTGAAAAGTGGTAACCTTTTAGCACCCTATTGGCACGAAGCAGCAACTGCTGCACAGGAAGTAATAATCGCTTCATGCAGAATGACTGAGCATGAGGTGGGGTGCAATTTGGTCAAAGTGCAACCTAACAAGCACCCTGTCAGAGGTAATAATTTATATATTATTGCCAGTGTCTTTTATCTATACCTGGTTGTGATGAGTTGGGGTCTGTCTCCATCAGTCACACCTTGTACAGGTCACTAGTCTATCATAGAGCCATGCAGACTCAAACCATCCATGCACTCACTCGCACCTAGGGCCAGTTGAAAATTGGTCTAGATGGATTGTGGCAGGACAAGAAACATTAACAAGACAAACTTGTAGACTCCCTACAGAAGCTTCTGGTTGTCCTTCATTTTCTCGTGTTCATTCTGTTTAATATTGCTGTCACTTGGGATTGCTACATCGATCACTGCTGCCTTCTTCCATTGTTTGTTGACCACCACTATGTTTGGCAATCATGTGTTTGTCTGTTTGAATGTGCTGGACTGTTTCAGAGGCATCTTTTGTGCAGTCTGTATCTTGAGTCCTGTGTGGCGTGTGGACCCCACCTTATGTTGCTCTTGTACTGCCATGATTAGTGCATCTGCTGTCCTTCATCCCAGCCTTCTCTAGCCACTGCTAGGTCTTGCTGATCAGCCACTTCCTCAGTCTGCTGGTGGTTTATACCATGAATGGCCTAATCATTCTATGTTCATAACAGTTGAACCAAAGAAACTGTAAAATCAGACACATTCCTGAAAAGAAGAGCCTTCTTCTGATCAGACCAGGTTTTCCCCAGAACACCTGCCAATTATCAATAGCTGTGTTTACATGGACACAACTAATCAGATTGAAAGCCTGATCAGAATAAAAATGTTTAAGGAAAATTGCCATTCAGATTACTTACACTCATCTGGATTGCGATTGAAACAGGTGGGCTATGCTGATAGTTATTCTGATCACTGCACATGTTGACGCTTATTCTGAATGTAGGTCATTACCGCGCAAGTCTTTTACATTATGTGTTGATGTATCTTATGTAGACGTTTACGGAAGCTGGATGAAAACATGACAGGCGTGAAACAAAACTAGTCCGTTTTTTGGACACAAATGTGTTGCTGGAGGTTTAGATGTAAAATTGTTTCCAGAAAAAAACACAAACACGCTCGGAAGAAGATCGTACCGCTTCATTTTAAAGAGGCCCTTCCAATAAAAATGTTTTTTCTGAGGTTTCTGTTGAATATTTTAGCTATACAGGTGTTCTTACCTTCATAGTGGGTGTGAAAACAGGTCAACAACTTCTCTTTCAGTTTTTATCTCAAACTACGCAGGTGGAGAGAACTGAGAAAAGCAATGCTAAGTTAAGCTAAGCTAGTTAGCAAACCTTAATATTCCAATAAATGTTAAGAAATGTTAAAATCCAAGTAGGTGTCCATGAGTACAAGATGTGGAAAACAAATAGAAATCTTAAAAATGCCCAGACAACTGAAGGAGTAAAAATCAAACAGTAAATCTATGAAAACAGAAAGATATACAATATATATATACACAAGTTCAGGCAAAGTGTATGTCAAGATTGTCAAGCTTACAACACGTTGTATTCCTAATTGGTCTCCAAACCAAGACAAGGTCAAACACTTTTTTGTTACTAAGATCTAAAGAGAGCAGAAACTGAAAGGGTGGGATGCTATGAGCAATACTTTCCTGAATATTCCAAAAAACTGTGAACAACAGAAAAAACCTTTTCTAGCATTTTCCTGTTATCTTTTTAACATGCTTTTATTATCTTAAAACTTAATTTAAGTTTTATATTCCAAACATACTGACATAATCGCTTTTTGCAGTTCCTCTCCTTCTTTTTTGTGTTTCTTTTTTGTCCCAACAAACTCAGAGACATTTCAACCTTGATGTTTTGTACAAATAACCTCAGAGCCAAACACACAACCTCGAAAAAACACATGAAAACTCACACGTGACTCATGGCGAGGCTGAATAGAAGACTGTCTTTACTGACTGGTCAAATGGCTCATTCATCTAGTTTCCATGGTGACAATTAAAACATGTTACCAGGTCTTTTGTTGTTGCCTCATTTGGAAGGAAAGTCCACCCCACCCCATCCTTTTTTTTCTTCTCTCATCTTTTCGAGAAAAAAAACAACAACTTTAATCTGGTGAAAGTGAAACTAAGAAACTCTCAACAACACAGAAAAGCAAGTCTGAAATTGTTTAGAATTCATTTGAAAAGTCATTTTCAATTATGTGTCTTTGAGAATTTATTCTGTTGAACCCACAGTTCAAAAGCAATGTCTGTTTTTTTTAATGGATCTTCTAAGGAAAATACTATATATTTACTAATTTTTCTAATAACTGCTGCCTTTTTCCCTTCAACATTCATCTGTAAATAATAAATAATGTAAATAAGACATCAGCATATCACAGTTTGTTGTCAAGACACAACTTTTAACTTTAGTTTTTAAAACTTGTCTGTACTTTTTATTTTTGCTTTCATTTTTTTTGTTTGTTTGATTCAGCTTTTTACTCTCATTCAGGTACAATATCAGTATTTGCTCATGAAATTTTCTTCATGTGACTTTTTTCTAATTTCTTTGTTAAAACACAGAATGAATTAGACGAAATCATTTGAAAGTGTTAATTGCTTCTTTGCTCCCAGTCTCACTCAGAAGCACATGCACACGTACAGTGGGGCAAAAAAGTATTTAGTCAGCCACCAATTGTGTAAGTTCTCCCACTTAAAAAGATCAGAGAGGCCTGTAATTTTCATCATAGGTATACCTCAACTATGAGAGACAAAATGAGGAAAAAAAATCCAGAAAATCACATTGTCTGATTTTTAAAGAATTTATTTGCAAATTATGGTGGAAAATAAGTATTTGGTCACCTACAAACAAGTAAGATTTCTGGCTTTCACAGACCTGTAACTTCTTTAAGAGGCTCCTCGGTCCTCCACTCGTTACCTGTATTAATGGCACCTGTGTGAACTCGTTATCAGTATAAAAGACACCTGTCCACAACCTCAAACAGTCACGCTCCAAACTCCACTATGGCCAAGACCAAAGAGCTGTCAAAGGACACCAGAAACAAAATTGTAGACCTTCACCAGGCTGGGAAGACTGAATCTGCAATAGGTAAGCAGCTTGGTGTGAAGAAATCAACTGTGGGAGCAATTATTAGAAAATGGAAGACATACAAGACCACTGATAATCTCCCTCGATCTGGGGCTCCACGCAAGATCTCACCCCGTGGGGTCAAAATGATCACAAGAACGGTGAGCAAAATTCCCAGAACCACACGGAGGGACCTAGTGAATGACCTGCAGAGAGCTGGGACCAAAGTAACAAAGGCTACCATCAGTAACACACTACGCCGCCAGGGACTCAAATCCTGCAGTGCCAGACGTGTCCCCCTGCTGAAGCCAGGACACGTCCAGGCCCGTCTGCGGTTTGCTAGAGAGCATTTGGATGATCCAGAAGAGGATTGGGAGAACATCATATGGTCAGATGAAACCAAAATAGAACTTTTTGGTAGAAACTCAACTTGTCGTGTTTGAATGCTGAGTTGGATCCAAAGAACACCATACCTACTGTAAAGCATGGGGGTGGAAACATCATGCTTTGGGGCTGTTTTTCTGCAAGGGGACCAGGACGACTGATCCGTGTAAAGGAAAGAATGAATGGGGCCATGTATCGTAAGATTTTGAGTGAAAACCTCCTTCCATCAGCAAGGGCATTGAAAATGAGACGTGGCTGGGTCTTTCAGCATGACAATGATCCCAAACACACCGCCCGGGCAACGAAGGAGTGGCTTGTAAGAAGCATTTCAAGGTCCTGGAGTGGCCTAGCCAGTCTCCAGATCTCAACCCCATAGAAAATCTCTGGAGGGAGTTGAAAGTCCGTGTTGCCCAGCGTCAGCCCCAAAACATCACTGCTCTAGAGGAGATCTGCATGGAGGAATGGGCCAAAATACCAGCAACAGTGTGTGAAAACCTTGTGAAGACTTACAGAAAACGTTTGACCTCTGTCATTGCCAACAAAGGCTATATAACAAAGTATTGAGATTAACTTTTGTTATTGACCAAATACTTATTTTCCACCATAATTTGCAAATAAATTCTTTAAAAATCAGACAATGTGATTTTCTGGATTTTTTTTCCTCATTTTGTCTCTCATAGTTGAGGTATACCTATGATGAAAATTACAGGCCTCTCTGATCTTTTTAAGTGGGAGAACTTACACAATTGGTGGCTGACTAAATATTTTTTTGCCCCACTGTATATAGTGTCGGACACAAGCTGAAGTGTTTGGCAGTATAAATGGGGTGTCACAGAAGCACTTCCTGCTCTTTCAGAGCTCGTACAAAATCCATCTCAGCTTGTGACACAGTGGCACAGGCAGTGTGTCTGTGTCACGTGAGCACACACATGCACATGCAAAAACACACAGACTTTGGGGGGAAAAAATAGGGGCTGCAGGAAACAACAAAGTATTCAAAAAAAAGACTCAAAAAAATAAAATTCACATGTCCAACTCGTTTCTTTTCGGATTTTTTTAATATAAATAATGATGTGGGACTTTTACATGCTTTCATTTATATTAAGCAAGTGCATGATTGTTGATCCATAGTTCTGTATATGAGAGTAAGTTTATACTTGGACTTATTTATTTCTTCTTTGCTTTCATTTCTGTACTTTCTACAATTTCAGGAATTCTGGGTAATCTTTTTCTTTCAAGATTTCCAATTTAATAACATTATCTTAATTATAAACACAAATAAAGGCTCTTATAAAAAACAGATTCATCTGACAATGACTTTATATGGATTACAATAATGAAGGAGGTTTAAAGTCTCTTTTGATGCAGAGGTGTCAGTTTGTTTTTAAAAGTGGTGGGGGCAATAACAATAAACTTGAGTGCGGTGCTGGGAACGTTATTAAATATTCATATAAAGGTATTTATTCATTTAGCAGTTCATTACAGTTTGCACTGCAGTTTGTTAACAGGTGTTAAAAATCGCATGTTTATTCCATCAATAAAACATGAAAGTCGGGCGTTCTGACCAGTTTTATAAAAACTGCATCGAAACCCTCGATTAAGCTGATCGATAGGAGAGATTACTAACATCCATATCATAACTAGCACAAAGAATAATGTTGGTTATATTAATAGGATTATTTGTGGCCGGTCAAATACGCAAATAAGAGAAAAATAATGAACAGGTAGCAAACGAGACAAAACTCACCACTCCAGGCTGATGACCTCTAAATGACCTGGTGATGTCATCATAAATCAAACTATTACCTCCGAAACTAAAGCAGCATAAACGACTGTTTTAATGGCAGGAACGGAGAACTAACACTCTGTTAGTGGAGAGCAGCTGCACTCAGCTACCGAAGCTAATTTTGCAGCAGACCAGAAACTGTAAATACAGAAAGCTTTTCAAAACTTCCTTGAGAGATAACGCAAAATGTATTTATTTATTTATTTTTATGTTTCGTTTTCTCACCTTAAATATATTTTCTCACCATGTGGCCTGCAGGGTTCAGTAGTACGCAGTAAAAATGTTACGAAGCTGCAGATTTCCCAGCATGCAGTGCATGCACTCTTTCTGAAATGTTGAAAAGTAAACTAAATTAAATATGGTTTTATTTGCATTTACAGTTAAAATGTACTTTATGTAATGACATATTTTTAAAAAAAGTATAATAGTAGGTTATCTCCTGGGACAATAGGTGAATGTCAGGTCTGCTGTCCTTAAATAGATCCACGTCACGATGTTCAAGCTAATAAGTACACCTCAGCGCTCTCTTAAGATCTGGCAAAGTTACTGCATATCTTAACACATGTGGTACGGCTTGTTTCTGCTATTTGTCGGAGAAATGCAGCCAGTGAGCTCCAAAAGGTGGTGGTGACGACAGTGCTTAATTTGTAAATCAAAAGTTACCAGAACGCAAATAGCGCTATGAGACCAGAATTCACTGAGGCCAAACTGATACCGGAACGCACACATACACAACCGTCGGACCAGACAGTGTAAATTGTCAAGCAGGGCTAGAGAAAGTGATGATAAACCCAGAAGAAGTAAGTTATACTGCCTTTTTGGCATTTTGATGCCGCTGCTATTTATCCCAACTGGCGCCGTTAACGGATCCTAGCAAACAGTTACCGGAATACACCCTTTCAAAATAAGACAGTTCTCGTATCTTGTTCCGGCTCAAATTAAGCCCTGGGTGACGAACTAGTCAAGTGCAAAAAGTGCTGGGGACATGTCTCCAGTTAAAATGCCACCTATGTTCTGATGCCTTTAAGTGCAGTTGATTTGTTTAGTCCAGGTGTAATCATCCCGTAGTCTGTTGGGTTTGTTTCCATATATGTTCATAATTAAAGAGAAATAATGATCATTTGAGCCAATATGAGTTACACAGAAGGAAAAAACACAAATATGTCTTACTTCATCTTTTTTACCAAACCAGATTTATGCACTGAATTAAAAAAAAAGGCAAAAAAAATAAAAATCCAAAAATCAAACATGTTTTTTCTAAAGGAAAAAAAAAACATTTACAGTTAAAAGGACAATAAAATGATGGAAATGAAAAGGCCTAACAGACACAGTGTATTGAACCTAAGCTGCAGATCTCAAACGGAGAGGACAGAGAGTGGATATGGGGCAATAAAAGGTTTATTTGAACTCAAAGGGAAAACACAAACTAAACAGGCAGGTCTTCTCTGTTGGTGACAGGGGGGTTAGTTCAAAAGTCCAAAAACATAAAAATCCAAGAAGGCAACAAGATGAAACAAGGAGTGAGAGAAACTCACAGTTCATGGAGGGGGAGGCAGGCAGTGGTCTAAAACTCAGGAGATCCAGGAGTCCAGTGAGCAAGAGGCAATATGAAAAAAAATAAAACGCTGACTATGCTGGAGCAGAACTAAGAAACCCAGGAACACAAGAAACATGGAGATACACGAGACTCACTACAAAATACAATAATGACAATGATGAACGAGAGGTGCAGAACAGGAAGTGACATGACCAAATACGGAACATAGACTGTTAAAGCTGCTATGCTTGATTTGCATAACGAATTTGCTTAACATATTTTTTTCATGCCCATTAAAAATGTTTTAACACAGCATGGAGAAAAATATGTTGTGAAGATTAAAAAAAGACCAAAATAAATAATTAAGTGGTTCTCCCGTATTTGTCTAAAAACATCAACCAATCAAATGGTTCGGTCAGAAAGGAATGATTGGACAGTCTCTCCAGTCATACGGACTTCCACATTTATTTGGCTTCTGTGCTCCTAAAAAACGGAGACATATTACCGCAGCACACCACCGCTGCTCTACCATGTGACAGCAGGAGAAACAGCCGCCGGCTGGTTCCGCGTCAGGTTCAGGACAAAGTAACAATTAATGTCAGTTGTTTGTTGTTATATTGTTTTCACTTACCGGTGATTCCACCATGTTACGGTACTTGAATGAACTGCGGACCAGTGTCTTGCACTCAGTCGTCTTCTGGGGTTACGCGTTTCCAAACCTGGGGGGGCGTGGCTTAGGAATTCTACCTGACGGGAGGGGCTGAGAGTTCTGTGATTTTGTTGACAGTCTAAGCTAGGCAATCTGAAATCAGGGATATCAGTTTTAAAACCAATAAAGACAAACAATCACTAAACATGGACACAAAACTAAAATCCTAAAGCCCTAAAAAAACCATAACTGAACCCAAACAAAACCACTGAGTCAACAATGAACAGAGACTAAAATCTTTCTAAACAAAGATAACCCAAGACTTCCTGACACACAGAGGGATCTGAAAACAATACAAGGGGTATCCACGTCAGGTAAAAGAGAAGAGATGCTGAAGAGGAAGATGGAGACACTTTTTTTTATCACTTCCACAAACTTTTGACAAAATCGCTCTGTTGCACAGCCTCAAACTTCCCTCATTTGCTGGATAAGATGAATCAGTGAGAAGAGCGAAGAAAAAAGAAGTAATGTTCAAAATGCATTAGATGCTTTTCATGTATGACTGCCTTTTTGCTGACATTTCAGCTCCGTGCTCATTAATATGGAGACCAAATTAAAGTTATGATTGCTTGTTGATTTTCTCCTCCTCTCATTCCTCTCCTTCCCTGCTCACATCCTCAACCCTCTTCTCTTTCGTACTCCCCCTTTTTCTTCTCTCATCTGCTTTGTGAAGCATTTAACCCCCAAGTTTTTACACAAACTTGATAAAAGACATTTTATATACTTTCATTTGTTCCATCAAAGTTTTAAGCATTTTGTAATCTGACATTAGATTAAGTGGAACCAACATAATAAATACAATATTACATGTAAAATAATACAAAATATTCCTAAAATGTTTCTTGAAGTTTAATTATGGCTGTGTTTCTTATTTTTATTGAAGAAAATCAATTTTATTTTTTCTGTTGACGATTCTTCTCGTATGTTCCAGACTGAACTTTGGAGGGTTTTCAGTAAATGCATCGGTAGATGTTCTTCAGCAACCTCCAACTTTTAGCAATTTGACTCTTTTTATTAAGTGAAAACATGTTTTCCAGGACTTTACCAGGATTTTTCCAGGGATTTTCCAGGATTTTTCCAGGGATTTTCCAGGATTTTTCCAGGGATTTTCCAGGCTTGAATTGACTTTGACTGGCATCTTGTCACTTCTTCAGCGTACAAGTTTGTTAGAATGGACAGAGTTTCCATTCCTTACTTTTCCATCTATTTATTGTATTTTTCCGCTCACTGTCTCTTGTCTCTTTTTTTGTCTTCCTCTCTTCCTTCTTTGTGTCTCTCAGTCCTCAGGCCTGTGCTTCTCAGTCCATCCTTGCATGGAGATTGACTGGAGGCATGAATACATCACAACTAGCCATCCATGCATCCCCCTCCCTCGCTCCCATTTCTTCAAGATCCCTCTCTCAGCACTTATCTCAAACTTCGGATCTCATGCATTTTAATCGGCACGTCTATCTCTTGCTCTCCCTCTTTTCTTTGACTTTGTATCAGTGGCATCCTTCACACAAACAACAAAACAGCAAAGCTCCTCCTCCCCAACAGCTTCATATCCCCCCTTTTAAATCAATATTTGCTATCAGCAAATAAATTGTATAATTTCCTGACTGTTAGAAGAATGTGACGCTGACATATTTACCTTCCACTCTTTTTTTCTGTTGATCCCTTGTTTTCCTGGTGTGGCTATTAGTTAAGTGAAGGGGATGGATGGCCATGAAGTGCAGAGCAATAGCATCTCCATCAGAAACGTTGACGTTGAAAAATGGCCACTGCCTCTTTGATGACAGCACAGCAAAACACACACATATACACACATACACACACACGTGCAGAGAGAGTCAGAGAAGAGACATTTAAATATTCAAATGGGGACAGGCGTTAATGATAAACGACAAGGGAAAAGTAGAATCAAGTAGCTATCGATGCAGAAAATGAAAAGAGGAGAAGCTGGAAAGTAAAAAAAAAAAGAGATAGCGGGATTGCAGAATAGTTCCAAGAAGGGATTGATGGAAAAATTAACAAATTAAACAGATATTGGTTGAAGGGGAGCAACAATTTTACAATAAAGAAAAAATAGAAAATTCTCCATCAACTGGTAAATCAGGGGTGAGACAAGGATAAAAAGATAAACATCAACCAACAAAAAGATTCATGAAGGGAAAACAAACAAAAAAATGGTAAAAGCAAAAAAGAGCAAAAAGAAATAGAAATAATTTTAGATTGAATGATCTGACTTGGAAAACCAAAGTCAGCAGTGTCCAGGAACTTTTCATGATGAGATTTTGTGTGTATAATACTGTGTTCGTTTTCAACAATTTAAAAAAGGTTTTTCTTTTGTTCATTGATGCCTTTATTTGCTTCTTGGAAAAGGAAAGAATCCGACTTTAGTAGGTCAACTTTAAAAAGGCCATTTCATACAGATTTCAGGACATTGTGGTTATTTCTTAAGTATTAGCCAGTAATATGAAACATTTTATATCTAAAAAACGTCAGGAAACACTGATTAACAGACCTTTCAATCTGTCTGTGTTAAAATTCGGGTGGTTCCGGCTCCTTCCGTCAGGCTTCGGCATCAGCTCGTTCATATTTATTGTTCGAATTTGCTGGACTCTGATTGGCTAACAAACTAGCCTATGAGAGCAAGGTATACTGTTTCCTGCCCCGCTGCGCATGGCAACGTCAGACGTCGTGTCTTCCTGTTTGCGAAACAGATACAGGCCGTTCGGACTCGGGAGAACTCGGGTGTTATCGCCACCTGCGTAGTTTGAGAGATTAAAACTGAAAGAGAAGTTGTTGACCTGTTTTCACACAAACTATGAAGGTAAGAACACCTGTGGAGCTAAAATATTCAACAGAAACCTCAGAAAAAATGTTTTTAATGGAAGGGCCTATTTAAGATTGGAGTTTAAGGTAACATCATCTTCCAGCGTTGCTAGTTTGTTTCCAAGTTTCCTGACGAGTTTGCTGTGAAGATGAGATCAAAACAACAAACCTATAAACATGATACTCATCCCTCCTCCGAACTTGAAAACCCAAACTAGACCCAAGTTCAGAATGCAATTTTTTTTTTTCAGATGATACACACTAAAAATTGGTGTATTTTAAACAATGACTGATATTACTTAATGGAGTGAAAAAGCTGATTACTTATTACATACTTTATGGTAAATGTTAACCTGACAAAAACCAGATCATGGTGTAGCCCCGTGTCCAGTTGGTGCAACATAATGAATTTGAGCTGCTCCATCTGAAAGTGTCTGAAAAAGGGAGGGGCCATCTGATATAATATTTTAAGTTGATTGGATGATGTGCCAGCAAGTGTTTGCCTATCATGATTTGTCTTTAGCCAATCACAGTAAATCACGTTCTTGCTAAATCCAGATGGGAGAAAAGCAAACACATTGTTACCAATAAGAAAGTACAACATATATTTACCACAACACGTCCGCAAATTATTCGACCATATAGATCGATTGTGACAGCTCCAAAAAACGACCTGTCAGTGCGTTTTCGTTTGTCACAAACAACCTGTGGGAGCTTTTCCTGAGATCCAGTAGATATTAACTACCAACAGGGTACGCATGCATGAGGTTTCTCTCTGTTTAGCTGAACAAAACACAAACTGTGCAGCAAAATGTCTAATTTTTAGCTTTAAAATATAACGATATGCATGCACAACTAATCAGATAGTTTAGATCTCTCAATCCAACCATGTGCACTTTAGTCTATTCTTCTCATGTGTCTCTCCTGCACCCCACTCCCTCCAAAAACACCTGGCTTAAAGTGTAACCCATATTTGTAGATTTGTGTACACTAAAGTTGAGTTCAGTACCATTGGATAAATATTTTCAGGTTGAAAAATAAAACCAAAAAAAGCCTGAGACAAACACAAGTGTAAGTGTTTCTCTACAGTTCCAAATGCAAGTGAGTTTGAATCTAAAAATAAAAATAAATCCTTTCTGCTCCCACATTAACTCAGAGTTCAAACAAAGCACCAACCAAAAGAAAGAAAAATAAGATGTTTCCACAAAACACTCAGCAGTCTGCCATCTAGCACCTTTTTTTTTGTTCCTGCATGACTCTCAAGCGGCGTAGGTATGACAAAGTTTTAGCTTTAATGTGGTCAAAGTAGGTGAAGAACTGAGTGAAATCGGTTAAAAATACCCGCCGTTTCCTCAAATATTTCATCATGAATAGCACCACAAACAATAACAGAGCAGAAAGAGCCCCTAAAGGCTTGCAAAGAAGTTAGGTTTCATTGAGGGTGTGGTTCAGGGGGATCAATTCACAGCTTTTATGATGAGCTCCAGTATAAACAGTCTCTCATTTAAATGGTGAATCAAAAAAAACAAAGATATTTAGCTTGAATGTTCAGTTGTATTGTGAATTTGTGGGTATTTTCAGCATTCAGAAGATGCATGTTCTATCAGTACATGAGCAAAGAGTCCAAAACATCTGATTCACCTGACAGTATAACAGTAACCTGACTGTATAATTAAAATATAAAATAGAATAGTTTAATTAACTTCTGAACCCAAACTTATAAAAGCATTTTAAACTCACCACAAATGTGTTTCC
Organism: Pachypanchax playfairii; assembly: GCA_006937955.1. Taxonomy (NCBI): domain Eukaryota; kingdom Metazoa; phylum Chordata; class Actinopteri; order Cyprinodontiformes; family Aplocheilidae; genus Pachypanchax; species Pachypanchax playfairii. The sequence goes on along the minus strand of SSNP01000073.1, from coordinate 2,238,309 downwards.
ACGTGAGTGACACATAATGGCATCACTATATGTGGATAGTACTGTGATGGTTCTGATGTATCTGTGTTAAACGGTCCACTTAGAACAGATACTCAGTCAAGTAGTTTTAAACTGTGTGACCTAAAACCAGTTAGAGTTTTATACCACCAGCTGCTTTTTTCTTGTTATCTAACCATGAAACCTAAAGTAGTTTGTTTTTTTATTTCCTGAACTTACTAGTTAATAAGTGAAAGTACAATAGTAACATCAGAGAAATGTACCAAAGACTTAGAACTTACATGTGATCCAGAATAAGTTAGAAGAACCAATTCAGGTGATATTAAAGTGTAACTCACCCCCTCCAGAGTTTAACCCCTGCCCACACTTCATGTTTTAAAAAAATGCCTCAAAAGGAGGCGTTGCCTGGAGGACCAATAAACACGTGGGGGGGTGTATTTGTCGCACCAACACAGATGGCAAGCCACCAGAAAAAACAGAGGAAAATGGAGTAAGCTTCTGTTAAGCAGCCCTGAGTCCTATTGTTTGAGCTGATAGTTTACCCTGCAGTGGCTTAGCTGCATAGAATGGGGCTCTTCTCTTATTGGTACATTGTTTTTAGCCAAAGCTAAAGTTACATTTAGATTAGCTTGAGTAATATCATGTGACTCTGCCTGCAGCTGCTGTGCCTCATGGTCCTCAACAGAAAACGTGTGTTGCAGAGAGGTGCCCAAGGTGTAAATCAAAATATCTCAGCATGAAGAGAAAATCATTCAGAAATGTGCAAAAATTTTTTTTTTTTTTACGCAATCACAAACATTGCTCTAAAATGAACTCTGATAAAGCCGTAAACACCTGCTTATGCAACTGAAGTGTGGCTGAGATGGAGGTTCTTTTATTCTCCACACAGCAGAATGCTGACGTCAATTATAAAGACAACAAGCAATAGCAGTGCCTCATTCAAGTTCAAGTGCAGTGTAGTGTTTTAACCTGTAGAGGGTGCTTCACTAATGGTTTTTGGTAGAAAATTAATAGTTTTATTAAAATGTGCAAAAATACAAAAAAAAAAAAACAACAGAAATGTAGACAGCACTATTATACTCATTTGTAGAGTTTATCAGCAAAAAATGTTGATTTGGGGTTGAGTTGCACTTTAAGATCTTAAAACAGATTAATATTCAAGAACAGCTGTATCATATTGAAGCCCTAATCACAAAGACATGTACGAACGATGGGTTTGTATGAATCTTCCGTTTCCTACGAGATCTGGAGTTTGTGAACATTCTTGGAGGCGAGCACTGTATGTAGGACTTAAACATCATCATTCTACAATATTTGCATGTTGAGTTGCAACATTTAGACCAGGGGTGGGCAACTCCAGGCCTCGAGGGCCACTATCCTGCACATTTTAGATGTTCCCCTGTTTCACCACACCTGATTCAAATCTGCAACCTCTCAGCAAGTCCCATAGAAGCCTGTTAACGACCTGTTCATTTGCAGCAGGTGTGTTGAAACAGGGGAACATCTAAAATGTGCAGGATAGTGACCCTCGAGGCCTGGAGTTGCCCACCCCTGATTTAGACTGTCCAGAAGCCTTCAGAACCACCGGTACACTTGTGTTGAAAGTGACAGCCCACCATGACCACAGTCCAGTTTATTACGTTTTACTTGATCATTCTCTGCAGGTTTGCTTCTTTGCCATGATGATCAGCTGGACTTAATTCTCATGAATTATTTCTATTGCTATAACTTCATAGAGTAACTGGTTTTAAAGTACATTTGATTAGTTGACTACTAGCTCCATACAAGGCCGAAATTAAAAACATTGAGTTTTTGAATGCAGGAAGGTTTCTGGCACCAAAACAAGTTTAACTTGTTCACCTATGTGATGAGCGCCTCTTCTGTCATCTATCTCCAGAGCAGCCACGCTGAGCTGATGATGATGGAGAGCAGGAAGACCAGTCTGCTAGGCAGAGCAGCATCTCTGAAGAGGAGTGGCTCTGAACTTCCCAGCAGCTTCAATGTCAAGATGCACAACCTTACACACACGTGGCGTCAGCTGGAGGTAATGCATACAAACAAATATGAGTTTCAGAAAGACACAAACCCATAAGTGGCACCTTAAAAACAAATAAAATATTGAGACATTAACATGAAGATGCTGAAAACCATCAACACTGGAATGTGTGTGTGTGTGTGTGTGTGTGGGTTTGTATTTCTGACCTCCTGGGGACCCGTTTCCTGACTTTTACTATCTTTCTGGGGTCCGAGGGTTCTTGTGGGGACCGAAGCCTGGTCCCCATGGGGGGGAATCCCCTTTTTAGGGTTAGGGGTTAGGTTTATAGGTATGGTGTGAATAGAGTTTTAGTTAGTCTTAGGGTTAGTTATAGATCAGTAATGGTTAAGGTTAGGAAAAGGGTTTGGGTTAGGTATAAATCTAGTAACTAAAATCAATGGAAGTCAATGGACGGTCCCAATAAGGATACCAAAACACACTTGGGTGGGTGTGTGTGTGTGTGTGTGTGTGTGTGTGTGTGTGTGTGTGTGTGTGTGTGTGTGTGTGTGTGTGTGTGTGTGTGTGTGTGTGTGTGTGTGTGTGTGTGTGTGTGTGGGTTTGTATTTCTGACCTCCTGGGGACCCGTTTCCTGACTTTTACTATCTTTCTGGGGTCCGAGGGTTCTTGTGGGGACCGAAGCCTGGTCCCCATGGGGGGGAATCCCCTTTTTAGGGTTAGGGGTTAGGTTTATAGGTATGGTGTGAATAGAGTTTTAGTTAGTCTTAGGGTTAGTTATAGATCAGTAATGGTTAAGGTTAGGAAAAGGGTTTGGGTTAGGTATAAATCTAGTTACTAAAATCAATGGAAGTCAATGGACGGTCCCCATAAGGATACCAAAACACACTTGGGTGGGTGTGTGTGTGTGTGTGTGTGTGTGTGTGTGTGTGTGTGTGTGTGTGTGTGTGTGTGTGTGTGTGTGTGTGTGTGTGTGTGTGTGTGTGTGTAGCTTAAGGTTAATCAGCAAAGATCTGATCTAGAAAATGATGATGATAATTAGATTATTAGTGTCTCCTCAGTCAGGTGAACCTGCTGCCACAGTGGCCTTTCAAAGTGTGATGGGATATATTTATGTTTGGAGGGGGTGGAATAAGTGGTAGGGGGACAGACTCGAACAACTCATGCTGATTTTAGAGGACAACATGTGCATACAAGCCTGTGAAAACATATTTGGAGAAAAATCACTGAAAACTGCTGCATCAACTGGGCAGCACCTGGTATACATCTGGGCATTGTAGCTCAAAAGCAAGGATCATATCCACTTCTAAAGTGTATAGCATTTCATATCCTCAGTGGAAATGACAGCTGGTTATGTCTTGTTGGGAGGTTAAAACGCAAGGATGTGACTTTGTTCCTCTGAAGAAACAAACCGTCTCCTGCTGGTTATTTAGCACATTAATGCATCAGACTTGTTCCCACAAACACAGAGGAACAATGCACGAGCTAACACCATGTGTGTGTGTGTGTGTGTGAATGTGTGATCTAATCACACACACACATTTCTATAATTGTCTCACACACAAATTCTTCACAAGGTCTTGGAAGTGTGCATGTGTGTGCATTAACATATGTATCAACCTCACTGAGACTGATTTCATTTTAGAAATTAAACAGCAGCAACAGATGAGTTTCTCTCATTCTCCCGTTCTATCGTGTGTGTGTTTCCGCCACAGTAACCAGGCTGTGATTAAACTTCTATTACAGACAAGCAGACATTTGGACTCACTACTTTCTTTCACACAGACAACACACACATTTAATAAAGTTTGTGTGTCATCAGCCAACAGAAAAATGGTGGGTAGTGATACAAAAAGACATTTTTAATTATACCCTTTGTTATTTTGAGGGATGGCGGCAACTGTTTGTATCCTTTATTTCACTTTTATTTATTTATTTATTTATTTATTTATTTATTTATTTATTTATTTATTTATTTATTTATTTATTTATTTATTTATTATAGCATCATTTCAAAACAAAAGTTCATTGCAGGAAGTTTTACGGAGAAACTAAACAAGTTAAATACAAGTACAATTAAATAAGGTTTTATTCAATCCAGTTTACTGCCAATGCTTATGCTATTTTTTTACCACAGGAATTATGTTTGACAGTCAGTGAAAATTTAATAAACAATGAACAGGAAGGACAAATTACAGTAGTTTGTTTCCAACTGACTCACTGAAACATGTATACATAAAACGTTGAGGTGGTTGTTGTACATTTATAGGCTGTGCTGGTAAATGGTTTGATTTGGAGGGCAGGGTGTGTGAGGGGTCATTCAGGATCTGTAAGTGCAGGTTTACACACAACAAGCAACATTAAGTGTGCAATATGGAACACGAACGCAAAAAAAACAGCCAGTGCGCGGATTCCACAGCCACAACAAAGGAACAAGGCCTCCAGCTGTTGGGGTGCCAGGCTCGAGACCCCCCCGTGCATTCCGATGCCGCAAAAATTCCTCACCCAAACCTACTCCGCAGGGCTCCGAAGCAGCTTCTCCACTCGCCGACTCCACCACCCTCCACACTACCAGACCTTGCTATTACAAACTATTTACCGTATTAGGCAACCTGCAATGGTGTCCGCTACTGGCTGGTAAATATAAACAAAATGCCAAGTTTGTGCCCACTAAAATTAATATTTTTTAATATTTAACTTCAAATATAATTTTTAAATGAACTACTGTACAGTGAAACCTTGCTATAGGGACCAGATGTCTTGTCTGTTATGGTGGGGTGTCTGCCCCGGAGAGGTAGGGTGTCCAGGTGTCCTGTCATCTAGAAGTGTCCGTAAACCATTGTCACGGACATTTCCTCAGTACATCAGCTTATTTTATGAACTAGCACATGGTCAAATCCCCTTCTTAATGCGTCTCAACTTCAAATAAAATGTAATCGATACTTGTCAGTTTTTGTTTTTATTTATTTATTTATGTATTATAAAAATACTCATGACCAACATTTACATTGTTTAAGGAAGGGAGAAACTGGCGTCATGCTAAAACTGTAGAAAGTCGTGTGACAATTTCTGCCGAACGGCCACTTGTCTTAGCGGACCTGAATGTCACATCAAAATGAGGGAAGTGCTAATATTTGTCCCTGAGTCCACCAGGTAGTGCAGCAGGTCATTGGCATATGCGATGGCTTGGGAGCAGGTGCTGATAGTGGTAGCTCAGGGTCCTCCTGGTCTGTGTCCTCTGCATCCGATGTGCAGCTGATTTCTGTGACCTGTGGTCACTGTCCGTTAGCGGTGTGAATTTTCACTGATTACATTTTTTGGGTGGACTAAAAGTGTCAATTGTTCTGAACAGCAGGGTGTCCGTTTCAGTGGGGTCATATAAGTAGTGAAAACGCTTGGTCAACCCAAAACCTGTCCGCTGGACAGGGGTGTTCTCGAGGGGTACTTTCATTCGGCAAACCTTTAAACACACCGTGGAAAAATATTCTACAGTATATTCCACCTATGACCTCCAACTCGGTTGTCATTACCTCGGACAAGAATAACAGTCTTACTATATAGAGTGTCTTTTTTTACCAATTAATTAATATCCATATTAGTCCATTGTTAACTCATGAACCACGGGAAATCTTAAGTTTAGGTCAACCGTTCAGCCATAAAGATGAACAACATCTACTTGATCTATTAGGTTTATTTGAGGAAACTGACAATAGCAGAAAGTATATACACTCACTGTAAAGAACCCAGATCATTGCTTCATACCCTAACCCAAATGCTGTTGACCTGCAAACTGCCCTCTACTCAATGGTTTGTCCTCTACTTTCTTCTTTTGCTTCAGTTTTCCTCCTTTCATTACTGTATTTGTTACGATCTTTTGTATGTTCCATTTTAATTTATTACTTTCATCACTCCTTCTAATAAGATCATTAGAATGTTTTAAGCTTTTCTTTCGTTTTTTATTGAAATGCGTCAGCATGTATCAAGCGTCTCACTTGTTTTTGTCGCTTTCGGTCTTCTCCCCCCTCCTCCTTACCAACGTTGCATCCCAGTAGCATATTAACAGGCCTATCAGTGCTTGCGTTGGCATCTGCTGCTTTGACACAAATTGGGAATTAACTGAAATTGATGTCCTGTGTCTCGCCTATGAACTATCCTGGCCTGATGAAGAATTTATGACCAAACATCAGTGTGCACATGCAGACGCTGACACAATCAAAAGGAGGAAGAAAATAAAGCAGTTGAAAAGTACTTTTCTTTTTTCCTGTGCATAAGATTTTGGTAACGTCTTGTCACTTCTGTTTATTTTTTCCCAACATCCCAAGGTCAAACTATAGACATTGAGGGGAGGAACTGTATGCACCAAGTGCTGTTTATATGAAGCTGTTTGAAAAATGTAATAAAACGTTAACGTCTATAGAGTTAAAGGTGGGATATGGAATATTTTAATAAAAAGCAATATTTTAAACAAAATAATGCTTCCACGGGGTGTTTAGAGGGTTGTAGTATGAAAATACACTATTTCCTTTAAAAATTATATTTGAAGTAAAATATTATAAAATATTAATTTTGACGGGCATGACGTTGGCTTTTGTTTACATCTACCAGCCAATAGCTGGCAGAGCAGCGGGCACCATTTTGGGTTGCCTAATACCGTAAATAATCCAGCAGAGCGAGGCTGGTACTGTGGAGTCTGCAGGTCAAGCAGCTGGAAGCACCGGGGACATGTGGTGATTATATACCTTATTTACTTGCCATAGGGGGTTTCCCAACATGTGACAAGCAAGTTCTGTGTGGAAACGTGTTTTTATTAGCAGAGACTAATTTCCAACAGTGCATATGCACACTTTCCCATAGGAGCTGACAAATACGAATGCTCAATGTTTCGCTCTGTTCAGCCAAACAAAACACAAATTCTGCAGCAATATCTCTCATTTTAAAATAACGGTTAGCTTTAAAATGTAAAGATACACATGCACTCACTGTAAAGCTGAATATTTCAGGTTAAAAAGGGGAACAGATAAGGTTAGGGTTGCAGAAAAGTGTCACATACAGAATATAGTGTCGTTTTTACGGATCACTAAATCAACCAATACGGTCGCATTTGACATGAGGTCGGGTTCCAGTGTCATCGTAGACACAAATGAATGTTTTAGATAAACAGCCAGATCAGAGAAAGAGACTAGGATCAGCTGAGAAATCTGGCATGGTGTTACTAATGCTGGATCCTGAATTGAGCCTCTTTTATTTATTTATCCATCCATCCATCTATCCATCCATCTGTTCTTCATATTCAGGGTCGCAGGGAGCTGGTGCCTGTCTCCAGCGGTCATTGGGTGAGAGGCGGGGACACCCTGGACAGGTCACCAGTCCATCACAGGGCCACATATAAACGACACCTAGGGACAATTTAGAGTTGCCAATTAACCTTTTGCATGTTTTTGGACTGTGGGAGGAAACTGGAGTCCCCAGATTGAGTTGGTTGGTTGGATGGATGGATGGATGGATGGATGGATGGATGGATGGATGGATGGATGGATGGATGGATGGATGGATGGATGGATGGATGGATGCTTGTTTGTTTGTTTTCATTGATTTTTAGTTTACATTTTTTTGTATTTTTGCTTTGCATTGTTGGAAAAGACCACAGCAAATTAGTTTAGTTTATGGATAAGATTTTTAAATCTAGGGCACAATGCTTTGTGTACACACACTTCTCTGAATCTAAGAGGGGTTCAGTCTTTCTCAGAGGCTTTGTGTGTACCTGATCAACAGGTGTTGGAAAATTACTCTGCACAGCTTTTTGTACAAACACAAAAAACATGCAGAATGAATCAAACAGGCTTTTTGTTGTTGTTTTGATTTGAAACGGTGATTGCTTCTCACCAAACCCTCTTTCAGTTTGTATTGTGTCTAAACGAGGTTTTGTTTTGAGTGTGAATATCGCAGCTCTGTAGTAGGTAAAGCTGCAAAAACTCTAAATTAGAAGCTGATTTCCTGGCACCTGGAAAGAGACCAGTTACACTTCTAAAGCTGTGCTTTTCAAAAGCAACAGGCTCTTAACACTAAAATAACATAAATCATTGTTGGTGCAAATACATTTTACACAAATAAACAAAATAGAAACACATAATACATCTTTGAATCAAAAATGACATTTCGGACATAGTTTCTAATTCTGTGTATCAGACTGTGAAAGATGTGAAATGATGATGATTATTATTATTATTATTAACACCAGCATGCTCTTGGTGAGCATTGGTGAGCCGTGGCTTGTCCAGGCTCTGAAACAGTTACAATGTGCCACCTACCTGCCTCACCTGTGGAAAGAGAGTTGAGATCTGGTGCAGTGTGAGGTGGTGTCAGGTGAGATAAAAGGAATGCAGATTCCCGGTGACATAAACTGGCTCTAGTGATGTGCAATACCATTTTCTTGGTGGGGAAGAAGCCAAAGTTGGTTTGGGAGGTTGAGTAATACCAACGAGATTTATATGGACTCTTCATGCACAGCTTAGGCTTTGGAACACAACAATGTGACCCAATGGAAGAGACGCCAGGTAGGTATGGGGATAGTAAGAAACTTCCAGCTGAGTGCCTTGGGGTTGGCGTTCTCCCTGATACGTGGGACAGTTACCACTATGCGGTTGAAGTCCTTGTCTGTGATATCTTTAACTCTTAAGGTGCATTCACACCGGCCCAACCATCAACTTCATAAGCGGCAAGTTTATATGTAAAGTCTATGGTGGACGGGCGTCAGACAGGTCAACGGCTCCGCGGCGCTTTGTGAGTGTTATGAGCGGCAACTTTTCAAGCTTTTCTAGCGTTTCAGGCGTTGACGCTTGAAAAGCTTGAAAAGCTAGAAAAGGTCAAAGTTCAGCTAGCTGAACTTTTGACGCTCCTAACGCTCTTGAAGCGGCATGTCAACCAATCAGAGCGTCTCATCGTAGTGACGTAAGACGTCACAGCACGTAGCCGGAAAGAAGCGGGATCAGCCAAAATGGAAGATAAATTAACCTCATCCAAACGTAGCTCCTGGAGCAAATGGTTAAACTCACCAAACTCCAAATGCATCTGAAGAATGGGGTGTATCCACAAACGGCGCTGATGCACCCGACGTCAACGTTGTCTAGATCTATGAAGTAAATAAATCCAAGCCACTGTCTCAATATGATCCGCCATAGCTCCGAACATCCGATAACAAAGGAAGCCCCGCCTTCGTGCTCTTTTTCAGTCAGGCTTTACGAGCTTTAACGCCTATGCGCTCTGACTGGCAGGCGTTATGAGCTTCAACTTCAAATGTCAAATTTGGAGCGTTATCAGCGTTGCTTGACGTTGACAAAGTGGCCGGTGTGAATGCACCATTACACGAGAGTGGTGAAACAAACTGTGGTTTCTGTGGTGATGAAAGCAAAACTTGTGCATGAAACATTTTTGAAAAGGCTGAAAAGAAATTTTAGTCACTATTGCCTGTCTAAAGATTGACTGAAGGATCATATGAGTTTATACACTCTCAATTATATACAGAATATGTCTTTGCTCTTATAATCTTGATCCTTTTCTGTTATTTAACAAGTTTTAGCACATTGTTGCCCAAACTTTTGTCTGTAAGAAAGTTTAAATGCTGTCGATCACCTGCAAGTCTCTTTGAACAGCATTCATAAAGTCAGAACCAAATCCAACATTACAAGAACAAAGACTAACAAAAAGATCCTTATTTCTGTCATTTTAATGTGAAATCATTTCTCCAGAATTGTAAATAGGAGCAACAAGTATTACTAAACATATTAATTTAATTTAGTCATTGATTGAACCTGAACATTAGGATTCTTTTGTCTTTAACAGCAACACTGACACGACTTACATCAAAGTGTAATGATTGGTTTTTCTCAAGCATTTAGGTCATAAATACACAACAACTCTTTTATTGATCTACACATTTCTATATATAGCTGATTAATAATCATGTATGTATTGATGCATATGCTACTTGATGGACTATTTAAACAAACAGTAATGCCCTGGCTGATTCTTTTCCCCTCACTTCTATTTTATTTCAGAAAATTCTCTCAGCACATTCAGTCCCTTGTCCTTCTGAACAAAGGCTGTCATCGAATGTGAACATTCCGCTGGTCGACAGTCGAGGAGTTGCCGTTAAACACCCCCGATCAGCTCTGTCCCCACTAACTAATTCACTCCTGGAGCAGCTTGAGGCTCGTATCAAGGAGCTGAAGGCATGGCTGCGAGACACAGAGCTGCTCATCTTCAACTCGTGCCTCAGACAGGAGAAAGATGCCTCTGAGCAGCTCCCGAGCTTCAAGGTAGGACAAGCAGGCCATGTGCATTATCTTTACCATTCTATTTCTTCAGAAAATCTCCCAGATTCACAGATGTACGATCTCTGTAGAATAAAAATTTCCAGCCTGTTTTACTGTTTTGCTGTTAAACAGGTCAGAATCAAAAAGGCAGAGATTCTGACATTCACTCTTTTACTTATATTTTTATCGGAGATTGTTTAAACTCAGTATATAATTTGCTTGATTTTAGTTATTCATGTCTAAATATTTAAGTTCTTTTAAAAAATTCTCACTTGAAAAAAGAAAAACTGCAGCTTTGTCAATTGTCATGTTTTAGCATTAAGAAAACAAAGTAGTCAAATGTTTAAATTTTCTTCTGTTAATACGTCCTGATTTAATTCAGGCTGTTGTTCCATGTTTGTGTAAACATTCATCACCCGCACTGTAGGTACAAGTCAGCCATCAGGCCAGTTCAGGGTCCAGACTCCTCCTCCTCTTTAACAGCCAGGTAACCTGGAGGGGTTTCATAGTTTGGCCTAAAAATTCATTGATTGTGAAACTATCTTCAGTGGTACATTAAGTAAGAAAAAAGATGCATCTTATTCCAAATGATTCTACTATAGAATTGAATACAGGTAAATTGTTAATTTTATTGTATCATGTAGTTTTGGAAATGTCTTTGTAAAACTGCGAGACACAGCTTGAAAAGAAATTTTTTTTCAGGGATGTTGGATTTTTTTTTGTCCCTCTTTTTGGGGAAAGGGGAAATTTGTTCTCTGCATTTAACCCATCCCTGGAGAGCAGAGGGCTGCCACATGACACATGGCTTGCCGGGACCGGGATCAAACTATCAGCCTCTCAATCAGAGGACAACCTCCTTCCCCATTAGAACACGGCCGTTGTTTTGAGTTGTCTAATAATATCAGCCAATCGTCCAACCCTGTTCCAAAATTAACAGCTAGACGGTTTATGTTTCGGTCTGACTTTAACCTCCAAATCTCACGCGTTTTTCATAAATTTAGCACCATGTGCACAGTGGGGGGGGGGTGTAGCTAATGAGCTACAAACAGATAAGCTGCTGTAGAAGAAAGGAGCTATGCTTGGATTTAAAATAAACAAGAGATTTTATTAATTGGTAAGGTTTTCTTTGTTTATTTGTTAGTTTCAGGCTAATATTAGTAATAAATGTACAGCTGTATGTCTCTGATGAAGCCTTTATTGACCTTACAAGCTAATCTGCACTGACGGTTTAAATAGTATGCTTATTTCACTTTGTTTCACCATCAGCTCCTCGTTTGGTGACAGAAACAAAATTCAATCTGACCAACAATAAATATGGGATCGCTTTTTTTGCATTTAACCTTTCTGATGCTGTCAAAGGATTACTTTAATGAGCAGCAGCATTCAATATTCTAAAACCTTCTCTGTTAGAAGTTACAGGAATTTTAAAGTGAATGTTAGCAAATTGTTGTATGTGATTGAAATAGATCAAGTCTCATGTGTATTTTCATGTGAAGTGGCTTTAAGTTTCCTTCGATAACTTTTCCTATAGGTGTCAAAACTTCATCCAATCAACACAAAGTATTCTTGAAAAACAAAATGCTCACTGTGTATAATGTATGTCTATGTGTTGTTGCTAAGTATAGTAATGCATCATCTTAATGAGGCCAAATGAAAGCAGGGCTGTTTTGAAGCAATGGATGTATAGAGGAAACAGCAGTTAGCCTTAAAAACCACAGGACGTTAACAGGATATTAATCAGCCCACATCACACAGCGAAGAGCTAGCTGCGCTGATTAGCCTAGCCCTGCCGTGTGACTGACAACCAGGAGTACACACAAATACAAAAACATGCGCACAAACACACATAAACATTTACCGTCTGCAATACGAAGAGTACACGCGAAAACATACATTTTATCATAAATGTGTACATGTCCTCACATGCTGAGAAGTTAAAACACAATTCATTCTTACAAATACACACAGGCAAACACAAATATGCAAATCTGTACACTACACAGAATACAAATGCTACAAATAATTATCTAAAAATACAAGGGCTTGAACAACAAATGAACTCATGTCTGTAGATGCTGCATTAACAACCATATGAACGGAGCTACATCTAAGTTGCATGAAACCACAAAGACACAACACAATCTCCACTGACTGCTGTTGGTTAACTTTAAATATGTTAAATTCATCAAAATTGTTCGATCTTGAGTGAAATCAAGTTTATTAACCATCACATAGTGAGTTTAAAACTGGATTACATATGAAATGATGTGAGACCAAGGGCGGGGCTTCAGGAGGGGCTGGGAGGACGGTACGCCAGGGCCCGGACATCAGAGGGGCCCGGCTCAGAGGTATGGTGTGAGAGATGGGTCTCTTCTAAAACTGAGCAAAACTGTTGAAGTCGGGCAAAAACACAACTCACACCCAGAGGAGCATAGAGTCTGGGTTCGGTTTACAGAAGCTGATTCATGCAGGTTTATATAGTTTACCCAGTCGGGTTTGAGTCATGATGCTAAAAGCTTTACAAGGAAGACTTTAATGATGTAGTAGGTGTAAAATATTGAATAAAACACTGTGGCTTTATTTTCACTCTCACATTGAGCTTTATGACACGCAAATTTTTCAAGTTAATCGCTGATATTATATCCAAGTGCATTGTGGGTGAAACCCGTCACCTAAGGGCCCGGTCATTTGCTCCGCCCCCCGCCCGGCTCGGATTTGTTCCACTAATGTGAGAGACCAAGAGGTTTTTGGTTGTTTTAAATGCACATCTTCTCTGCTGTAATCACTTACATCATCTCACCTTCAAACCCACATGGAAAATCACTTTAAATGTTCTAGATATTAATTACTTTACATTTTATAGATATTAATTGTTGTATTTCCTTTTTTTGTTAAAGCTCAAGTTATACATTTGACAATAAATCTTTTACTGAATGGGCTGTGCAAAGGTGAACTTGTGCAAATTACAAATAAAATGACAGCTGACAATACCTAGGATAACATCAAGATACTACAAAGGGGTATTTGAGCCGTTGTAGACAAAATAAAAATATTTTGGATACATTTCCAGCCATAAAACGCCAATTTTGAGAGTATATTCACATTTTGAGAGTATATTTTACACATTGCAGAAGTAAACTAAAAAATGTATATGATCAGAGGCATAAATTTAACGATATTTAAACTAAGATATTTTCTGACAAAATTGCCATGAAGGTCTTGAGCAGGAGAGACTGTGAGGAAGAAGCTGCATCAGGTAGCTCAGGTCTTGATATGTTGCAATAACTAGTGTTACACACTTACACAGAGGTCAATGCATCCAGCGTGATCCAGCATGTTGCAACATCTGACAACAACACCCGTTTTGAAATTGTTCTGATCTTGGGGGGGAAAAAAACACATGAACCACAGACACTGCCATGTTATTTTTCTCACTTCCCTCCACATGATTGCGTACATGCCACAGCAACGTCATCACGTATGGGACGATATTTGTACACTTCTCATAACTAGAATATATCTACATTCGGCTATAAAAGTTTATATTAGAGACAATATGTTGATGTTAGGAATGATTATCATAGTTTACTGTAAAAATCTTTCAAATCTCAAAGTTTCTAAAGAGTGATGCAACTCATCAAGAAACAGTAAAACATAGAGACATTTGAAAAGTGACCATGCAGTCTCGTCAGTAAATCCTTTTTGCACAATATAATTACATTGTGTGTGTTTGTGTGACATTGTCAAATGTTGAAACATCAGAGTCAAGCTCTCACAAGTACTGCTGCGATCACAAAACACCATCAGCAGTGTGTACTAACAAACATATTTGTACACAAAGAAACACACTCACACACACTGCATTAATGATGAAACACTATGAAATGAGACTTAATCTGGAGAAAGCAAACCTCTTACTTTTGATCATTGTCACAACTCTCAATGGGAAGCCATTGATTTCTGGCAGAAAGAGGCCATGAGCTTCTAGAGAAATGAAGATTGGAAATATTGATAGCGCTCATTTGTATGGAGAGAGACAGAAGGGGCTCCATTTCAAGAGAAGTCGGCTCCATTTTAGCAATCATTTGTCTGTTTTTGGCGTTTGGCCTCGTGAATGGCTTCGATTTCTGAGCTGCAGTTTATTACTGTATGAGAAAGCAGCAGGGGTTGACGCGGGTCACACACGCACACACTCACACTCAAAGTGAGGGAGTGATAGAGAGACAGAACAAAACAAAAAAAAAAAGGTAAAACACATGCTTTCTGAAAAATAAAGGCAGCGACTAAAGTTTTCTAAAAAATCAATAGTGAGAACTAATTGTTGATAAAATTTAGTACCTAATTAGATTCTCATTTGAGTGAATATGGATGACCACAGCTCTGTATTCAGTCCCTCCATTTGACACTCAGATGCTGCACTGCTCCCTCACTATCAGAGCTACACAGATAAACACTGAACCGCTTCTGTCACCAACATCAAAATAATTTCATTCATCACGACTCCAAACTACCATCATTTAGTTTTATTGTACAGCTGTTTAAAAAAAAGACTCCAGTGTCCATTTCCTTTTCCTCTTTTTTTCCATCATAATTTCTATTATGATGCAGAGAAAGTTGGAATCTGTGTTTCTGTGTCTTGTGTTTTTTTTTTAGCGTTGCTATGTTACTGTGTCTGTTGTATAAAACTTGATGATCGATTGATGAAGCAGGAAAATCATTGATAAATATTTTATATACAATATACAATGCAACTAGATTTCTTACAGAGCTGCACGGTGGTGCAGTTGGTAGAGCTTTTACCTTGCAGCGAGAAGGTCCTGGGTTTGATTCCTGGCTGGAGCCTTTCTGCATGGAGTTTGCATGTTCTCCCCGTGCATGCGCGGGTTTTCTCTGGGGAATCTGATTTCCTCCCACAGTCCAAAAACATGCATGAGGTTAATTAGCAACTCTAAATTGTCCCTAGGTGTGAGTGCGTTTGTCTATGTGTGACCCTTTGATGGACTGGTGACCTGTCCAGGGTGTCCCCAGCCTCTCACCCAGTGACTCCTTACAGATCTTTGTGCTGAACTTCATAAGTTTTCTAAGTTTTTGTGCATAGGTTGAACCTTTTGATCAGAATACACCTTAAGAAGTTTGTGTGTTTTACCTGCACACATCCCTGTTTACCGAAAAATATGGCATATTTGTGTCTGATTTTTCTTTTTTCAAATTTTTGCTGCAACAGTTGTAAATTCCAGTAAAGAGATGTGTGATAGAAACGCCCTCTTACAGTAATTAAAAACATGACGTACTCCATGAAACTGTTTTCACTTTCTTTTAGTTTCTAAATTTAGCCAGAATCTGTCCTGTTGGACTCTAGATTTCCTCTTTTTATACATGATCCATTCTCCCTGAAGCCCCCCCGCTCCTCCACCTGTCTGTTGGTACTCTGGCTCTTAATTGAATTAGCACTCTTGGAAGATATGGTGTTGGCCAGACGTTTCTCTGGCAGGCCCTGGGCCTCCAATGACTCTCTATTGTAGTAAAAAAGCTCTGGGGGACAGACACACCACGAATTAATAGACTGAACTCGACACAGATACACTCATATTCACATGTGCACAGTGAAACGGAGTACAAGCACGAACACACACCTTCTCTCTGTGTATGTAGGTATGCAAACTGAAAATGAGTCTTGCATACTGACACTTCCCATTGGAAGGTGAAACCTCTCCTGTCAGTTGGATCTTCTCCATATATCTAATAAGTATAAATACCTGAAAGTTCTAAAGTGGATCAATGGATTTCTTAAAATGCTGTTTATTTAGTTTCACTGTTATTTGATTACAAATGATTAGAAAAACTGGGCCACCTTTTGAGGTACGTTACACAAAAGAAATTCACAAACAATGATCGTTACAAGTTGAAATAAACATTTACGTAAATTTCTTGTTATTACTTCGGACCACTTATGTGTTAATATATAATTATTAGACAATAATAAAGTTAGATATTTATTTCCCCGAATTTTCACTTGTTGTAATTTGATTTACTGGGGATCTATAAATATATTTTTTTTCTGTATGTTTTAATGACTGTGTGACTGATCGGGTGCTTCGATTGAATTTGGGTGTTTAATGATGAAGACTTTGCACTAACAAATGAAGGACATAGTGAATTAGATCTTTATTTTTGAATAATTTCAAGTAGGAACTTTCATTTGGTTTGCATGGAGTCAGCTCCATTCAAGATGGCCTCCAGAGCTAATTGACCTTAGCCAAAACAAAAATGGCTGAAGCTTCACCACTACAACATTTTGATATGCTAGTAGCTGCAAGTCATTAACAGCACATACTAATTGTTAATAAACTTGACAAGATCTTGCATTAGTGCAGGAAATGTGCATTTAATATTCTTTTTAAGATCTGACTAAAATATCTGTGACACATTTTGCAACATAAGCAGAGCTTAGTTTAAAACTAAGGGAATGATACGTCTTTCAATTTAATAATGCATTTAAATTATTTATATTATCTCTCATATATTTTACATATATATTTTAGTCAAATTAAAGAAAAAACCCAACTCGAAGGTTTATACATTTTTCAGTTGGTCAAAATTTCAGCAGAAGGAAGGAGGAACTCAAATAAACTGAGTTAGAGATGGAAGAAAAAGGGTACGTAAAAGTTAATTGAGAAAGTTGCTGGGGGGCAGAAGTGTCTGGCTCTGGAGGCAGAAGAGAATCAGGCAAGAGAGAGCTTGTGTTAATCACTGATAAGTCAGCTTCTTACTGATTGTCATTTTGTTAGCAGATTCTAGAGGAGGACGAGAGGATCCACAGAAACATGGAACCAACAAGGAGTAAGTAGAAGGAAAAGGAGCACAGGTGAGTCCAGCAGGTGAGTATGGAGGAGATTGAGTTGTGCAGGGCAGATTTAGTTCCTGTGTACCTCAGGGAATTTATTCAGGTTATTCCTTTCATTGGGATTCTTGAACTTCTTCACAGGGACTGCATCGCTGGTTGAACCAGGAAAATCTATGAGAAAACAAAGAAGTTACTTTTTCACAAATAAATCACTAGGAATGTCTTTAATGAAAGGAGGAAAACAAAGGAGAAAATAGGTAGAAGGTAGATGTTGATGTCCTTGTTAACCCTAGTTCCTTTTCTGAAGAACAATTTTTGTAATCTAAAACTACTTTTATTCATTTCATACTAAGCTATTCTTCCAAAACACAGTTTAGAATCTTTCATATTATTTACTATACTATATTCTTTTGATGGATTTTCTGGTAGAGAACAGAATTTATGGTTCCATCAATTACAGCAAGTTGTCCAGGTCCTGAAGCAGCAAGGCTGCCCCAGACCATCACACTTCCACCTTGTGTTTGACTGTTGGTTTGATGTTCTTTTTCTAAACTGTTCTGTTAGTTTTGCAACATCTGTAACAAAACACACACCTTCCAAAAATGTCCACTTTTGTCTTTTCTGTCCACAGATTATTTTCCCAGATGTCTTTGGGATCATCTTAGTGTTTTTTTTGTAAATATAAGGCAGTGGTGGTCATTCTCTTTCTTATTGTTGAATTATGAACACTGATCCTAACTGGGTCTAGTGAGACCCTCAGGTCTTTAGATGCTGTTGTAATCTGGGTTCTTCTGTAAACTCCTAACCTGGATCTGCCAGATCTATGTGTAGCCCCACCTCTTCTCAATTCGGGGACACACCGCTCCATTTGAAACCATCTATAAAAGGGAGGGACATCTGGTATAATATTTTAAGCTGATTGGAGGACGCGCCAGAAAGTGATTGATGATTTGTCTTTAGCCAATCACAGTAAATCAAGCTCTTGCAAATCCATTCGGGAGAAAAACACACACATCTTTACAACTAAGAAAAGCAAAACACATCTTTACCATCAAGAAATGCACAAAGTTCTTACCTTTGATCATTTTCTAATGAAGAAATCGTCTCTAGTCCTAAAACAGAATATCTGCTTTACGCCGGGCTCATACTGCCTACGGAACGGCTTCGGTCCGGATTCGGTGCATCTTTTCCGCAAGCTACCACTGACATCTGCTCCAGATACGGAGTGCGGCCAGCTCCGGTGCTGGGTGCGGAAACCGCACTTACGAGAACAGAAGTTCACGTGGGTTATCGTTTTGTCGGGACTTCACGCGAGAACACGTCCATTATTTAGCAAATGTGTGAAAAGGTGTTGTGCTGCAGGCTTTCGGGACCCTGTGTCACCGGGTGTGATGTAATGTTTACATTTCCTATTAGCGCGTGTGCTGTCTAAAAAGAAGAGTCAAGTTACAATTGTTTGTACACTCGTTTATTTTGAAAAAACACCGGATATTCAAGCTACACTTCCTGTATAGCTCGTCAGATTTCATCAAACTTGACGCGGATCCTCTCTGGTGTCCGGCAAAAATAAGAACCTTGCGGATTCTTTCTGTTGTGCCGTACGGCCCCCGTAACCGGACCCGCACCGCACGGAGCTACTGTGAGCCTTCAAAAGGGATTTTAATTTTACGGAATACCTGCGGGGGCCGCACCGGACCGGATCTGGATGCAGTGTGAGTCAATGTGTACATCCAACAGCGCAGCCATGTTTGTTTTGCTTCGCCTGCCTGGACACTTGCTGCCAAACATGCCTGAACACCTGCCCCAAAGCACAATGCTAACACATGATTGGTCTGAACAATATTTGAACCAACGGTTTTGCTGGAGCGGCACAATACAGATTTTTATGGGTTTGGAAAACTCCAAATCTTGCGAGAGTCCATCTTGCAGCGCGAGGTTAGTAAACTCCTGGACAAGTCTTCAATGAGATCCTGGAGTAAATTTGGCCAGTTGGCCATTCCTGGGAAGGTTCTTCACTGTCCATCATTTTTCCATTTGATTATAATGTCTCTCACCATGGATCACTGGAGTCCTAAAGTTTTAGAAACATCTGTGTAACTTTCAAACTGATAGATGTCAATAGCTTAGATTCTAATCTGTTCTTGAATATTAATTAATTACTTTTCCATTGGTTGGGTTGGTTTGGGTGCATTTTTTTCTCTTAATAACTGAATACATCACCTCAAAACAGCCTTTTTTATTTATTCATATTATTTTTGTCTGATATAAAAATGTTTTTGCTCTTTTGAAACATTTATGCATGATAAAAAAGTAAAAGCTGAAAAATGTTGTAAGGTGGCAAATTATATTTTTACAGCACTGTACATGGCAAAGTTACAGATTAACATTGGCAACTGTCCAAAACTCCAGAACCTCAGGGGTCTCAAGAGAAGTACATGGTTCATTTTTTCCCCAAGCACCCTGAGTGGGGTAATCAAGTCCAGGCACTTTTTGGCTGTCACAAGTAGATTTTGCACTGGAACCCTAAAACTGGCAGTAAACTCTGACTTGACGGCCAAGTGAATAGTTTATTTGGAAAAACTTACAGATGGAAAACTAGAGGAAGATACATTTCTAGATTTTAATTTTGAACAAAATATGGACTTTTTTGGACGTATCTATAATTTTGTGGTCAATTTACAACTTCTCATTCGGAATTATTAATGACTCTTAGTGTACAAGTACTGAATCAGTGTTGGAAGAGTTGTACTGGTTGTTTTCAGTTTGTTTTTGAGTTTGTTTTGTGTCTCTTTTCTCTTTTTCTCTCTCATGGGTTTATTTATTTTGCTTTTTGTTGTCACATCCACATTACAGAGTCTTAATACAAACCTGTTTGTGGAATTAAATACAGTATGTATGTGTTCGCTTGTCCTTTAACGGCTTGGTCCTTCACATCTAACCCTAACCCTAATGCCAGTCTTGACTTCCTTAGACATCATATTAGATGGTTTCAGACTTCATTAAGCTTTTCATGCTTCTTTTAGGCTTAAAGTTGCAGTTTTTCAAACTGCTTTTAAAGGGTCTTTTGTTCTTTAGACAGAGATTAAGTTCGGAGGAGCCACTTTCCTTTCCTCCACTGTTGATGTAGATGCACGGAGCATCTTCCATAAGATGGTTATTATCTATTTTTGCTGAAATTCTTGAACCTGGTGGTGAGCGACTGAGGTGATGGTTGCCATCGGGATGAAGAAGCTGCTCTACAGAGCTTATTGTGCTTGTGGGTGTCAGCAGCTGACAGGTATCTGCAGGGTAGGTGGACCATGGCACCATGGTTGGGAACCTAGAAGAGACCCATGTATGACTGGAGTTGAGGCAGTTAAACAACTTTGCAGTGACAAGGCTCTTTGGGTGGATGTGATTTATTCCTAAAGGCCCAACGTGTTGTTCAGCTGTTTTGTTAGGTTTGGAACATCTCTGAAAAAGAGGCAACTGGAGGGTTTGTTCCAGTTACATTGGGATCGCACTCCTCAACTTCCGTGGTCATGGTCAATGCTTATGTGGGGAGACCAACTGATAGACAAACCTCAGGTTCAAGGGTTGTTATATGGTTTTAGTCCTAGTTGTAGAACACTAGAAGGACATTTCAGGGAAATTGTTCCTAGACACCAAACAGAGTTACACCCTCAGACAGCAGAAGGACCAACGACAAAGAATATACAGTTTAAAAGCTTTAACTGCTGCAAAGAGTGAGTACAGTTCAACAATTTACAGCATCCCCACACTCACCAAATATGACATTAAAAATTGGATACTATATAGAGAAGGCTCATGAAATCCATCCCTCTTTAACAGATAACAAAATCACATGTTGAGATTTCCACCAAGGGGACCTTGGTCCTGAAGCAGCCCACATGCAGATCAAAATTTATTACATCGGGCGTTATCTTTAAAGCAGGGTTCCCTCATAGAGGCCACATAGAGCTAGGAGCAGAAACTCCTTCATAATTTCTACAGATCAAAGGATACTTTTCTACTTCTATCAGGGGAGAGAATCACTTGTTCATGGCTCTCTTGTACTATAAGTTTAACACTTAGATGAAACATGTTAAAGTAAATAATAAAATCATGATGAGAATAAACATATTTTTCTTACAGGACTATTTACCCTTTTAAGTATATTTGAAAGAAGATGGGAATTTGCCTGACAAATCCTAATGTGTTTTTTTTAATTGACCTCCATGTACCTTCTGCAGCCACTTGAGTGGTTTGCAGCTGAATATAAAGAAACTGAGATTAAAATTGGCACCTAAAAATCTGAGAACATGATCCTCAACCAAAAAGAAGTGCATTATTAACACTGCTTGGGAATTAACTTTTGCACCAGGTGAGGGAGTTTAAGTATCTTGGGTCTTGTCAACACGTTTGGAGTAATGGGGTGGGAGATTGAGGCAGCAGCTACAATGATGTTGATACGGTACTAACCTGTTGTGGTGAAGAGAGAACGGTCTTCATTCTGACCCATACCTATGGTTATGAAATGTGTTTAATGACTGTAAGAATTAGATTATAATTACAAGTAGTTGAGCTTCCTATGGAGTAGCTGGAGTTCAGTAGAGATGCTCATCATAGTGTTGCTTCTTTGAATAGGAAGGATACAGCTGAGGTGGTTTGGACATCGGGTAAAGATACTTTCTGGATGCCGTCCATGGGAGGTGGGACATGTTTGGCTGGGAGCTTTATTCAGGACAAACCCAGAATTTGGTGATGTAAACACATCTCACAGCTGGCCGGGCACACAGAGGAGTTCTGTCAGATGATCTGAAGGAGGTATCTGGGGTATGAGAGGTCTTTAAATATCTCCTCAAGGTGTTGCTCTAATAATCTAGTCTTGGATAAGTGACATAATATACCCAAGTGAATGGATGGGCATCCTGTCATGTTACCTTAATCCTGCTTTAAATAAAAACTACTAGCAAAGATCTCGTGATTTCTAGCTACAGACACACATCGCACATGTCTAAAATTGTTTCTACAACCAGACATCTTTGAACACCTGGCAGGAATAAAGGTCTTTATAATCTGATGTTACAGCTTGTTGTCATGTCAATGAATGGATTACTGCTGACACCATTGGGTCGTATGGATCTAAGGTACTTTACATAAGAGAAAATAGTTTAAATAGTCACAGTGCTTGAAACTTTGGCACACTGTCGCTCATAATTTAACATGTATTTGTGCTACAGTGAAGTGACAGCTGTCTGATTTGAAGGGTGAGTTCCATAAACTTAGTAATGGCCAACATTTTTTCTCTTAGTGTATAAAAGCCTCCTTTAACTGCAACTAATAAAAGGTGATGCAAGGCTCTGATATTGATATCTGCTGCACAATGAAGATGAAAGATCAGACTCCCTGCCAAGAACACAAGTAGCTGCATGTGTATGAGTGTCTTTTGATTATGTTCGTCTGTGTGTGCGTTTTTTGGCTGGAGTCTTTTTATGTGTGTGTTGGTGAGTACGCTTCTTGGTGTTTTGAAGACATGTTTTCCTGTTAAGAGCTGCTCGTTAGGGGCTGAAGGCAAGCAAACAGGTGGGATGTTACCACAGTAACGGCATCAACAAACACATCGGACTTTCATCTTCGTCTGCTAGGGAGGAGAAGAGAACACTCAGCTCTTTTATCAACTAACGGGAGAACAGAGAGAATATTAACAGAAAAAAAAAACAGACGGAACAGAGGAAAGCAAGAAGTTTAGTGAAGCAGCGGCAATACAGAGAGAGGTAAAAAGAAAAAAAAGGTTGTAAAAGATAAAAGAAAGGACAGAAAAAACTTATAGTAAGAGAAGAAACTCAACATTTAATTTATCAGATACTGTCATTATTCATTTTGTTATGTAGCATGTATGTGTGTAAATAGTAAGATTTGAAGAAAGGCTAATAAATAATTATAATTATTGTTTTAAAATAAACTCTCCTATTGAACCAGTTAAAACTTGATTCAACTCAAACAGGACTTGAAATTACTGTGACAAAACAGTTTAGTGTTCACTTATTAAAGCTTTTGTCTTCAATCAGTAAGTTATTTCCTTTACCAGCGTGTTGCTGTTCAGGGTCGCTTGGAGCTGGTGCCTATTTCCAGCAGTCATTGGATGAGAGGCGGGGTTACACCTGGACAGGTTGCCAGTCCATTACAAGGCCACTTAAAGACAGAAAACCATTCAAACACACACACTCAGCACGTTTACACGAAGAAAGAAAAATTGGAATTATTGCCTTAATCCGACTGAAATAGGACTTGCATGTAAATGCATGTACACCTTAGCTTGACTCATACATGTCAACTCTCCTGAGTTTCCCGGGAGACTTCTTAATTTCAGTGCCCCTCCCAAAAATTTCCCGGAGCCAACTTTCTCCCGAATTTCTCTCGCTTTCGGACAGCGGAAGCTGTCCGTTGTTTCCGACCGGCTATTTATAGCGATAACACCTGAAGGACCATCTTACAAGCACAGATTAAATGCTGAAAACTGTCCCACCTCGCCGCAAACGCGACTATTAAACCCCCGCTGCATCACAACACCCCCCGCTCCAACACTGCAAGCGCCCGCATCGACCTCTACCCCCCTCCCCACTCCGATGCACCCTAATTCTCCATAAACGTCTCCCTAATTCTGAGTTCTCAAGGTTGACATGTATGACTTGACTTTGAAAAGTCTGACTATGCTACACAGATAATGTGATTGGAAATTAAGATTTTCTGCATGTAAACGGCCATTTTGAGAAGCCGAGCAGTCTGGAGCTAAGCCCCGCCCTTTAGGAAATGATGCGACCTGGAAGCTGTAATCAATAATGATAATATCCACAAGCCACAAGACTCTGCGTGCACCTGATGTGTAATAGCATCAAACAGTACAATACGTAACAAATGTACTGTGCTACAATGTTGTTGTCGTCCATTTTTTACTCTCTTTGCTTCACTTGGTGGTAATACCACATGAATACCACATGAAGGGTCGCATGTCGCCACCTACTGGAGCGGTGGTGATTGCACTTTTTTCAATAATTTGCTTCTCATAGTGACATGTAAACTCGGACAGAGCTCTCAACACGGGGTTAATCCATTGGTTTGGTTTTTCCAAAAGCTTGATTTAGATGTGCATGGAAACATACTGACTCACAGCTAGGGTCATTTTAGAGGTGTCAATTAACCTCATGCATGTTTTTGGTCTGTTTAGACATGCAAACTCCATGCAGGAAGGTCCTGGCTGGTTTCTAAACCAGGACCTTCCTGCTGCAAGGCAACAGTGCTACCAACTCCACCACCGTGTCTCACATGATCTTTATTTTGTTAACATGTTTTGGAGACCATGAAGTTTGTTTAAGTTTTGTCGTGTTTCTCACATGAAAATTTAAATTTATTTCTCTATTTCCGATACACTCCTCAAGGTACAGTATGTAAGAATTTTACAGTTAAATACTCACACAACAGTCTAATGTCCCACTGATGTTGAAAATAAAGTCACATTGTAACAGATCTTGATCTCAGCCGGCTGTGTGGTCGCTAGTTTCTGTCATTTTAAAAAAGCTAGCCTGGATCGGAATTATTATTTACACATCCAGACTTCCTGGTTCCACAACGAATCACATGTGAGTCTGCAAGGCTGCCAAGTCTTCAACACAAGCAGCTGTAATTCCACAACAAGCAGCAGCAAAAAGTAAGTAACCACCACATCCTTCCAACTGATCAGCCGAGCTGCACGTGATGGGCCGTTCAAATGCACTTAGGAAAACTCAACGCTGAACAAATACACTTCTAGATATTCCCCAAAATTGAACAAATTCAAGAGAAACAAAATGAGAATCAACATCAGAACTGACAACCAAACAGAAAAATCAGGGAGGGGAGGAGGTGACTGGCTAAGAGTGGACTCTGATTTGGCGACAAGGTCTAATTCTTACATGCTGTACCTTTAAATGTATTTAGCATATTTTTGCTATTGTGTATTATATAAAAAAAGTGAAAAAGAGAGAGTGTGAGCCTTAGATGGACATCAGTGATCTCTGAAGATAAAATTGTCTCAATGTAAATTAGTTGAGAAATAATAAAGAACAAAGACACAGTGAAAAATCAAGATGAAGGAAGTTGTTGTCCAGGATGAAAAAAAGTGTGACTGTCAGTGTTGTGGAATTTACAACAGCGAGAAACAGGGGAAGAGAGGAAGCCAGTGAACGAAAAAAAAAAAAAAGATTAAAATACCAAGAAGGAGAGGTAGAGGAGCAGGAATGAAAAGAGAATAGGGCAAAATGGAGAAAGTTGAAAAGATGAATACAAAAGAGATGCAGACACAAGGAGAGTGGAATTTATTGATGGAGGGGTTTTAAACAGATTCGGCGTGTTCACTTTGCTGCATTAGTGAGAACAGTAAATGCTTTCACTCACAAAGACTTCATATATTCTCCATTTGTTTACCACTGCTGAATATTTTAAGAGTAAAGCTTTCATTCCTAAAAAGTCTCTCCTCGTCAAGCAGAAAGACTTCAGATAATAACTTTGAATGATCAATAAGACCTGATGATGTCAGCAGTAATCCATTTTGATTCCACATGGAAGCAGAGCCTTTTCTCACGCTTCCTCTAATCAAACTTTTACTGGCTGCTGTTTGTATTTTATCGCAAAGGAACAAGATGTCAGAAAGTGGTAAGACAACTCGATAAAATTAGAACAAACTGGAAGGACTCTTTGGTTGTTGCACCCTCCGGTTTCCTCCCACAGACCAAAAACGTTCATGTTCATTTAATCCACGACTGTATATTTACTCTAGTTGTCTGTGTGCATTTGTCCGTCTTTTTGTGGCATTGTGATGGACTGGTGGGCTGTCCAGATGGAATCCTGCTTCTTAACCAATAACGAAGATAAGAACCAGCACCTATACAAAAATTAATGAATATTTGGAGAAGTTTTTAAAGTAATAATGAAGTGTGAAACCCAACTGCAATGTCAGTGGGGTGAGAGGAGGTGGGGAAAAAGAAAGAACCACAAAAAAACGTGTGCAAATGACAAAGTTTGGGTTGCTTTGGGCTGTATCAGAAGCAGCAGAAGGAATATGTGTGGGAACAAACTGTCGACAGGAATTCATTAGGCTCGTTGTGCGATAACGAGTGCTTGTGGTTTTAATTGACTTAATCAACAAATAGAATTAATCAGAGATTTCTAATTAATGGTAATTGATTGAAATTTCCACTGGGTCACTAAGCAGGCAGCTAAATTCTCCTTCTCTCACTTTCTCTCATCATGTCTCTGTATTTCTTTCCTCTCTCACTTCACAGTTTGTCCTTGTCTTTTCTTTTACTTCTAGAAGCATGTTGAAGATTTATCTGTCTTCTTTTCCTCCACTGCTTCATGTCTTTGTTTGGTTACATAAACCTTTTCTTTGGGTCCTTTTAATTTAAAATAATGTTTTTTCTTTTCTCTCTTATAGCTCGATAAGGATTATGTCACATACACAATTTAAGTATTTGGAGTAGGGTTGTGCTTCATTAAAGCAAATTTAAAATGGATGTTGACATAATGGCAGTGAGCCAGTACATTAAAGACAAATAAGCAGAAACATATGATGATTCCATTAATGCACAGTTACTTATACTGGTATCAGGTACCGAGGCCGATACCATTCTAATGTATTGTATTCGGCAGGTGTTCTAATGTATTGTATTGTTATCGGTTAGTTAACTGATACCATGAACCGACACTTAAAATGTGGAATTTCTGGGAAAAATTCTCCGCAAATTATTTTTCACTTGAAATTTTTGTTTTGTGGTTATTTTTTATTAATATTTTATTTTTTTATCAAGTTCACCATCATTTGTTGTAACAAGCAGAGAAGAAAATAAAACCTGTCTTCCAATTCATTGCATTTTTTTGTGTGGTAGAAGTATCAGGTACTCGGTATCTGCAAGTACTCAGATACAAGTTATCGGTGTATGGTTGCATCCCTACTTCACTCCTTGCTCACAGTACAAGTATTTATTCCATCTGATTTAATGCAATAAATATAACAAACCAAAGGGAGGTTGATTTGTATTGTTAAAACAACACAATCAACTGTAACATGTTGTAAATTAACATCTGGATTTTATAAATAGCTAATGAATTGACCAAGTCGGGAGACGTTCTGAGTTTCTGAGTGTAAAAAGGAGCAAATCTGATCAATAATACAACACAACCAGATTAAATACACACATATTCATGTTTTTTTTTCCATACTCTACATTCATCATGTCGTAACACAACAGGTGTGGCCCTTTGGGGGAGGAGTTTATTTTACACTGAGTTTTGGTCTGAGTTTTATCAGAAGTTTTCAGTCAGAGTACAGCTGGTTCTGCAGTTCTGCACCTTCTTAAAGAGACCCTTCCATTAAAAACGTTTTTTCTGAGGTTTCTGTTGAATATTTTAGCTCCACAGGTGTTCTTACCTTCATAGTGGGTGTGAAAACAGGTCAATAACTTCTCTTTCAGTTTTAATCTCTCAAACTACGCAGGTGGTGATAAAACCCGATTTCTCCCGTGTCTGAACGGTCTGTATCTGTGTCGTCACAACTCCTTTGTTCGTTAGTATTCATCAGCTCCCGCAGTTGAAACCACGCCTAGCATGCTGCTGGCTAAAAGCTGTAGCATAACGTAGCAAACAGGAAGACACAACGTCTGACGTTGCCATGCACATCGGGGCAGGAAACAGTATTCTTTGCTCTCATAGGCTAGTTTTTTAGCCAATCTGAGTCCAGCAAATTCGAATAATAAATAATAACGAGCTGCTGATGAAGCAGCCTGATGGAAGGAGCCGGAACCACCCGAATTTTAATGCAGACAGATTGAAAGGTCTGTTAATCAGTGTTTCCTGACGTTTTTTAGATATGAAATGTTTCATATTACTGCTTAATACTTAAGAAATAACCACAAAGTCCTGAAATTTGTATGAAATGGCCTCGTTAAATGAGTCTCACACCTTTTACAAGAAAAATTTTATTTTATAAACCTATTTTGAAGGTCATAGGATTTGAAGCGCCACAAAATTTGAGTTTCAAAAATTCTAAATATCCCTTTACCTATGAAATGTTTAGCAACAAATATACTGAGAAAGAGTTTCATATTGATCTATAATCAATCTGGATATTGTTAATAAATTTATTTTTCATTAAGGATCACAAAGAAAATATCTGCTAATTACATCTCGAGTACTTGTGTTTCTTTAATCAGGAACTATTTTGTATCATTATTACAAAAATACTGTCATTTATTTCATTTATGTTTCTCTCGTTAAAAATGTGTTGAAGTCATAAAAATACTGACAGGACAACTGCATTAACAGCCCGTACTCTCCTCCAACTTTTCATTTTGCTCCCTTTTCTTTTCTCTCCATCCATCCCTCTCTTCATGGCAGGTTTTGGTAATTAGATTATCAAGATGAGGAGGTGGAAGAGAGCTAAGAGGATTTTGTTTCAGGATACGGAGATTTAGGAGTGAGAGATTTAGAAGTGGATGGATGAGGGGGAGAGTTGAGTGATCAAGAGAGAGGAGAAGGAGAGAGAGGGGTTGAAGGTGGAATTAGAGAAGGAGGAGAGAAGATCCTTTGCTTTTTGTTTATCCTGAGTCACTCACCTTTCCTGATAGACAATGCTGAGTGACAGAAAGATTGAAACAGGAAGACAAAGAGAAAGAAAACAAATGAGGAGCTAAAGACACCATCATTTATTTTTAGGTGGGGGATCTTAGTCAAAGGTATTAAAAAAAATTTGTGCAAAAAGCTCTTATAAGTAATAACGACTCAAACAATGTCTAATGTGTTAATTAAAAATTATAAAAATGTACAACGAAAGCAAAAAAAATATATTTAAACAGGCCATTTCACACAAGTTTCATGACTTTGTGGTTATTTCTTAAGTATTAACCAGTAATATTAAACATTTTAAATCTAAAAAACATCAGGAAACACTTATTAACAGACCTTTCAATCTATCTGCATTAAAATTCAGCTCGTTCCGTCAGGCCTCAAGCAGCAGCTCATTAATATTCATTATTCGAATTTGCTGGACTCTGATTGGCTAACAAACTAGCCTATCAGAGCAAGGTATACTGTTTCCTGCTCCGCTGCGCATGGCAACAGCACACATAGTCCCGTCCTGTTTGCTACGTCTTATGCTAACAGCTTTTAACCAGCAGCATGCTAGGCGTGGTTTTAACTGTGGGAGCTGATGAATACTAACGAACAAAGGAGTTGTGATGAAACAGATACAGGCCGTTCTAACTCGGGTTTTATCACCACCTGCATAGTTTGAGAGATTAAACCTGAAAGAGAAGTTGTTGACCTGTTTTCACACCCACTATGAAGGTAAGAACACATGGGGAGCTAAAATATTCAACAGAAACCTCAGAAAAACCGTTTTTAATGGAAGGGCCTCTTTAAATATGTTACGGGGTGTTTATGGTTTGTCATTGTGTTTGGAGTTATGTATGAACTCAGAACAGCCTGGTGCTTGTCCTCATCCCATCATGGAGCGTTTAATCCCAGGACTTGTTTTTAGTGGAACAGTTGTTCTGAGTGAAACACAACAACTGATAAAATGAGTGATAAAAAAAAAGCTCTTTATCTGAATAAGTTCAGCAAAGTTCAGGTGGAACATTGTCTAAATATTAATAATTTGAAGCCTTCCCTAAAATATAACCATGTACATCATAGTTTTTCATGCCTTCATAACTGCATGTAATTTTAAGAGTTGGGTTTTGAAACCTTTTCGCTCGATCTTAGAATTCGCAAAGGTTTTGTTGTTAGTTTTAGTTTTTTTTTTGTTTTTGAAATTGTTTCTAGTGTTTTGTCAAACCTGAACAGGATGTGCAGCTGGTGTTGAAGACCCAGTTCAGACGTGAGCTTGAAGCTCCTCCAGAAAGAAACAGACTGTGATTAGATCACAGTAAACAGTCAGCTCTGCTTCTGATTGTTGGTGTGATGGTCTTTACTTTTATATTACACAGTTTTGAATAATGTATTTACATTAAATACCATGTGATTTAATTTTATTACTCAACCTTACGTTCAGTTACTATGGTCTGTTAGCATTTTACTTTTTGACACCAGAGATGTGTTTTAGTGGGTTATCAATCAGAAACCCCATCCTCCCAAAAACACAGAAAACACTCAGTACAATGTCTTGACAACTCCTTCTTAATGCACTTGGGTTAGTTACTAAAATTATAATTTAGAAGTTGACTGGAGGTTGAAGAAAATTCTGTCAG
This sequence comes from Pachypanchax playfairii, assembly GCA_006937955.1. Classification (NCBI taxonomy): domain Eukaryota; kingdom Metazoa; phylum Chordata; class Actinopteri; order Cyprinodontiformes; family Aplocheilidae; genus Pachypanchax; species Pachypanchax playfairii. The sequence continues at coordinate 2,207,907 of SSNP01000073.1, read as the reverse complement.
TTTTTGTTTTTTGTTTGTTTTTTTTCAGACAGAAGGTACCTGTAAACATTAAAAATGCATAATCAATTGTGTAAAAAGTAGGGCCGGGACTCGATTAAAAATTTTAATCTAATTAATTAGAGGCTTTGTAATTAATTAATCAAAATTAATCGCATTTTAATCGCATATAAATATTTGACCAGAGAACGGTGAGAATTTTTTTCAAACTGATTTTTAGTATACCATTGAATCATGACTGAATACAAATAAGCTTAAGCAACAAAATATTGTTTATTTTTGTTCAACCAAGTCCAACAGACCAGTGCATTAAGTGTAGAAAATGTCTACACTTGTACTCGGAGTCGAGCTAACGTCCACGCTAGCTGCTACATGTTTAACTTTGAGGTGATACTTCAGGCCCGATGTGCTGCGGTGATGTGCAAATTCCTTGCTGCATAGCTTGCACACATGTTCTTATCCACGCTTCCATCCAGTCATTTTTTATAACAAAACTTCCCGTCCAACGGGCCAATCAAAGCGGTCGCTTCTTCATTCATGTTCACTGTGGTTTGTTGTTGTCCTAAATAATGAACGCTGGTAGGTGCTCCAGTATAATCGGTCCGCTGAAACTCATGAGAGATGTTCTGCGGTGCTTAAATAAGTGCGATTAAAATGCGTTAAAAAAAATTAACGCGTTATTTTTGTGTAATTAATTAATCTTAATTAACGCGTTAAAGTCCCGGCCCTAGTAAAAAGCACATTCCATCCAGGCTACTGCAGATTTGTACCTTCTGGTCATGCACAAAAAATATTTCAGAGAAAATCAATTTTTTTTTTATGCTTTTCAAAGTGGAGATCTTTTATGAAATACATTTTGGGATGTGTGAAATAGGTATAGCTTTATAGAAATGACATATTATCCTGTTTCCCATTGTTACTTTGTCCCCTAAAGAAAATCGCGATTAGAGCTGTCTTTACTCACTTACCTCCCTTTTTCACTGAAATGTTGGAAGGAAGGAAGGAAAAGTTTGTTTGTATTTTATGTCATTAAAGGTACGATATGTAAGAATTTTACAATGAAATATTCACACAACAGTCTAATGTCCCACTGATGTTGAAGGTAAAGTTACAATATCAGTTTAAAAACGCTGTTCCATCACAGAATCGTGATTATTTATAGTAACTTTTACAATAAATATTCCACGTCCAGACTTCCTGGTTCCATAGCGAATCACGTTTGAGTCTGCAAGGTTGCCAAGTCTTCAACACAAGCAGCTGTAATTCCACAACAACCAGCAAAAAGTTAAAATAGCAGCCCTGAGGTAACTTGTAATAAACCTATGAAACCACAACATCCTTCCCAAAAACTGAACAAATACAAGAGAAACAAAACGAGGATCAACATTGGAACTGGCAACCCAGCAGAAAAATCAGGAAGGGGAGGGGGTGAGTAGCTGAGAGTGGATGGGTTTGTTTTCTACATGAACGATTTGACCACAAGGTCCAGTTCTTACATATTGCACCTGTCAAGCAGATGTTCTTTCCCCCTAGTGGTGCAGTCTGGGTTTTTATTGGAATTACATGGACAGTGCTGCTTTCATAAAAGGAAATTTTACAAAAAAAACTGTCACGAAGCTTCTTTTGCCGAATCATCAGATTCAATCTCATTATTTTTCTTTCTTTCTTGAATTTCCCTTTTTTGTAACGTGTCAGTCCCATTTATCAATGTTTTCTTTGTTAGTAATGCACTTTGATCTGCTTGCCACACTGTCTGTTCACTGCTGTTGTTTTCCTCCGGTCTGCCTGTCTCACACAATTTTTGGGCTTTTTTGTGAGTCTCAGCCTTTCCTCTATGTTCTCTATCTCATTTTCTGCATCTACACCATGGTTTCCTATGTAATTTGGAAGAAAAGCTTTTAAGCAAATATTTGTCTTGCTGTGTCTGTAGAGCTCTCTGAGTCAATACTGACCCAGCCAGGCTAGACCAGTCCAGAGAAGGAAGAATAAGAGGGAAGGATCAGTGCATAAAACCCAACAGTGCAGAAACAAAAGAGACTTAGGCTTGTCTTTGTTCTCTGTATAAATCTAAACATGAAAAAAGTCAGTTTTGCAAACTAAAGCTCAAACTCCTTTACTGTGAATCAAAACTCAACGTCTTTATGTACAAGAAAATGTCCACAGTGCAGAAGAAAATGTTCTAAGCTGTTGTTACTTTTGACATGGTTCATCTTCTACCTTTAACATGGAAATGGTCAGCCAGGCGTGTTGAGTTGTCCTAATGAGAACTGTATAAATATCAGGTCTTAATATGTAAAACCTTCGAAAAACAATATGGTTACACATTTGGTAACAATCATATTAAGCTTTGTAATACTGACCGTTCTAATATTTCGGAATCCGAGTTTCTCTTGTCAACGTGACAGTAATGAGTATTGTTCCAGTCTAATTAAAGGTGAATTTACTTATCTGTGTTCTCTTTGTATCACTTACTTGTTTTGTTATTGTTTAAAGTCAACGTCTTCAACGTGATGCAAACCTTCTGTTTGGAATAAATGTATCCATCCCTCCACCAACACACTCAGACTCATTGGCCTTGTCCTCTTGATCCTGTCTGCAATGTTCTGCATCCCCATCTTCAGTTTAGACAAACAGCCAAGCCCCAAATATGCTGAAGAAAGTGAGGAGGAAAAACAAAAGGGGTGTTGACTGTGTGTGAAAGCAGCAGAGGGACACACACACACAAAAGAGAGACAGAAGAGAATCCCATTTCATTGTAATAGTGTTTAATATTTATTGGAAAATGTATGGAAAATGTAAAAGAAGTGCTTTGCAGCGAGCTGGCAGGATTAGCATAAATAGTTCAGGTCTTGGACGTGTTTGGTCCCCGCTGCACGGGAGTAAGGTTGTTCCCTCTTTACTCTGTCAGTCACACACACACACACACAGAAATATATGCATATGTTTGCACACTCACCCATTTCTATACACACTAGAGCACATGCCTGCATAGGCAAATATTCAAACATGCAAACACACACACTGACCTTTGAGTGTAAAAACTCATCAGCATATAGTGATTTATAATGGCTACTGCCAATCCTTGTTTCTTTTCTGATTGTTTATTTGTCTGAAACTAAAAACAAAGTAAAGAAGGAAACTGAATGTTGCTGAATTTGACTTAATCTGTAATAAAGACAAGAAATAAAATGAATCAATTTGTTCTTCAAAACAGGAAGGTTTTATGGATTTGACAAGTATTTAATAATCATAATTGTAACGACTGACTTAGAAATAATAATTATTATTATGTTTCTGACAGTGTTTTTGCATAAAGATACGCAGAGGCAGACGGTTGTTGTCAGTCATGAATTTCATGACAGATGTGATCCATGCTGCACCTTTCTAACCCTGATTCTGTCTTGTTTTCCGTGTCCCCGCTGAAGTCCCTGTGTTCAGAGATACGAGCCCGACGCAGAGGCGTCGCTTCTGTTCTCAAACTGTGCCAGAAGTTGCTGCAGCAAAGCCAGGTGAGAAGAAAAAACTAAAGTTTAACAAGTGCACATGGAAACAGATACATTTACAGCTGGAGTTTATTTATAATGTGTATATCTGTTTAATAAAAGAGATAAATTAACTTTAGACAATTAAGAGTCCTATTTAAATTTCTCTTTTGAAAACCCCATCATAATGTAATATTGTATAATAGTGAGCACAACTACTGTTTGTGAATGCTGTGTATCAGTTTGTGTTGCATATAAAGCAAAGTCACATGTGATAGCTGTTTTCTAATCTCCCTCTGGGACAGTTGGGCCTGATGGCCGAGGTGGGCCCAGACACGGAGCAGCACCGAGAGGCCCTGCAGCTGTTGTCCATCAACCTGGAGAGGAGGTGGGAGGCGATAGTGATGCAGGCGCTGCAGTGGCAGAACAGACTGAAGAGAGAGCTGGGAGAGCAGCAGGTTAGAGCACCCTGACATTTACACTTTCCATCCGTCACTCTGCACTGCAGGCAGTCAGTGGTTCCACTCAGTGAGCATGTCAGTGTTTGATTTGATGCTAAAATGTCCCGTGAAAGACAGATGGTGTTGTGTTTGAAGCGACACTGTTTTGGCTGCACTGAGATTCACTCACTGATGTGTTATTAGTGTGGATTCCTCTTTATGTTTTATAAATGCAGAAGTCGAGGCTAACAAGCCTGAATGGAGATACAGACTCAGAAAGCTGTTTTCACAAACTTGAGGAAAACAACTTGTCCAGCTCCAAGAACGAGGCAGGAGGGTGTCCAGATAATCTTTGTTGGGGGGCCAGATGCAGGCACAGATTTAGAAAACGGTGGCCTGTGCCCCCCTGGGCCAACCCTCTAGACACACCTGAGCTGTGTCATTCAGACTGAAAGTAAAAATATAAAGACAGAAATCTTTAAAAAACATTAAATACAAACATTTTATTTAGATGTCCACAACTTAACAAGTTATGTTAATAGCAGACAAACAAACGTCAGCAAAATCATAATGTCCAAGGCAGAATTAAACATAAAACATTTACAAACTCAGAACTAAGAGCTTAAAACAGGAAAAACAATTTTTTTTTAAAGTCAAACCGTGTAAATATTTAGAAAACTAAAGATACATAATGATTTGTAAAACTAAAACAGGAATCATAAAGACCCAACAGTCGTGAAACACTGGAAGTAAGTTTTTAGCAAAATAAATACAGTAAGTCAAGCTTGATTAATGACATCATACACATTCAGAAATGAGATAGTTTTACTTTAATTTGTTAGAAAAAACTTAAATATGATCAGTAAAGCTCTGGTCACAATAACCTGTATGAACGAGTGGTTCATATAAATCTCCTGTTTCCCACAAATCCTGGAGTTCATGAACGTTCATGGAGGCGGGCACTGTTTCCTACAGGAAGTTGTTACGGCTGTTGCATGAGTAACTTGATGATTCCTAGAGAGTATGAGGTGATTCACTGCCGTATGCTGGCTGCAAAGTTCTTGATCTTTTCATATGAGTGTGTTGGAAGTGTGAGGGGCAGCTCTATATTAGCTGGATTCTCCATCTTGCCCCACACATCATGAAACATGAAAACAAAGTGTGATTTTCTTGCACAGCTGCATTAATTGTTTCAAATCGTTGCAAAAATCGTTCGGACACATTCGTTCTTATGGGTCATTGTGACCAGGGATTTAAATAAAACTTCTCACAAAGACGTTTGTATAACTTAACCTTCACCGAAAATAACCACACCAACGTCTTTAATAAAAAGTTTTCCATATGATTGGTCCAGAAGTGCAGAACACCTGAAACTCTAACATGAAGAGTCTAATCTGCTGCTCATTTCTAAATGCTGTAGTTATTGAGAATCAGTCTGTGCTGTTGGACAAAGGACTTTCTCTCTTTCCCTTGTTTATTCACACACAAATACACACACACACATGCATTTTAGAGGAGAAGACAAATCACAGAGGCCAGACACTCTGACCTCGCTGCCTGGCAGGAGAGTAATTTCACTTCTGCTGGAGATGGGAGAGGAATAAAGAGAGAAGCAAAAAAAGGGGGGAAGGGAAACAGAGGAAGAAGAAACCCGAGGGGCATATATGTTGGTGGTTTAGTTTATAAATCAACACTACTGCTGAATGATAAAACGACTGTCCTCTCCTGGTTTTTCCGTGCGTATGTGTGGGTTCGTGAGTTTCTGTATAGATGAGTTGGCTTTCAACCGCTGTGCACATTTCTCAAACCTAAAAAAACATTTCTTCTAATCTAAAATGTGTTTTTCTAATACGAGCTGAACTGTTTTCTCTTGTTTAGACTGTTTTATTCTACATCGAATCAAACAAATTAATAAAGAATCAGGTGGAAGTTTGATGCTTCTTAAGTAAAGTTACGTTTAGAAGAGTTTCCTCTGACTGAGGTTCCTACGTCTCTGTGTGTGTTTCATGTAAAAGTACATGAAAATAATTTAAGTACTACTTAATCTTACTTATATCTAGACTAATCAGTCAATGTCATCTTGGTTGACTGACATTGTCATTGGTCATTGAAATTTTCTTTGATTTACTCCTTGATATTTATTCCTTTATAAGCAATTAAATGTTACTATTTTCTAAATATAATTAGCATATGTTTTATCTCCAAGCTTTTTTGTAACAGTTCTACAGTTTAGCACACTGTAGAACACTATAGAACCACACCTGTCTGGCTGCTCAACTGCTGCTTCACGCTCAGTAAGGACTTATAGGTAGTTTTACTGTTTTCAGTTAGAACGCTACTTGTTTTGGTTGTAGTCGACTAAATGTCCGTCAGTTTTAGCAGTTATATTTTTGTAGTGTTGGTTTGGTCAGGTGTGTGATTAGGTCAGAGCTACTTACTATCAGTTACTTAACTGTTGAAGAATTGTATTATTATTATTACTATAGTTTTATGTATTATTGACGTTTTTTGTTGTTTTATAAATACTGTATAACAATTGTTTCATAAATGTTCAATCAAAATGAGAAACATTGCTTTTTCTTCTTTGGTGGACTAATAATTACTCAGGACAGGCTCATCTATGGTTGACTACGGCTCTAGTTCAAATGCTAGCTAAGAGACATGAAACTAGAATAATAACTTGATAATAACTGTCATAGTGACTAGATAAATAGACCCAGTGACTGAAACCAGAAGTTCTTGAAAGGTAAGTAAAAAAAACTTTGTTTGAAGAGCCCGACCTCACGTCAAATACGACCACATCGGTCGATTTTGTGATCCGTAACAACGACACCAAATTCCGTATGCAACCCCTATAGGCTACCCTGACCTTAACCGTTCTGCTTATTAACGTGAAATATTCGGCTTTACAGTGTGTCCATGTGTGTCTTTACATTTTAAAGCTAAACGTTATATTAAAATGAGACATATTGCTGCTGAATTTTTGTTTTTTTTTCGTCTGAACAGAACGAAACCTCTTGAATGCGTCAGCTCCTCTAGGAAGGTGCGCACATGGGCTGTTGGTAGTAAATCTCTGCTGGAAACCAGAAAACGCTCCCACAGGTCGTATTTTGGAGCTTCACAATCAACTTATAGGGTTGTATAATTGTGTGGATGTGTTTTGTTGGAAATGCAGGTAATGAACTGGAAACAGGAACCAGGGGATTTGTGTCTTTCTTTAGTTGGTTCTGGAGGAGAATGTTAGAGAACCAGGAACCAAGAACCCAACCAGTTAAAGAAGGAGGAATGTGAGTCTTGAGGTGGTAGAGGAGCATGGAGATGAAGGTAGCAGGATGAGTGAGGATTGACGCAGCGTAGTGTCAGTTATGTGAAGAGTTTCTACAAGAGATACAAGGAGCCAAGATTCCTTTTTGTCTTACAGGAAAGTGGTTGAGCTTGGCAGGAGAGGATCCACTACAGTTTGCAGGGTTCTCATAGAAAATCATATGAGTCATTATAAATGTAGATCACACAATGAGCAAAAACTCTGAAGGAGAAATCTGGAAAAAAAAACATCCATGAAGAATTAGACACTTAGGTAACTCAGAGAAACTTGGAATCTCATCTCCTGGTAACACTGACCAGAAAGATCAGGGCTAAACAGTCTGGGACTGGAGTACGGCAAAAATCATGGTTTAAATGTTCTTGTAGAGTGTAAATGAATCGATTACTCCCAGGTATGTCCCATTTGCTGTGGCAGCAGACTCTTCCTGTGGGAGGAGCAATGGGAAACAGCCAGGAACCTAAAGAAGAGAGCACAAGAAAACAACAGAATAAGAAAGAAGGAGGAAAAAGCAGAGTGGAGCTAAAAGAGTGGAAAGAGAAAGACCCCCAAACCCTGAAATATCATCATTATTATTGATGCTATTAACTATAATGCTGTTTATTTTACCATAGAGAAATAACTGGCGCAAATCCAGCTGTCTTTGTGTCTCTTTCCTGTCCTCTCAGACTCCAGTGGGTCGAGGCAGAAGGTTCATCCTGGTTCTGGTTCTGCTAAAGGTTTCTTCCTTTTCTCTAAGACCCCGGTTTTGATTCAGTTGAAATAATGATTCAACTCAATCTGCTGGTTCTTTAGATAGAAACGTTTTACTAATTATTATTTAATAACTTACTTAAATTTTTACACTTAAGTAAAATGTTTTCATAAGTGTATATTTAAATCTGGCCTGTTGATGTGAGCTGGATTGTTGCTTCTGTTTACTCCCTTGAAATGACTTTTATTTTGAAATTATGTTATATAAATAAACTGTTTCTCACCTTGAATTGATATAGACCAAAATTTTATTAAGTTACAAAGTGATATTCGGGTTGAACGATATGAATTGTTGCGTTAATCAGTTAAATTAAAGCTGCGAGGTGTTGTGCAAATGATTTTCCCCCTGTCTCCCATGAAATATTTAAAAATGAAAGTACTAAAGAGGTTCTCAAAATAATAAATGTGTTTAAGTCCAGAGTTATGAGTAACATCTGGAGCGTTTCAGTCACTGTTTGTGATTCCATTCAAAGCGGTGCGTCGGCTCCATGAGTCTGCATGGAGACGTTATTTATCTGTGTGCTTCTATTCATTTTAAATCAGACTTGTGACATCAGACTCCCTCTGCGCTTCGACAACTGCTACAGTGGAGAGCCAGCAGAGACTCCAGCAGCAGTAGCTTTAAGAGGAGCACAGGCACATAAATAATCACCCAGACACTACTAGATAGCTCTGCTCTCCTTGGGCTTTCCAGCAGATGCTATGCTAACAAATGGGAGCAGTCAAACCAAAGCTAATGGGAAAAAGTTCTTGTTTTCGCCCCCCAAAACACTCCACGGTTTTCTTTCAAGCGTATAAACGTGCAAGCGCTTTTAGAGGAATTGAATAAATCAGTAAACACCAGACTGATACTTTTGTCAGATTAAATATGGACGTTTTTACAAACAAAAGCGCAGATGGGTCCTGGGATCTCTTGTGGCACTTATTGAGATGAGTCTTCAATAATTGTCTACATAAAGGAAGTGGAAATGAGAGGGAACAACACTATGAGTAGATGGTACATGGGTTGAAATCCAAGCTGAGCAGGTAGAAGTTTACAGCAACACCAAAGTCACTAGAGAAGATGTTTAGGATAATAAGTGGTCACTTTCAGTGCACATCAAGAGGGCTGGAAACATTAATACTGAAGTCTGCTGAAAACCTACATCTGCTGGTACCCTCACTTTAAACCTCGCCATCCACTGAAACATAAAGGATCTGTCATAAGAACTCTACACCATCAGGTCAAGCATGTCCCCACAAGGACAGAAGGAGTAAAGGAAAACAAACATGTATTAACCCGTTGAATCCCTTTACTGAGCATTAGTCAGATCAGATGTAGAAAACACTCCACAGAACTGAATGAAGAAGAAAGAAATTGCCGGTCCCAAATATTGGTATCTCATATGTGACAAGCAGGGCCGGTTCTGGGCATAGGCAGACTAGACAATTGCCTAGGGTGCCCTCTGCTGGAGGGGGTGACAAATTATCCTTTTTTTTGTTTTGTTTTTTTTGGGACAAACTGTTGGACACACCATTCATCTCATGTAAAGAGCAAAATAAGTAATAATTAAATATCTATCTATCATCTCTACTGTTCATTTTAGTATAAATAAATATTTTTTGCAACGTAATCCAGTTATTGAGTTACGTTGTTTCTGTTCTGGCAGTAGGGGGCGCTAAAATCATTTTTCGCCTAGGGCACCATGCAGCTCAGGGCCGGCTCTGGTGACAAGAGTAGAAAAAAAACTCTAAATATTCCATAAAACCCAACAAAATGTACAGGCAGAAACTCATTCATCAGTCCCCTTCATCTCGAGGAGCTGGTGTCTGTCTCCACCTGTCATTGGGCGAGAGGCGGGGCTACACCTCAACAGGCCACCAGTCCATCACAGGGCCACATAGACAACCACACACACTCACACCAATAAGCTTGTCATGCATGTTTTTGTGTTTATGGGGGGAAAATGTCCCTGGAGAAAACACGCCAACTCCATGCAGGAAGGTCCTGGCTGGTTTTGAACCCAGGAACTTGTTGCTGCAAGGCAACAATGCTAGCACCTGCACCACCGTGCAACCTGGCTAGAGATAAAACACCCAAACACAAACTGAGCAGCATAGTGTGTGCTGTCCAGGGTATAGGAACAAACATCAGTAAACTTCTTGGTTCGATTCTGTTCGATCATCTACAAAAATCACTGAAACTACTTTAAACTGACCAAAGTAAGTAGGCCTGTCACGATAGCAAATTTTGCTGTACGATTAATTGTCTCAAAATTTATTGCGATAAACGATAATATTGTACTAAATGACAATACTGGCATTTTGAAACCATTTGACTAATGTAATGTTAATTCTATAATAATGCAAGTACACCCTTTCAAAGATCAATAAACTTTAATTAAAAAAAAAAAAACATTTTCCACTGGAACTGAAAGAAATTTTACAGCCAAACTAAAATGATAAATAGAATGGACTCTCAGTCTCATTGTTAATGAACAAAAACCAAACACAGCCAAAAACAATAAATGGGATAAATAAAGTCTCTAAACAAAATTCCCCTTCAAAAAATATTAAATATGGGGTTCAGACAGGGAAACCAGCAAAACTACCAATTAGTACTTCAGTAAACAAACAAAAAACTACCAACAAAAATATATCATGTAAATAAACGCACAAGCCTCAACAGGCAATATTTACTTCCCACGTCTCTCTAGTCTGGGAGATTCCGAGCAAGAAATACCAGCATATTTACTTTATGTGGTTTAAGGCAAGATCTCTCAGGAGTAGCAATGTTGCCAGCTGTGCTAAACAAGTTAACTGGTTCACCGCGGTCATTTGCGATAAAACCAAAGTGCTCCCACACTGCAGCAGTTACATTCGGCTTCGAAACTAATTCCATCGGCCTTTTATTAGCTCGCTCTGGGCTTGCTTCAACTCACGGGCAGCGAATTTCTTAAACGTATGGGGCGAAGGCACCGCTTCCTCTTATTAGCTCTGAGCTAATAGCACAGCTAATAGCTCTCGTGCAACACAGTCATACATCCATGCACTCAGTCTACACTCTACAGTTGTTGTGATGACAGACGCCATCTGCTGGCATGGAGGTGTCGCAGCAGGACAAGCTGGCTGTCAATTAAGAGCTTGTGCTGGGTAAAGAGAGAGAAATTTATCGCCGCCAAAAAACTTACCGTGCTCATTTTTTCTTATCGCGCAATTAATTGACTTATTGATTATCGCGACAGGCCTAAAAGTAAGATGATGATTTTACAGCCATTTGGTCTTTGAAACGCATCACCAAAAAACAATTAGAATTTAGTGTGATTTTCAACTAATAAAAAACCACAACTGTCTAAGGCTTTTGGATGAGAAGAGAAATATCTCCATGAAATCCAAAAAGACATCCTGTTACGTTCTGCTGAACTGCAAGAAGAAAATTCTGTTTTTCATTCACGACCGTTTTGGTTTTTCAATGAAAGGTCGGATTGCCAGCTGGAATTCTGAGGAATGTTGTCAAAGGGCTGATAGAGTTTGGCCCTGTCCCAATATCCACACTTGCGCCCTTCAAATGCACATTCCCGATGAGGGGCGCAAGTGTCCCGATTCTCAAGAGAGGAGAGTCGTGTCCTTGGCTCCGCCCCTTTGGAACCCTTAATCTGCACTTCGCCGAAGCCCGCATCAGTGCAGACTTCAGCGAACGGTATTGCCCACAATGCATTGCTGCGTGTAAATTTTGACAGAAGGAGAAGAGGAAGGTGGAGAAATGGCTGAACCATACATACCAAAAAATGTTTTCTCAAGTGTAGAATCCAAATAATCAATATTTTATTTTGTTATCTAGATGTTTAATTACAATCAAATGATTCTCTGTTGGAAAGATGTGTCACATATCTGATAAAAAATATAATTAATTAATAACGGTACTGATGTGTATTTTCGTGTATTATACTAGTTTCATCACTTATTCTGTCTTATACACCTCCCTTGGTTCCTGCGCTTCATTCTCCTCAAAATAATGTTTGTTGGAGTTTTAAAATCATTTCTAATGTCCAAACAGCGACCGGTACTGCCATTTATGTTGTCATGGAGAAAGAACGCTGTGGCACAAAGTGCTCACTGTCCCAATACTGCTAATATGTGCACACTTGTTCACTACGCACTTCAAACCCTTATGTGCACTTCTGCTAAGTGCACTTGGTGGAAGACCGTAGGGTGCGGTGCGGGTATTGGGACAGGGCCTTTTACGTGCTGTTGCAGCACTTTATCTGACAAACAGTGATGATGGTGGAGGTGTTGTCCACAGGTAGAACATAGTTGTTATCTCTGTCAGCATGCATGTTGTTGTAGAATAATGAGTGGAAATGCTGCCAAAATAAAACTTGAATAACCTCCAGAAAGCCTGGAGAACTAATGATAAAGAGACTGTAGGATCTGACGTAGTTAAAGCTGGTTTGAATCCTGAACACAGGTTACAGTTTCGTGAAAAAGGATTTAATAACTGAACAGATCAGACCATCAGGATCACCTGATGCACTTTCCAGTACTGCACATAAACTGTTCCAATCTCTTTCAGTTATGTCTTAATGAAGCAAACAGAAATAATACAAATGGAACCAATCAAATGCTTCATCCAGTCCCTTAAAGAAGTAGAACACGTTTGTAGGCTACAACTGGTTTCTCTTGCTTGACAGGGTGAAACAAACAAAAACAACATATATTTAATAGGGCCGAGACTTTAACGCGTTAATTAAGATTAATTAATTACACAAAAATAACGCGTTAATTTTTTTTAACGCATTTTAATCGCACTTATTTAAGCACCGCAGAACATCTCTCATGAGTTTCAGCGGACTGATTATACTGGAGCACCTACCAGCGTTCATTATTTAGGACAACAACAAACCACAGTGAACATGAATGAAGAAGCGACTGCTTTGATTGGCCCCGTGGATGGGAAGTTTTGTTATAAAAAATGACTGGATGGAAGCGTGGATAAGAGCATGTGTGCAAGCTATGCAGCAAGGAATTTGCACATCACCGCAGCACATCGGGCCTGAAGTATCACCTCAATGTTAAACATATAGCAGCTAGCGTGGACGTTAGCCCGACTCCGAGTACAAGTGTAGACATTTTCTACACTTAATGCACTGGTCTGTTGGACTTGGTTGAACAAAAATAAACAAAATTTGTTGCTTAAGCTTATGTGTATTCAGTCATGATTCAATGGTATATTAAAAATCAGTTTGAAAAAAATTCTCACTGTTCTCTGGTCAAATATTTATATGCGATTAAAATGCGATTAATTTTGATTAAGTAATTACAAAGCCTCTAATTAATTAGATTAAAATTTTTAATCGAGTCCCGGCCCTAATATTTAACAGTATGGCATATTTTTAACACAAGATCCGGTAATAATGCAGAAAGTTTTGAGAAATGCAATACTGTGTTAGCATAGTATCGTAGCATCGGATCATGTTCTTTACTAACCAATACTGTGGAAAAGGAAAAATTCTTTGAATTCATCTCATTCTGTAAATGATTTATGTTGGTAACTTACCACCAGCAACAAAAAAGGTAACTGAACTACTCTGTCACTCTGCCAGCTTTCTTATTTAGGTTTTGTGTAACATTCTTGAATTATTTCCTCAGTTATTTTACTCAGCTCCAGTTAGCATACAGCAAGAATTGATATTCGGCTGTAAACATAATAAAAATTCATGTAAATGTGTCAGGGTCTGGGGTTTTGTGTTGGGCTTATGTTTGGTGATGGCTGTGTTTTCACTGTAGTTGTGTGTTTTTCACTGGTGACTATGGGGATCTCTGCAGCTGGTGAGTGTGGTGCTTGTGACACTAATTGTCAGTTCCAGGGCGTGGCAGTCATCAGTGGTTGCAGGTGTGGATCGTTACCCAGCTCAGGAGAGCTGGGTATTTAAACAGAGGAAGAACCACAGACAGGCGCCAGTTCGTTGTCTCTTACACACCCTTAACGTGGTACAGAGTGGCCAGGGATAAATTATGACAGTTGTTTTGTTAGTGCTGCTAACCTGCCTTCTCTCCCTTCATCTCTTAGTTATATATGCTGGAGCGCTCCTCCAGCTCTGAGTGCCTCTCCGGTCACCGCGCTGCTGTCACTCCTGCCACAGTAACGACTGTGCAGACAGCCCCTGGAGCCGGAAAGAGGACTCACCTCTGACGGGGTTTCAGCGGTCGTGAGCATTCCGACCCGCTCTCCTTTCCCCGTCCTCGGACCCGTGTCCTGGAGCATCCTCCAGAGCCAGTGCCTCTGCGTGGTGAGTACCCGCCTATCGTGAGCACTGGTTTTGACACGGATGAACTAGAGCTCAGTTGCGGGGACACGCGACTGGCTCTTTCCCTCTGGCTCCTGTCTGTTCCTGGTCACCTCTGGATCCACACCTCTCCGGTGAGCGCGCTGCTGCCTCCCCTGCTGGACCCACGCAGGCATCGACAGCACCGCGTCCCGGACCTCACCGTACTGCCTCGACTCCTGGAGCACCACCCCCGCTGCAGTGTCCCGTGGATCTCACCATACGCAGCTTCAGTCACCGCGTCACCGTGAGTACCAGAGCACTATCCCCGCACACTGCAGCGGGCTGTTCATGTGTGACTAACTAACGTCTCCTCCAGGATCGAGTCTCCACCCCACTGCAGTCCAGTCCTGTGTTTATTCATCGTGCACATTTCAGTTTCACTGTACTGTTGTCTTGTGCATGTTATACAATAAACTCACTATCACTGATTACTGGATCTCGTGTGTGTGTCTTGGAGTTGGGTCGCTTTGGAGTTCAGCTCAACCCCCCCTACCTGGTAACTGAACCTGACAGAACGAACTGGCCAAATGAACTCCCTGACCCAGCTCCAGACCACACCTAACCCCGAGATCCAGGTCCCCATGGAGAGACTGGACCGGGTGCTGGCAGCAGCTTTTAAGTCCACAGACTTAAAGTACATTCATTTCTCTCTTGGACTGGCACAGGACATTTTTTCACAGCACCCACAGTTTCGGCAGCTTCCCCAGGTCTCGGACCTGGCCATTCACATTGCCATAGCCCGGGGAAGCTGCATCTGCTACAAACAGGTCAAAGCTCATGCCTGTTCTTCATCCGCTGCTGCCAGCCCCCCAGCACCCACCGTTCCACCCGGTGTCAGAGATGCTTTGTCCGCTCTCCACTCCTCTGCTGCCCGGACCCGCTCCTGGCTGAACATGGGTTCCAGCCTCGAGGACGTCGCAGGCCGCGACGCTCCCGGTTCCAGAGTTCCAGAGGGTCCCGGTTCCAGAGTTCCAGAGGGTCCCGGTTCCAGAGTTCCAGAGGGTCCCGGTTCCAGAGTTCCAGAGGGTCCCGGTTCCAGAGTTCCAGAGGGTCCCGGTTCCAGAGTTCCAGAGGGTCNACGCCTCTTAGAGCGGTCTTCAGGCCGGCCGCTAGACTGGAGTCGAGGAGCCACTCTTCAGGGCCTAGGCCGCCTCCTGACTCTCTGCGCCTAGGGCGCTTTTGGTTTCCAGGTTTTTGACTGTGTTTATGTTTAGCCTGGTTTTTTGTTTGTTTGACCCTGACCTTAGGTTTGTCCCCCCTGCCTTACCTCCCACCTCCCACCCGTACTGGGGTTTTGTGTTTGGGACGTCGGGTGCCGCCCCTTAAGGGGGGGGGTCCTGTCAGGGTCTGGGGTTTTGTGTTGGGCTTATGTTTGGTGATGGCTGTGTTTTCACTGTAGTTGTGTGTTTTTCACTGGTGACTATGGGGATCTCTGCAGCTGGTGAGTGTGGTGCTTGTGACACTAATTGTCAGTTCCAGGGCGTGGCAGTCATCAGTGGTTGCAGGTGTGGATCGTTACCCAGCTCAGGAGAGCTGGGTATTTAAACAGAGGAAGAACCACAGACAGGCGCCAGTTCGTTGTCTCTTACACACCCTTAACGTGGTACAGAGTGGCCAGGGATAAATTATGACAGTTGTTTTGTTAGTGCTGCTAACCTGCCTTCTCTCCCTTCATCTCTTAGTTATATATGCTGGAGCGCTCCTCCAGCTCTGAGTGCCTCTCCGGTCACCGCGCTGCTGTCACTCCTGCCACAGTAACGACTGTGCAGACAGCCCCTGGAGCCGGAAAGAGGACTCACCTCTGACGGGGTTTCAGCGGTCGTGAGCATTCCGACCCGCTCTCCTTTCCCCGTCCTCGGACCCGTGTCCTGGAGCATCCTCCAGAGCCAGTGCCTCTGCGTGGTGAGTACCCGCCTATCGTGAGCACTGGTTTTGACACGGATGAACTAGAGCTCAGTTGCGGGGACACGCGACTGGCTCTTTCCCTCTGGCTCCTGTCTGTTCCTGGTCACCTCTGGATCCACACCTCTCCGGTGAGCGCGCTGCTGCCTCCCCTGCTGGACCCACGCAGGCATCGACAGCACCGCGTCCCGGACCTCACCGTACTGCCTCGACTCCTGGAGCACCACCCCCGCTGCAGTGTCCCGTGGATCTCACCATACGCAGCTTCAGTCACCGCGTCACCGTGAGTACCAGAGCACTATCCCCGCACACTGCAGCGGGCTGTTCATGTGTGACTAACTAACGTCTCCTCCAGGATCGAGTCTCCACCCCACTGCAGTCCAGTCCTGTGTTTATTCATCGTGCACATTTCAGTTTCACTGTACTGTTGTCTTGTGCATGTTATACAATAAACTCACTATCACTGATTACTGGATCTCGTGTGTGTGTCTTGGAGTTGGGTCGCTTTGGAGTTCAGCTCAACCCCCCCTACCTGGTAACTGAACCTGACAAAATGTTAGTAAAATCATGGTTCAATCAGTGATATAAATTAGGAAAAAGGTTACTGTTGGTCATCAAGTCCTGAATCTCATCGGATCTGATCCAACATGTCTTCATCTCAGTATTTTTGAAACCATTTGTAGTGCAAAATCTAGTTTAGTTATTACCCATATCCTCTTTATCAGCACACGGAGAATAAACACAAATCTAAATGAAATTCATTACGCAGAGCTGTAGCCCCCCCCCCCCCAACACACACACACACACACACACACTGAGCCAACTAGTTTATTAGATTAATAGGCTATGAATGGCTAATATGAATTACCCCCCTCTCTTGTTAACGAGACGTAGAGCAATTTGTATAATTATGTCTGTGGCAGGGAAGATTTCCTGTGTCTAAGCATATTTTTAGATAGCCGTGCTTTCTGAAGGCTTTTGATTATGTATTTACTTTGGGTTTTCAGCTTGGTGCTCCTTCTCTCAGAAGTTGTTTTTGAATAATTCATTGCTTTGTTTGAGGATGGAATAATTTGTGTTGAGATTTATGAGCAGTTCTTTTGGGGAGGGTTGATTTCATTCTTTCATTTCTTTTAAATGGTTGTAGAACGTGTGCATGCCTTTTTTCAAAGACTTTAGTCAGAAAGGGTGCAGTGACATCTTGTCATAAGAATTAGATATGAATGTTGAAACAACAAAAACTCCATCCTTCCATCCATTTTCTGAATCTGCTTCTTCCTGTTCAGGGTCGCAGGGAGCTGGTGTCTATCTCCAGCAGTCTTTGGGCGGGAGGCGGGGGACCCCCTAGTCCAGCATAGGGCAGAGTTTATTTAAAATCTTCAACATATTATCTGCAAATGCATACATTTTAGTTGTTATGTATGGGGTGTCGTTTGTAAAGTTACACAGTCAAATATTAACAGCAATATTTTTGGTTATTTAGCCTGTCTTAGGAGAAAAAATTGTTTTTTCAAATTCATTTTTCAAACATATTTTCACCTTGTTATTCATTTATTTATAAATGTTACATTTACTAACTAAATATTTAGTTATCAAGCTAAATTTAATTTGAAGTTAAATGTTTATTTTGAATTTTTATTTTATTTTCACTGTGTTGAACTAAAGTTGTTCATTTACAGCATAATATTCACAATATTTTTTAACTTTGGATTGAACATCTACATGCAGCATTTATAAATAAATGTTTTTATTCTGTACTTGTTGACCTTATTACAGTAGTTTATGGTAATTAAGGTCATCATGCGCTCTTTTAAATGATAGTAAATTTTTATTCTTATGCAATAAATTTGCGTCTTTCTTAAACTCATTAACCGCCATTGACGACTTTAGTCGTCTTTTCAAATACAACCGTTTACCGCCATTGACGATTAAAGTCGTCAATTACGTTTTTTAACGGGAGGGGTGAGACAACAACAGTGCGCACCTTAAGAGTAAATATCACACCTCTAAAGGACGTACAAGTTGTTCTTACCTGTGTGTGGCGACGATACTTCAGATGATCATGATGTTAATCCATGAAAGAGGAGCAAGTTTTGAGAAGCCATTATGCGTAACGCGATGAGTAACGCGGGGCACAAAGCAGAAACATTTGTGTAGCTCACACTTCATCAAAGTCTGTGCCAAGGTCACAAAAGTTCAGATAGAGAGAAATGACGACAATCAACGCGAGCCGCCGAGCTCACTGCACATATTTCATCCCAGCCAGAGACCATTTTAGCAAACTGGTCCGAGTCACATGATTATAGTGAACCTGACCCAGATCCATCAGAGGATCGGTTCACGTCTGGATCAATCAGGAGGAGTCAATAAAACACTGTTTATTAGTTTAAAAGACACTTTTCTGCCTGATGTGTGTCATTTCACAAAAAGCTAGTTTTCTCAATTTTTTTTTAATCAGAAAAATTAGTTTTTGGTGAAATCACCTATTTTCTACTGCATATTGTGAAAGAATGGAAAAAGATAGAAACAAGCTGTTTGTTCCTGATGGAAGTAGAGTTTGTACTCTTGTTTTGATAGTTTTGATGTTTGTCATAAAGCACAATATTCTGTGGCTCTTCAAAAACAGTAAAAAAAGGTTAAAAATGTGGGCAGTGAAGGGCCTTTCTGTTCAGAAAACTGCTGGCAGCCAAAGAGTTAATAAATATTTAAATTTATCATTCACCTTTTTGCAATACATCATCTGTTCTAACAATGACCAGGATCATAGCATATTTGTATTTATGATTGAGCAGCCACTTCAATTTGTCTTTATCAAAAATTACCAGTTTTAAATATGTTCTTGTTTTTTTTTCCCGTTTTTTTGGCAGGTTAATGAAAACTTTCTGGAAGTGGGCTTAGTGGATCTTTGCCGGATCAGCCCAGTGTCAGCGGGTCCAACGTCAATGGCACCAGATGACTTCTGGGAATGGGATGAAATAGATTTGTCAATCACAAAAGGGGGGCCAAAAGAATCATTGGACCTCACACATTATCTCCCAACAAAACCCTATCAACCTTTGAATGGTGCTCTGTCCAATGAGAGTCAACTTGTCGGGACTGATGTTCCAATCGCTCAGCAGTTGGAGATGTCTCGAATGAGTGGTGAATCTTCACAGGAAGTGCAACCCAATATGAACTCCCAAGCTGCCCCCCCTAACAGTAATGTAGTCCAAGTGTACAGCCTCCATAGTATTGAATTTTACAATCAGCCTCAGTTTCCTGT
Organism: Pachypanchax playfairii; assembly: GCA_006937955.1. Classification (NCBI taxonomy): domain Eukaryota; kingdom Metazoa; phylum Chordata; class Actinopteri; order Cyprinodontiformes; family Aplocheilidae; genus Pachypanchax; species Pachypanchax playfairii. The sequence goes on along the minus strand of SSNP01000073.1, from coordinate 2,188,441 downwards.
AGTTTCATCCTTAAGACACAAAAACAAATCCTTTAAAAAGAAACAACAAGTTCTCCTGAAGGGTATCAGTAAAGATTCCTCATTGTCCTCCATCGAGTCCCTCCCAGACCTCCTGGGAGGTTTGATGTCAAATTGCCTACAAGGAGATGAGATTTCTGGATTTCAGGAAGGGAATGTTGAGGGTGGTAGAAGAAGTGGACAGTCAGAAAACAGTCGCCGTTCAGATAGTGAGAGCGGGATTGTTAGTGACACAGGAGACACAGAAACAACAACTAACTCTGAAACACTGGCAGATGAAGAAGATTTGGGAGAAAAAAAGGAAGAAAAAATGGAATGGAGGTCAGATGAAGCGGTATTTAGGCATCGTTTAGGTCTGCACAAAGACAATGACACCAAAGATAAGAAGGAAAGAGACATTTTTAAGGAGAAGGGATGGAGGAGGGATGAACTTAGAGGTGATACCAAAAACAGCAGAGAGAAGGAGAAGATGATAAGATGCAGGAGGGGAGGAGGTGAGGCTGTTGAAATTTTTATTAATGGACATGGGATCCTGACGCCTGCAGATTCTGACTCTGACATTGAAGTGGGGGAATTTGAAATGGACTCTTCCAAGTCCTTCATGTCCCACAGTGACATCAAAGAGTTTAACCCTGATCAGTATAACTTTTTGGAATTTTTTCCCATTCAAGACCATCATGTGTCAAGTCCAGTTTTATCTCAGTGTTCGTCTTTGGAGTCTCTCCTTGCTCTGGGTGTGGAGTTGTTCCCCTCTAAAGACCCCTTGAACCGTAGTGCTTCTCTGGAGAGCTGTTTAAACCCTGGCTCAGGCACTGAGGGTGAGGCAGGAGGCAGTCTTGCCTTTCTAGGTGAAGTAGATCTTGGACAGAAGAAAGTAAGAGATGGATGCAAGGCAAGAAAGAAAATGATTATTGAAAGTACACAAGGGGAGCCTTCTTCTAAGGAGCTCAGCCAAAGAACACTTGATCTCCTCCAACGTTTGGAGAACATTCAGAATCCTCTGGCGGCAAAGATGACTCGCAGTGTTTCTGACATGATGCTTCAAAGTAGCTCCCACCAAAAGAGTCCATTCCCTGTTTCACCCTCTCTTGGTGGTCAGCACACGCCCCTCTCAGGGCTTTTTGAGAGTTCACAAAAAGACTTTTCATCATTGACCAATGAGAGTTCAGGAAAAGCATCACAAACAGAGTTATGTAGCACTGAAGACTCATCCCTGAGGTCCGAGGACTTTGCCATACACAGCAACCAACAGCATCTATACCTCGATCCAAATATTATAGCCAATGCCAACTCACGATCCGGCAAAAAACACTGTCACAACAACAACAACAAGACGGGACAAGGAACAGATGAAGCAGATGTTGCAAATTTGAGTATGGTGGTAAATGTTTCATGTACATCGGCATGCACAGATGAAGATGAAGATGATAGTGATCTACTTTCTTCTTCTACACTGACACTCACTGAAGAAGAACTTGGCATTCGTGATGAAAAAGATGGAGATAAGGAGAGGTTGAGTGCATCCTCCGGCAATGAGGAGGACGAGGATGTCAATGAGGAAGAACTGGAAAGTTCTTACGTACTAGGGCTTGAGTATATGAAGCGGGAGCTCCAGAGTTGGATCCGATCACCGCGTACCTCTACTTCTTCATTGTCTAAATCCGAAGTAGGCCTTTGGGATGAGCTGCAGTGTGGGACTTCCCCATCCTGCACCTTTACAACAAGATCCGTAGCAACCAACAATAAGGAAGGCAACAATAAAACAAAAAGAGAAGGAATGTACAAAGAAGAAGAGAACAGAAAAAATGCAACAAGAAGTTTTATAAGTCAGTTTGTGGATGATGTGGAGAATGGAAATGTAGACCAGAACTGTTTGAAAGGGAAGGATGAAGACGATGAGCTTCTTCGAGAAGAGTCGAGCATGTTCACAAAGAAAGGAGATTCCCTAAGGGAGTTGTATGTAAACACCAAAACAGAAGAGTCATATCACAACACAGACCACCTGAGAGTAAAATCTGATTCAAATTCAACAAGACACCTTTGTTTATCACCATCCTGTGAGCTCCTTTCATTTCCTTCCAAACCTTCTTCTTCTTTGGTGGGACAGCTAAGGGGAGAGCTGCCGTGCCACAGCACCCCCCTTCATTCAGCTCCATTGCTCTCACCAGTTGAGGACTGTAGATCCCATTGTGCTCTACACAACAATAAACCAGTTGCTGGAGGACGGAAAGCCATAACAAGCTGGGAAAAGTTCAAGTTCTCGTCTTTCGTGACAGAAGAAACAAGGAAGGAAATCCGAGCAAAAGATTTATCTCTTCCTCCCAAAAAATGGCACAAATCCCACTCGTCCTGCTGCCGCCACCTGACCGCCGCCCCTTCCCTCCATACACCAAGTGAAGATGGAAGCAAGAAAGAGAATGTTCATGACTTTGTGATGGAGATTATTGACATGGCCTCAGTAGCACTGAAAAACAAAGAGAGCCATGAAGGATCGAAGCAGAGTGAAACCGATGGATCCGACCAAAACCAAAGTCCTGCATCGCTAGCAAAGATCAGAGACAAGGTAGAGTATTAATGCTACAAACCTCTTTAATATACAAAGTCTAACAAAAGCAACCAGCTACTGACAACTTAATATGGAGATTAAAACCAAACTTAGTGTATTTGGTGCATTTCAGGGAATCTAATTCAACAAAAGTAAAAGTTATTTCAATTAATTTGTTCACTGAGTTGAAGTAATTGAATAAATCACATCAAATATTAGAACTGTTTGGGTGGAATGACTCAGTTCTTAATTTGCAAGTAATGTAACATAAAGCTCATCAGTTTTTTTCGGGGGGGTATACAGCATTAATATGTAAATCAAGATTTAATATCATTAAAATTCCCAAAATGGAAACTATTTTTTATTCTTTAAAAACTATTATATCTCATTTGATTCTAAATGTAATAATTTGATTTGTTGTATTTTTTTCCCAAATCAGTTTTAACAATAATCCTGCTTTTATTCAACAGATGTTAATTCTCATATTTATATAATTTAAAATTTCATTTTAAAAGACACAATCATGAAATACATTTCCTTCCATGTTTATCCTCTAGGTGCTCGAACACTCCCACAGGCCTCTCCACCTTCGGAAGGGAGACTTCTACTCGTATCTGTCTCTGTCCTCTCATGACAGTGACTGTGGTGAGGTTAATCAGTGTGCTGAGGACAAGAGCTCCACCCCCGTTCCCTACAGTCTCCCGTCTTACGCCACACCAACACAAGGCCTCCACAGTCCAAGTCCTGAACTTTTTACCTGCACCAATCAGCACGCACCATCCAACTCAGATCAGATGTCTGAATGTTTCTCTCCACACCCTGATTCTAACAACATCTACAGTCTTGATTTAATGTCTGCTGAAAGCGAAGCTGAAGAGATTCTCAGCCCGTCCCAGTCGGCAGCCCCCAGTCCGGACATGAGGGACGAAGAGACCCTGTTTCCAGCTTGTACAGAGGAGGTTTACCTGGGCCCGCCTCTTTGCTACAGTATGGTGCTCACCAAGAAACCTCGTCAGTTCTTATTCAAGCCAGGTTTTAAATCCTCATCGTCTGGTGACTATGAGCTCAATGAAAATGTCCCCCGTTTGTCTCATGAGGAGTCTAGTTTAAAACAGGTTCCAAGTTCAGATGTCCAACTTCCCTCAAAGGAGTCTGTCATGGATCAATTCCAAGATCACTTTTATTTTGAAGGACCAAGTCACAGAGAGAAAACCCAGAGCTGCTTCCCCTCCGTCCTCAGACCTCGCTACAGCTCACTCTCCTCCACGTTCTTGAGAAGTGACTCCAACTCTCCTAAAGAAAGTTTCTCCCCCCCTTCGTCTGTGTCCTCCATTGCAGAGGAAGAAAAGCTCAGTAAAGAACCGTACCTCTCCTGTGATGTTGCTGTAGGAGAAGTTGTGGCCGCTGCAAGTGTCAGCACGCCGCAGGAGGAGAGAAGTCGTAATGAGGGGCCTCCTTATCTTAATCCATGGGTGCATGTCGCCCTGATAGACTCCTTCGCAGCCGAATGTTTGGAAGATATTAAAATGCTTGAATCCGATATGGGCACCGTAATGACCAAGATAAGTGTCTGCAGCTCCACTACAAATCCCTCAAAAGAGCCAGCCACTGCTGCCACGCGTATTAATCCTAAAATTAACTGCTCAGCGATGAGAAAGGACGATAGGGAGGAGGGAGAGAGGCACGGAGAGGTAGAGGCTCAACAGGCTATGCAGGAGGAGAAGGGGAGGAAAGGGTGGAGCAGCTCGCAGCAGGAAGCAAAGACCACGATGGAGGAGGAGGTTAGTGTTCCATGTATTTGCCTGATGTACTATCTTAGGTCATTAAACAGTATCTTGATAGGCCACTCCGCCTCTCTACTCCGGGTATTAGTCTGAGCCGAGTCCCTCTGTGAGGCATGAATGTAATGATGTTAGTTTCTTCTTTTTCCATTTTGTAATATGAACAGAAGCGAGGGATGTTGATAGAGACTCTCTAAACTGTGTTGTTCTCTTCTCCCCTCAGACGATCCTTCTTTTTTCCTTCTTTTAATGTCATTTTCAGTTTATCTGACTCTTTTCTTTTTCCATTTCTCATCACCTCTAGCAGAATGTCAGCCCCCTCTAATACCCACATGCTCACCCCTCCGCTGGTTTGTCTTCATCTTCTCACCTCCCGTTATCATTTCCTTTTCTTTATTTCCTTACCTGCACTTTCCTCCTTTCTCATTTGAGTTTTTTCCTTCTCACCTGTCTCACCCATCTCCTCCCCCTCAGGTGTTCATGAAAGGTGGGAGTTTGAAGACGTTTCATTATTTTAGGTAAAGGGTTAAAGTCTGATGATCAGGTAGATTTGGTCAAATTATTTTATTATATTTTTGTCCAGCTCAGTTTAGCCAAATATTTGTAAAAAAAAAAAAGGTTATTTAAAATTCTCATAAATTAAATATTATAATTTAAAGGTAAATAGATATTTCAGATCAGATCTTACAGGAAGATGTTCCTGTTTAAAACTTTATAGTTTTATTTTCATCAGTTCAAGTAAAAAACATCATTGATTTTAATTATTTTACTAGTTTGAGTATTTTTCTTGTTTGAATTTGTCTTATTACAAAGAGTTTCTTTAAACAGTTTTAGAATTGGAAGAATCGGATGTGTTTGTGTTTTAATCGTTTCTCAGACACACTGATGAAGGAAAGATCAGGTTTCATGAGTGTTGATGATGTCAGTCGGTTATTTTCAGAACCAGCTTGTTCCTGTTCAGGGTCGCAGGGAGCTGATGTCTGTCTCCAGCAGTCATTGGGTGAGAGGCGGGGTCACACCTGGACAGGTCACCTGTCCATCACAGGTTGATGATGTCAGAATTAGGAATTTATGACTCATTAATGTTTCAATTTTGCCCTCTGGAAAGAAAACTCTTATTAATGCAGGGATCAGAGTCTCCACCCCTTTCAGACACGGACTTCCTGTCACATGTAACAAGATGAAACTGATGCAGTATGGTGAATGTGTGACTGTGTCTGGTCGCTAATTATTTATCAGCTTTTCCTTCCTGAGTAGTTTGAGGCTTTTCCTTGGATTTTAACACAGAGATTTGATTCACATTTTACTTGAATTTGGTCCAAAAACATGAGACAAAAAAAAGTTAATAGAAGTTTTTTAGAAGATAAATCAGACTGTAATGTGTGATTCAGGGACATTTTGGTTTGATCGTGTTTCTGTTCATATTTTAAAATGAATCTAGCTAAGAATGTGTGTGTGTGTTTGCGTGTGTGTGTTTGCGTGTGTGTGTGTGTGGGTGGGTGGGTGTGGGTGTGTGTGTTTGCGTGTGTGTGTGTGTGTGTGTGTGTGTGTGTGTGTGTGTGTGTGTGTGTGTGTGTGTGATGTGGCCACCCTATGGGTGCCTCCAGGGCTAAGCAAAACCTCGTGCCCTCATACTCTAAACACACATACACGCACCTGCAGATTCACACACACCCCTGAAGGCAGGGCATGAGAGTCCAGGTAGTAGCTCTGACAGTCCAACAGCTGCAGGTTAGACAGACAAGTTGCACACACACACTCACGCAGTCACACACCAGAGGACAGTCCCACATACACACACACATGCAAAGTACCAAAAAGCACCTGATCAAGCTCAGTGAGCACAAATACACAGTGGATGTAACGTGACGACAAGGGACGCACACTCACTATCACACACACATCATATCCATGATGCGTAGAGCTGGTCCTGACCCCCATGGCGTGGCCCAGTCTCGCCCAGCTGTTCTCAAACACAAACACACACAGACACAGGTGCAATTAAAGCAATCGAGAATGCGGCTCATGATGTGCTCTGTGACCTAGACAGCAGAAGGTCTGCAGCAAAACACACACAGAAAAGTGTGTAAGTGTGTGTGTCTGTGTTCAAGTTTCATTACTGACTCATGTTTGGAAAGCAGCTTAGAAAATAAAACAAAACCCAACCATGGTAATTATTTATCTGGATTTATAAAACATAAATACATTTGATAAATAAATCAGCATAAATCAAATGAATTCTACAAGAATCATATAAAATAAAAGTCCTCGGCTTTACAGAAAGGATAAATGTGATGAGGGAGAGAGAAGAACGTCTAAAAACACAGACCAGAAGAAAAAATAGTTCATTTAAAGCAGTACTAAATAACACTGGAACAATGTCAGTGGTTCAGGTCGTGGTGTGGTCGTGAGTGGGCGGTTCCTTTACTCTGTACGGCCACAGCTGTTCGTTGCAGTAGCGGTCGCCATTAGCTGCTATAAAGGTTAGCAGTTAGCCTTATTGACTCACTGACAGGAGTTCGCTCAAAAAGAGTAACTAAACTGTTTTTTAGTTTGTTTCTGCTCTGATAATAATCGTGCAATGGCGGCCTGAGACACGTTTGTTTGTAATTCCCCTTTTAACCACTGGGTGGGAAAAGCTGAAAAGTTATTTAGTACCACTGTAAAATGCATCTCATGGTTTGGTTCTTCACTGTGCTTCAGTAACCATCTGACCCCAGAGTTCTGAACATGAGTAATCAGCATTTTATGGTGCGTTCACAGCGGCCAACCATCAACGTCAGAAGCGTCAAGTTTACATGTAAAGTCTATAGTGGAGTCCGTCAGACCAGCGTCAGAGTCTCTGCGTTGCTTTGTGAGCGTTAGCAGCGTCAACTTTCAAAGCTTTTCTAGCGTTTCAGGACGTTGAAGCTTGAAACGGCAGCAACGCAGAAGTTCAGCTAGCAGAACTTTTGACGCTCTTGAAGCGGCATGTCAACCAATCAGAGCGTCTCATCGTTGTGACGTACCTGAATGAAGCAGGAAGTTATCAAACAGGGTGCGGGACAGACGGAAGTAGCGCTGGAAGCAAACCTCATCCATATGTAGCTCCTGGAGCAAATGGTTTAACTCCTCAAACTCAGAACGCATCTGAAGAATGGGGTGTATCCACAAACGGAGTAAATAAAGCCAAGCCACTCTCTCTATATGATCCGCCATAGCTCAGAACATCCGATAACAAAGGAAGCCCCGCCTACGAGCTCTTTTTAACGGTCAGGTGTTACAAGCTTCAACTTTCAAGCTTCAAACTTGAAGCGTTGTGAACATTGCTTGACGTTGACAAAGCGGCCGGTGTGAACGCACCATTAAGCAGAAAAAATGTTCGAGCTGAATCAAGTTTGTTCTTTTCAGAGAATCAGCCGATCAATGGAAAACTTAGACAAATCAAAGTTTGGACCAATTTATTATTTTAAAAAAGACAAATAATACTGTTGTGTTTCTTCTCGATGCAGAGACTCCTTGCTTTGGGTGCAGAGACCTCCAGGATTCATCCTCATTTTTGAACATGAAGTGAAGATCTGCTCCAGGTTTCATCTCTCTGGATCCACCTGTCTGTTCTGGAACTCCTCACTTTTCTGCTCTTCCTCTTCTGACTGCTGTTAAATGAAGTGATAGACGCACACTGGACTAACAACTGATGTCAGAGTGATTCTCTAAATGATTCTCACTTGAGTTGTGCATGTATGATTAGGACAAATTACAATAAGTCTTATATTATTCTGGAACTTTGTGGTGCAGCTTTAAGGGCTTGACTGGAGATATTTCAAAGCTTCTCTGAGGAGAAAATTTAGTTATTTTAAAGTCGATGAAAGACTGGAGAAAAGACTTGAACATTTTTAGAGTGTAATCATCTGTTTCTCGGTGACAAAAGGGAGATATTTCATTAAAAGTAACTGTGTGAAGTATTTTTTAGGCCAATCCTGATGTGAAATCATGTTCCAAATCTTGAGAATTTCCAAGCAAATTTGAAACCCCTCACAAACAGGCATCACAGGAACCGTTCATGAAGCTTCTTGTGTTGGAGGAAGCTGTTTTTAAAGTTTGAAGCGCACGCAGTCCATGATGGCATTTTATCATAAAGATCTTTGGGTACTCGGGTCTTGGTTTTCATGTTTGAAGTAGAACCTGATCGATTAAGAACTACAACTCAGAAAACTGCTAAATGATTGTCCATCGTGACATAAATGAAACCTGTAATCATGTAGACATTAACATTTGAATGGTCCGTCACTTGTATGAAAACATCTGGATGACGCCGGCAATCGGAAACATTTCCAGATTGTTTTTGCAGAGTTTTTACTGAGTGACCTCCAGCAATCAGTCAGGAACTTCTGGTCTCTTTTGGTGCTTTTTCATTAGTGTCGGTTCGGTTTGGGTCAGACCTGTTCCGGTGTATTTCCACTAGGGCAGACCCTACCCCAACCAACCTCTTTTATTTTGTTTTGGATCACTTCTGCCATGGTTCCAAGTGTTCCAAGGTTCCAACATGCCCACCTATGGACTGATTGGTCCAATAAACTGATACCAGTCACACCCCTACCTATGTAGCCACTGATAAGCTGTGCGGTGTGCATGTGATGTGATGTCACTGATCTGCCTCAAAACAAACAGCCACCAGCAAGGTACGTTATTTATTTGTTATTACACTCGATTTGCAAAATGGCAACTTCAAAACCTGTTCCATGGATAAAAGCCGAGGTAAAGTTGTCCCTGTTGGCAGAGTACAGCAAGAACTCCACGGAGCAGTGAGGAACTCCTGTGTCGATTACAGATGACATCATAAACCTTTCACGCCACTGCTAAGCTGAGCACGCCCATCCTCTCACCTGCATCCTCATTCCCAAGACAGTAATGGAAAAACAACCGTACCAAGCCGACATAGAACTGACCCGAACTGTACAGACCCGAGACTAGTGGAAAAGCATCATTTATGTCTCTGATTTCTGCTGGGGACATATTTACAATGCACATCACTTATTTTAAAGGCTATAAAAGCAAACAACCATTCTGATTCTATCTGTGTTTTTGTAATTTTTGGGGCGATTTATGTTGTTTTTTTGGGATCTGGTTTGAGGGCTGAAGCTTTAACAGTAGCCTACAAATTAGCAATGAAATGTAAAGTTGTTTGCATGAAGGATAATCATTTTCTAACATTTCCAAAGTATCTCAAATCCAGTGAAAGTGTTTTATTTGTGATTAACAGGTTCAGATCAGAGTTTTCACAGACAACTTTTTTTAACAACATGAAGCAGGTGCATGATAATTTAGTTTATTTTCAGAAGGCTGACTGCAGATTTCATCTTCACTATGAATATTTCTGACCTTTTTCCAGTCATGGAAACAATAAGAACTTGTTTTGGTGAAAAACTTGTTTCAAACCTGGAACTAATTTCATTCCTTTAAATTCCTTCAACTGATACTTTAAAGCTATAGTGCGTAACTTTTACATGTCCGTGGATGTCCGTTTCAGCCAAGCCACTATTAGAGGAGATGACACAATGCAGATTAAGCCGATCGGCTCCTCAAACATCTCACGGTATTTTTCAATATATATCATTTTTACTTTGCATGTTGACCAGCGACATTCCTGCGCGCCAGCGCAGGAAATTATGTCTTTTACGTCACAACAAGAAGGGAGGGGGAGGACAAGCGGAGAGTCTCGTAGCAGGAGGCAGAGTGCAGGCAGAACGGGAAAGCGACATGGCGGAGAAGCCAAAGAAACGGCCGAGACACACTTATCTGGAAGTTCTTCCGAAGAGTCCATCTTTTTTCAACAGCTGTCCTTATTCAAACAGAATAAAAATGTTGTGGAATTGCGAATCACAGCGGCAGAGGGATAGCGGTTGGGGGAAGGGGGGGGACAGGTGGGCGTACGTCATATGGAAGCGCCAGCTTCATTGTTGTAATAACGCAAAATTCCGCTAGGGGGCGACAGAAGTTACACACTATAGCTTTAACTAATCTGTAATTTTGGAGCTCTTTTGATTTTTGTTGTATTACTGTATATACATGTTTTGTCAGGCTAAAAAAAAAAAAGTCCCATAATTTTTAACAGAAATTTAGCTTAAGATTTTAGTTTTTACACAGAAATGAATGAACAGAAGAAGTTTCATACACGTTGTGTGTTATACTGTTTATACACTCAGTCCAAACAGCAGCACTGCGTTCTTTCAGCAGGTGGTTTCAAAAATCTCCGAGTCAGACGATCAACAGCAGCTCGGCTGTCTGCAGCTGTCCCACCTTGATTCAGCTCAGTCTGCTCCTCCTTCAGCCTCACACACCCACCTGTCCCAGTCTACACACACACATTTCCATCGGAACCCACGTGAAACACGTAAAAGAGGCATCAGACAAGATCCCACTGATATTACTGTCAGTCACTCAAAAGCTTTTTGAAGAACTGAGGCAAAACCTTAATAGCTTTATGGATTGTTGCTAAGATACATTCATTTGCTGTCAATAAATGGAAAACAGTTCATCATCTAAAGGAGGCAAAGATGAGTCTGTCAGGTGTAAAAACAAACACTTTGTCCCATTTTATGATACACCAATTGCCGGATACGAAGACTTTTAATTCATGTGGAAAAAAATGTGGGTTTTGGTCTAGTCCTGCACACCGTGATTTATTTTGTTTCTCACTTCGTTAGCTGCAGTTAAAACTTGAATATTTAGGTGAAGAAAATCCACAAAACGTCTGATTTGACATCTGATATTATTTCATGCTCTGACATTTGACTGCTGAACATACTGCTGATAAAACTCTGGTTTTCTGCAGAAACAATGAGATCCTGCACTAACAGCCTCTTAACATGTGGCACATGTGGAAACGTAACATGTATGTTGACATCAACAAAACACACAAACCTTAGAACTTAAAGGGTGAACAGAAAATGTAAAAACGAAGAACAATTTGCCCAAAAAAACTGTTTTAGGAACGCTACTGTTGTGAGAAATAATATGAACAAATATGTCCTTGTTGCATTAATTTAAAAAATATGAACTGTACTATCGTAGATTGAGGAACTCCTGCGTGTTCTGGGTCATTAATTGTAAAGTTTTCATCAACAACACGGTATTTAACTTTGACAGGTGATGCAGGGTTGAAAACGAGCAGCTTTATTCCTGTTTGAAATGCTTTAAACCAAACTCAGATGGAAGAGAAGCCTCTTACTGATAACACTAAATTGGTTTAATGTTTCGGAGCTAACGGTAAAGGACAACCTGAACCTGACTGTTTCTTTTTCTGGATGAGGAAGTTGTCCTGATGCTGCAGAGACACATGTAGCAGACAGGGAAGTAGAAACTGTTTTCCTTTATGCAAAGACTCTAATGAAATACTGAAAAATGTAAAATTCTTCAACATTTATTCATCCTTTATTCAATGGATGACTGTGTAGATTTACAACTATCACAAATATCTAATTTTCTTAGTGAAAGAGATGTTTTCCTGCTTTTAATAATCAGGCAGAGAAATAAATCACTTTAAATACAAACCACAAGATTTAAAAGATGTCCCAAAAAGTTTCACCATAATACCATATTATCTATGCAACACAAGCACAGTTAGTGAAAGCTAAAGCTGTGTTGTGTAGGTGGAGATGTTTGCTGACTGATGATGGGATGCTGAAATAAAACTACTGTATGTGGGTTATACCATGTATTGTTTTCCCTCTTTTTGTAACTCTTCCTGATGTGATGATTAGAAGTGATGCTGGGTTTTGGATCTGTGTCGGATCAGGTGTGGGTTGGTAACAGGGTCATGAGTTTGAAAACTTTTTAAATATACTTTTGTGCCTTGCTCTAATTCTTTCTGTTATTCAGAAACACTTCTTTCCCAGGTAGTAAATACTCAACAACAGAGAATCAAATTGAAACTAAAGCAAGATGGCTTGTGATATGATGATACTGTGTGACAGTGTGGGAGGAGGGATGATCGGTGTTAGTGTTTTCTGTGTTCGTGATGTGAAATCTCTTCAGTGCTAGTATTGCCAATAAAAGCTTGACTGCATGGTTTCTGCTAACTACAATGTAAAGCCAACTGGTGACAAATAAATGTAATTTATTGGAAACAATGACATTTGAAGAACTGTCATTTTTAGAGCAGCAACTAACTCAAATAGTGCCAGTAAAATTATCTTTTGTTGAAAAGGCCCTTCCGTTAAAAACGGTCTTTCTGAGGTTTCTGTTGAATATTTTAGCTCCACAGGTGTTCTTACCTTCTTAGTGGGTGTGAAAACAGGTCAACAACTTCTCTTTCAATTTTAATCTCAAACTACTCAGGTGGCGATAAAACCCGAGTTCAAACGGCCTGTATTTGTTTCATCACAACTCCTTGCCTTGCTCTCATAGGCTGGTTTGTTAGCCAATCTGAGTCCAGGAATTTTGCATAATGAATACTAATGATTTGCTGCCCGAAGCCAGCTGAATCTTCACGCAGATGGATTAAAAGGTCTGTTAATCAGTGTTTCCTGACATTTTTAGATGTAAAATGTTTCATATTACAAGTTAATACTTCAGAAATAACTACGAAGTCCTGAAATTTGTTTGAAGTGGCCTCTTTAAGAAATAAAACTGAACATAGATGAACTTTAGTCGACTGTGGAGAACAAAACTGACAAAACACTCATATTAAGTGCTGATAATGTTCTTATATATTTTAGCTTTAGGTAGTTTTCTGTGATGAAGAAAATGTAACTTAATCAAAACGACTGAAGTTTTGAAAACACAATGAAGGTCCTGGTTTAAAGATGCTATGTGTGTTGTGCATTAGAACGTGGCTGTGGTCTGGTTCTGGACCAAAACATACAGGAAGGCAGCAGCAGACAGACCATGTTGAATCCATAAAGCTCCCAAACAAACCAGACTCGTAAGCTCAGACTGACTAGAAATAAAACTGGACTAAACTGGACTTGGTAACAAAAACACATGTTCTTCTAAGGATCTGACCAAAACCTGAAGGCTGATGGCAGCTTACATGAGGGATGAGACAGGTGAGTGTCATGAGGGAATGAGGTGAACACAGGTGACTATGATCCACTGGGTTGGTAGAAGGACAACATGTAATAAGTTGCAGGAAACATGGCAAGATAAAGCCTGATTCATCTGAAACCCACCAGACCCTGAGATCCCAGATCAGACATTCATCTCTGCACCACAGGTCTCGGAGATCCTGTTCATGAATCTTAAACCAAACATCTAATTATGAAATAACTTGTTAATTTGTACTATGGCGGCATTTTTCATCAGGGCAGCATAAATCAACAGAACACCACTTCCGGCTGAGATTCGAATTACTGAAGTTATTAAGTGTAATATAGGGGGACCATAGGGTCTAATATGAAGCTGAACATGTTTTTCGGTGATTATCTACATAGACACATTTCATAACACTGTAGCTTAAAGTTGTAAAAGTTATTTTGTACTGATTTAAAAGACGAATCAGTTCATATTGTTATATTTTTAGTCCAGGAACTCACATACCGATACAATAACATTAAAATGTAGTTCAGATTTATATTAGATTCTCTTGATGCCGATCAAGATCACATGCCATCCTTAAATAATCAGTCTTCACACCCTGATCCTTCTGTTTGCAGGCCTACACGCCAGACCCCCAGTCAGAAAAACACCTCATTAACATTTTTCCATCTTCCAGAGCCGAATCCTCTAAATCACTCCTGCTGCCCTGACTTTAAGAAGCACAAGCAGATAACAAATTTCGACTGCAGAGGAAAAGAAACACAATTGAGAGCTAAAGAAGGTGATTGGATATAATGATAAACACACACTTTGCCAACATTATTGAACGTTAAATAATGTTTATTTTATCCGAAGGAGGTCAGTTTGGGAACAGGAAAGTGCTGCTGATTACACAGTAAGTGTTACTGAGTGATGAGGAGGACGGGCAGTCAAACAGATGCAATGTGGAACTGAATGCAAAAGGTATCTGTGCTTCTGTCTTTTACTAGTGGTGCAAATTAATGTGTCACTCATAGTGGAGTGACAGAAGTATGAAACATCTGTACACAAATAAAACAGACTTGGGTAGGACTCTCATTCCTTAATACACATGTGTAATAGGTACTAAAGTAGTACATTAATGGATACATGTATCAGTTTAGTTATGGTCCAATATCAGCCCAGTACTAATCGGCCATAGCCTAATGGGGACATCGTCTTCTGATCGAGAGGTGAGCGGTTCAAACTCAGGCCCCAGGCTATGTGTTGAAGTATCCTGGGGCAAAATACTGAACCCTATAACTGCCCCCTGGGCGCTGTGCAGATGGCAGCCTTCTACTCTTCAGGGACGGGTCAAGTGCAGTAATCAGTAATCAATTTCCTTGTGTGTAACATACTTGGCCAAAAGATAAATATCAGAAGTTCCAGATAAAATTACTGAGCCTGAAAGAATACATGTTGGCAGAGAAGTAACACACAATGTCTTAGAATTGCATATTATGCAGTTTATAAACCTGCCTAGAAGAAGTCGGTTTCTTGAGTAAACAACATTTAAAATAATGATGTCCCTTTTAGAGTCATTTCAAATAAAATAATGAGTTTTATGTTTCTGTGGCATTTAATTTGGTGGTAGACACATAAAAGAAGCCACAGGCCCAATGCAGAGAGGATGTCCACAAGTAGCCAACGACTCACAGGCCAAGGAGGTCAAGAACCCAGCACACCACCCAGGCCCTGTGGTACAGGGTCAGGCCAGGGCTTGCAACCCCCCCTCTGCCAGACTCATCATTGCCTCCTTTAGTTCAGTCCTGCAACCCCCCAGGTGGGCAAAGACCACACCCTGACACCCAGCATGATGGTGAGTGTGAGGGAGGGACATAATGGTGCCTCCCAGAGAACGAGAGCAGGATAGAAGCCCACACTTAGACCAATCCCCAGAGCTACAAGCAGTCTGAGCCATTCCAGAACCCAAGCAGCTGTCCAGGAGCCCACAGCACTACAACTGCTGCCAAGTCCACACATGGTCCACACCAAACTGAGGCAAGCCATATTCACGCCAGGACAGCCGGCAGCACCCCCCAGAGCACCTGGAGGCAACACCCAGCCCACAGCCACGCTCTGCTGGTGCAGAACCAACAGCTTAGGCTGCAGGTGTGGGGGCCCAAACAACCCTTCCCAGCCTTCCAGCATTGGTGGTCAATGCGTTGCAAGTACTTTGGTGTGTGCGTGGTATGATGGTGGATAATGGGGTATGTGACAAGAGTCCATGAAAAATGGAGAAGGGCAATCCGGGTAGGGGCATCCTTATGCTGGCTGACAACAGAATCCCCCACACCCCCTGACCCACAGCTTCTCCCTAAACATTAGACCCATGGCACCCCTGCAGCTCTGCTAATGCACCCATGCCCAAATTTAAATGGGACAATCCAATGAGGTTTAGACTGAGTATTCAGTCATTTGAAGACAGGATTTATAGAGTGTTCCAGAGGTGAGAGATAGAGTGACTAATTGCTCTATAGCCCATAGTGGACAGGCGAGCAGGGGCCACAGGGAGTTGGATGGCAGAGAAACATCTGAGGGAATGGGTCAGCATATGAATCTCCAACAAATCACTTAGGTACAGAGGGGCGAGGTTATGGATGGCCTTAAGTGTGAGAGCATGATTTTGAAATTGATGCGTTGTTGAACTGGTGAAGCTGCTTTAAGACAGTAGTGCTGGGGTTAGAGGATGGCGTTTTGAAGATGATACAGGAAGCAGAAGTTTAGGGATCAATTTCTGTGGGAGACCAAAAAGAAGGGAGTCACACTGGTCAATACAGCAAGTGACCAGAGAGAGACCAAGAATAGCAGCAGTCTGAGGCGAGAGAGATGGACAGAGACAGTGAATTATATAGAAATCTATTAGGACAGTTGGACTGAGCTGAATGTTTGAGTTAACTGGAAGGGCTTTTGATTTGCTCCAATTGATCAATTCTGACATGGATGAGAATTAGTTCATAAGTGTTTTTATCTCTGAAAGTGTTATGTGAGTATTTTACAAGAAAAGTCAAGAAAAATAAAACATCATCAGCATATAAGCTGATTTTATGTGTCAGACTTGCTGTTTTAATTCTACTAATGTTGTTGTTTATTTTGATTGCAGCTGCTAGCACTTTGATAAATATAGCAAATAGTGATGAAGAGAGTGGACAACCTTGTCTGGTGCCTCCACGGAGATCAAAGCTTGGAGAAATCTGATCATCTGTCTTGACACAGGCAGTGGGTGAGCAGTATAATATTTTTATCCATGATTAAAAATGATTCAAGCCAAATTCAAGTGCTTTTCCCTTTTTTCTAGATGAATATGAAATGATTCTCATATCACAGCTTTTGCAGTTTCCCAGAGTGTGACAAGGGGAAACATCTGGCTGATGTTTGATGATGGTTCGGAAAATGAAAATCATCATGGAGAACCCTCATCATCCTCTTCATAACACAGTAACTCAACAACAGAGTGTCTTCAGTCAGAAGATTCTTCAGATCCACTACAACACAGACCGCTACATATTTTGATTGATTGATTGATTGATTGATTGATTGATTGATTGATTGATTGATTGATTGATTGATTGATTGATTGATTGATTGATTGATTGATTGATTGATTGATTGATTGGTTGGTTGATTGGTTGGTTGGTTGGTTGGTTGGTTGGTTGGTTGATTGATTGATTATCTCAGACAACATTGTCCACTTTTGAAATGTGTGAAGTGCTAAATAAATTACATCTTTTTCCCCATAGGTGAGTTTCTTGAAGTAAGACAATGTCTGCTTCAAATTTTTCAAGATGATCCATAATCCAGATGAACAAATTGTCACGGTTTGTGAGGTTGCAATGTTGGACCCAGGTGCAGTGAGGGTGTGGAGAAAAACAAACTGAACGGGATTTAAAGCACAACGGAAGATTTTAATAAAAAAAGTAAAATGCTGACGTGGCAGCAACAGAAACTTACATGAGGTATGAAACGTCCAGAGATGAAAAACACAAAAGTAATCCAGGGGGGAAAAATAAATCCAGGTATTGAGACACGATAAGGGAACCCATGAACAAAGTCCTCATACGGCGCGGCGGACGGCCAGCGCAGAGGTACCAAGGAACCTGGAGGAACGCTCCAGGAGACGGGACAAGAAAACTGACGTTGGGGACTACAAGGTTAAGCGACAACAACCCAACACTGATTAACAGGCGCAAGAGGTTTAAATATAAACACCAAACTGATTACAAACACAGAACACCTGGGAACACTGGGAGAGAATGAAACAGAGGAGCTAATCAATAACAAGACACACCTGGGGAGCAAAGAGGATGAACACAGGAAATGACGAAACATAATCAAGGAACCTCAGACATCCCACGGGCAGACAGGAAATACAAACGGTATCAAAATAAAACCAAAACCGGAATGTATGACTAGGAAACTAAAACATAACAAAACTAAGACACAGGAGGATAACTGAACAACAGCTATACTTAAACCTAAAACCCAGATGACAGAGGGAGAGAAAACAAAATACCAGATAACTAGAAAACCCAACGCTACAGAATAAAGTAAACAAACAACGAAAACCCCAAGACCTGACACAAATTCAAACCAAATCCAAGTCTAAAATCCAAACTCCAGTAAACAAGACAAGTGCTGGTCAGAACCTCTTTGAACAATGAAATCTGTGGCTTACAGTTTGATGATGCAATGCTCAGGAGGCGTAACCATGGCAAATAAGCGGGAGGTCATACACAGAGAATCCAAGAGTCTAAACATCAAATTCCATGAAGGTGTGGCAGTGGTTGATGAGGGCGAAAACAGGTCAAGCCACACCTTCAACACCCTGAGCACCCAGGAGTCCTTAGTGGTAGTAGTCAGTACCAGTTGTCAAAATTCTCCCTGCATGATTTAAATGTTTAAATGTAAAATTTATACATTTAAATTTAGGACTAAATTCATTCAGCTCTATAGCTCTGATCATTGTAACAAACAGAATTTTATTTATTTATTTTTTATTGAAAGTTCTATCAACTAACTATTAGCTCCCTTGAAAACAAGTCACTTTACATCAGTTAATGAAAAGACTTTAGTATTCATTGGCCCTCATAATTAAACATCAAGAAATTCAAATCAAATCAAATCAATCAAATCAAAAATACTTTATTAATCCCCGAAGGGAAATTAAGTGTTGGTGTAGCTCAGTTATTCTTCAGGGAGTTTTCCATCATGTTCTTCATCCTCCTTTGGACAGTCAACTCAAGAGACTCCAGTTCAGTCTCCAGGACAGAATCAGTCCTCTTTATCAATCTGTTCTACCTCTTCATTTCAATTGTTCTGATGCTCCGCCCCCAACAGGTGACTGCAGATGTGACCAGCAGACAAACTCCTCTTCTTTTGCCACTCCTCTTTAAATCTCTGTCTGCTTGTATTGTTTGAAAGCCTGGACATGTTCCTTTAGCCATGTCTCAGTAAAACACATGATGCTGCATTCCTAATACTCTGGCTGGGTCTTCAACAGAGTTTCAAGTTCATCTATTTTGTTAGCAAAGAGATTCAGAGATTTATATAAGTCTTAAACCAAAAAAATCTTATATATATATATATATATATATATATATATATATTATTAATTACACTTCTGTTTTGATCACCTCTTTCAACCTCTTAGTTTGTAAAGAAATTACATCAAATAAAACAAAATCAAAGTAGTAAAAGTACTAAAAGCAGTGTTTATGCTGTTTAAAGTAACAGTGTTATGCATTGTGTTTGGATTTTCAGTAACGGAATAATCAAATTAATTACAATTTCCAATGTTACAACACAGTTTTCGTTAATGAATGTAAAAGGCAGTGCGATGCTAAATCAATGAATTAAACAGTGCAATGTGGCTACACTCAAACGTGTGGTATTATTAAGGCTGGGTGGCTTAGAGTATAAGCTAGTCACTGTACTAGTCTAGTAGGAAGGTGCTCGCCTCTCATTCAGAGGACCAGGGTTTGATACCTGGTGCTGACAGACCATTTTTTGAGGAAGAATCAATTTTGTGCCCAAGTTTTATTTGCATATTCCAAGATTTTTTTTTAGTAACACAGTCAGTTACTCTCTCATTTAACTAGTTATTTTTTGTAGAGTAATTCAGTTACTAACTCAGTTACATTTTGAAAACAAGTAGTAAGTATCTATAACTAATTACTTTTTTAAAGTAACGTTCCAAACACGGGCTAAAAGTACTAAATAAGGTACTGTGTTTAAAAACAAGCTACAACCTTTCTGCATGGAGTTTACATGTTCTTCCCTTGCATGTGCAGGTTTTCTCCATGGACTCATCCCACAGACCAAAAAATGCAACTCTAAATCGTCCCTTGGCCTGTGAGTGGATGGACGGACGGACGGACGGACGGATGGATGATGGTTTTAAAATGACAGTCTTCTTCTGGTTTCATAACATCTAATACATAACCTTCATACATAATTTACTTGAAACAGGTGATGACTGGTGCTTGGCTCAACAGTCCACTGGCAGGGTTAGTTTAAGGTAATGAATACCTCGTCAGTCAGCACTTGCTACAGTATATTTAACCGTCATAACGCAGCACTCCCACAGTTTGCACTGTCTTTCTACAAGAATAAGAGAAGAGCGATCAGAGGATTAAAAAATAGCAGTTAGCAGCAACAAAACACTCCACATTAAAGCAAATTGCTTCTTGCAATTGTTGATAGTTTCTCATTGTTGCATCCCTCTCGGTTGGAGCTGTGATGCTGATTGTGGCTGAAGGGGCCTTCAGATGACTGATAAGCATTGATGAATGAAAATGGAAATGCTTTTCAGCATTTTGCCTTCAAAGGGAAATCAAATGTGCTGAAAGAGGAGGGGAGAGCAGAGGAGGGAGAATATTTGCCTTTTTGCAATTAATAAGATATGTTTTTTTTGTGGTCAGAAAAATGGAAATGGCTTTTAAGGTCGTAAAGGTCGAGCGCATCGAAGCATGGTGGCTTCGCAATTACTCTTCAGGCAGCGGCCTGATTTGGGGGAGTGTGGGGTGGGTCTGGCTGCGCACTGACGGTCAAATTAACAAGACGACCGGCTCCCTGTCGAAAAGATCACATGTGATTACCGTACATCAAATAGACAGAGCGCTCAAATTATCTCCTGTCTGACTGTGAAGTCAGAGAAAAGGGGTAAAACGCAGATAGAATGATTAGTTAAAGGCTTTAAATGTCAAAACTTTTACTGTTCACAGCTTCAGTGAATCTGCTGTTCCTCTTCTCAGCTATCATCCTTTAGGTTTGAACAGACTGTGACAAATATCTTCATGTTTAGGAACATACTGAACTATGTTGCACCTCTTAGGGACTTTTAAATGCTTCTTTCTTCAGAGTTCTGATCAACACCGAAATTTTGACCAGAGCTTTCTACACCATTAGACATTTTTATTGTGTCGTCTTTGATACTAAGAAAATTAATCCTGGTTTGATAGAGTGTCCTCTAAAAAAAAAAACTAAAATAGAATTCTTTATTTTTTTCTTCAGTGGCCCTAATCTTCTTCCGTAGAAATAGCACCCTTTGATACAGAAATTGCAATTTTAAAAGTTACTTTGTGATTTTAGAGCTGAAATGTTGTCCTTATCTCTGCTGTTGTTGAAAAAAAAAAATTTTTGTCACTGAATTTGACATTTTTAGACAAAAGTGTCATTTTCTTTACCTGCTTACTTCTGTTCATGGTCACGGGGAGCTGGTTTCTATCTCCAGCAGTTATTCAGTGGGAGGCGGGGCTACACTTGGACAGATTGTCCATCACAGGGCCACATAGAGATGGACAACCATTTACACACATACACCTAGGGCCAATTTGAAGCTACCAGTTAACCCATCATGCATATTTTAATCTGTGGGAGGAAGCTGAAGTCTCTGGACTTAACCCATGCATAAAGAGGAGAACTTGCAAACTCCATGCAGAAAGGTCCTGAACACAGGATCTTATTGTTACAAGGCAACAGTGCTACCAACTGCACCACCGTGCAGCCCTACAAAAATGTCCTTAAACTAAACAGTTTTTAACTTGTGGCTCATTAAAGATACCAGAATATCAGAGCCATGAATCTGGACCAAGTTCATCATTCAGTCCTCAGTAACAATTCAGTCCATCTAAAATTGGATCAGATACATGAAATATTCTAATATTAATCTAATAAAGTGGACTGAAAAGAAATTGTCTGTTAGTACCAGCGTCTGTTAACCTTGAGCTGCAGGATGGATTCTCGCAAGATTTGGAGTTTTCCAAACCCACAAAAATCCATCTTGTACTGCTCCATCTAAACCATCTGACTTGGTCAAATCATTTTTGGACCAATCATGTGTCAGCGTTGTGTTTTGGGGTGGGTGTTCAGGCATGATTGGCTGCAGGTGTCCAGGCAGGCAAAATAAAACAAACATGGCTGCACCGGTGGATGTACACATAAAAGCAGCTATTAAATCAGTTTTAGGACTAGAGACGATTTCTTGGGTGAAAAAATGAGCAAAGGTAAGAACTTTGTGCATTTCTTCATGGTAAAGATGTGTTTTGTTTTTGTCCCGACTGAAGAGTTTGATTTACTGTGATTGGCTAAAGACAAATCATGGAAGGCAGACACTTCCAGACACATCCTTCAATCCGATCAAAACATTATACCTGATGTCTTTTTCAGAAGCTTTTCCACTGAGAAATCCCAAATGTCTGTGTAGCACCGAGTGAACGGGTAGGGCTACACATACATCTGGCAGAACCAGGAAGTGTCTGTGTGACACGTATCAGATCTCATTGGCTTTGAGGTTCACTAAACACGTGACACATTAAAACGATTGCCTATGTCCTGGATTTAGATCTGTCTCACAATAACTTTTTATGTGCTTTAATTTTATGTGAGAGAGCAGGTTGAGTTGTTTAATTTTCTGATGAGAACTGCAGTAGAATATGTTTTTATCCTTAGCAATTAAAGCTCCACTGTTTTTACTTGCATTCAGATGAGGAATTTTTTGGTGCCAGCTGTGCAAAATTACATGATCTGAGCAGCTTCAAAATATAAATTAAAGATAATTTCCAGTTGGAAGTTACAAACTCTTATGTCCTGTCACTGCACACTCTCACTAACATCTCCATCAAAATGCATTTAAAGACCCACTTTGATGAAAATCGTGTTTTTCTTGCTGTTAACATGTTCTTGTAGTATTTTTCTGATGCTAGATGACGTATCTTAAGAAAATTAAGCTCAGAATTGCATTTCTGAGTATTTCTGCATTCAAATCCCTGTGAATCAGTAGCAGATGCTAAAATGCATCTAAAACAAACTAGATTTGTGACGTAGGGCCGAAAGAATCCACTGGGCGGGCCACAAGCTCCTGTTCTAAGCTAGCATAAACAGAAAGCAAATTGCTGATTAGCTACTGCTGCTATGCAGAAACTATGTTCTAGAAAACTGCAAAGGTTTGGTAACTTTGGGTAAAAAAGCCATAATCATAATTTAAAGACCACCGAGAACGATTTAAAATAGCTTAAAAGATAAATTGACACTGAATTTGTGCTATTAAAATGTTTAAAATCTGGGTGTTGCCTTTATCTCTGTGAGTTGGTTCGAAGTGAAAATGAGATGCGTGGTCAAATACATATACAAAGAAAGAAACACTGCCTTGAATCTCCTCATGCTGCAATGATCGTCTTGTAGCACCAAGGAAAGTCTGTCCAATCCCTTCTTCATTTTCCTCTTCTCTTCTCTCTGATGAGCAGAGCCATCACTTCATCAACTGCAACATAATGTTCTTCAGTCTGGGGACTGGAGGGGAAAATGGAACAATAGATTGGAAACAGATTTTCTTATAAGCTGATCCTGCATTCAGAGCTGCACATAATGCGCTAAAGTCATCAAGGGTTTGTTTGCCACAATCAAAGTCATCCAGTGATGATTCGACATGCTGCAGAAGAATGTGGAAACTTCCCTCCTGCTGCATACCGTGGGAAGGAACATGGATTTCATCTCGGCTATAGACAAAATCTGTCAGGAAATAATCAGAATTAAGTCTCTGCTCTCTAAATGTAACTGTCATGGTGAATGCTGGGTTTCAACGCAAGCAGACAAACTTAAATAAAGTATAAAGTTTTATTTAGATTTTTTTTTACATCTGGTCGAATTTAATTTAATAGTTTATTTTTTAATAAAAATCAATATCAACATAATTTCCTGGAATCAAACTCTTTGGAGTTTTACTTTCTGATGAGAGACTGAGGACAGTAACACTAGGAAGTGTTATTATTTACATTTGAGAGCGTTCCATATGCAGATTCATAGTTATAGACTGATTGCATTTTCACATCAGTCGTCAAAATGCATTTAAAAGACTATTTGATATACAATGGACAGAGGTCAAAAGCTACTTGAATGGCGGAATAAATAAAAGCGGAGATGATGCCAGCGTGAACCAGAGACCTCCATCAATCATTAGCATAAAAAATGTGTGTGTTTGTGGGAGTTAGGTAAAATAAGCAATAAAGTCAATGTGACTGATGTCTATTATCCATTATTTGCATGTAAAGGTGTGTAGATCAATGTGTGTAGGAGCTGAATTTTTTTATGTGCGTCACTTCAAAATGCTCCATCTGTAATTCTTCATAGCAGTTAATTCATCATCTGTGTTGCCGCATCGGGGGCGTTTGCAAGCGTTTAGGACTAATATTTCAGCTCCCATTACTGTTGCAGAGCAGAGAGCTGAGTCTTTTTTCTGACCTTTGACCGAAGACGGAGGAATCACAGGCTGACCCATCCATCACTGCTTGGAGGGAGAAAAAAATTAAGAGAGTAACATTATTAGTTTGATTACAGAGGAGAAAGATTTAACTGTCATTTTTTTGCTGAATGAAGGGAAGGAGAGATGGTCTGTGAACGACTGGAAGCTCCATGTGCTTCTCAGAGCTTGACTTCATGACAGAAGTCACCGTATACTAGCATTTTCAATGGGGCTTTAACGATACATTATCCCACGATACGTATCTCGATACAATGCTCACGATACGATACACGATACACGATACGATACATTAAAACTTTTCATTCGTTTGCATTTTCCACAAAACAAAACTATCTGGATAATATTTATTTTACTTTTATAATATAAAAATGGGTAAAACAAACTCACTCATTCATTTTTACATTAGTTTGTAGTATTTTATTAGCAAAACTAATATGTAATAAGAGTTATTTAATAAAGCTTCATGTATTTTTAATAGTTGCTCATCACAGTAAAATATGCAGATACAATCTAACGCAGCAACATTTCCTATAACCAACTGTTTACATGTGCAGTCACTAATTCACACAGCTGATATTAAAAGTGTCACCCCCAATTTACACCAAACGCGTCAGCGGCGTATCACAGCAGTGTTACGGGAAATAGAAACCACTATAGCCTATTGAGTGGTTTACACCAGGCGCGTCTCACGCGTATTCCAGAAGCATCTCACCACGCAGCTAAAGATTGGATTGGGTTTTTTGATGTGACACGCTTCCAAAAACACATTAAGCTTCAACAGTTAACATAGAGCTAACAGGAAAATCTCATACAGCATCCGGTAAATTTCAAAATAATGGG
The DNA here is from genome assembly GCA_006937955.1 of Pachypanchax playfairii. Lineage (NCBI taxonomy): Eukaryota > Metazoa > Chordata > Actinopteri > Cyprinodontiformes > Aplocheilidae > Pachypanchax > Pachypanchax playfairii. The sequence goes on along the minus strand of SSNP01000073.1, from coordinate 2,163,462 downwards.
TGTATTTACACTAACCATGTGGTAAATGGTGTGTACTTTTATAGCACATTTCTTAAGTTAGATGACTCCCAAAGCGCTTCACACTACAGTCTGTCATTTACTCATTCACACACACCCGTTTGGTGGTGATGAACTACACACAGCTGTCCTAGAACACACACTGACGGAGGCCATCCAACTCCTAAAAACTAAACAGGAAAAAAACAACACATACTGTCTTCCATGCCGGCGTCCATTGTTGTCAAGGCACGGGATTAATTAATCACACGTGATCAACTTAGTGGACCACGCCTCTGCTGACTTGTGCATGAAACGCTCCTGGTGGGGACTGACGTTCCGTGGAGGTTGCGACAAAATCGCGCCGCTTCGCTGATGTGTTTGGTTTAAGTTGAGGGTTAGCCAAGATTCTTACTGTAATCAGTTAGCATAACATGCTCATGATATCATGCTAATAACTGATAAAGCTATTTTTTTTTTCAGAAAATCAATAAAATATTGCTTGATGTGGTAATCCTGCAGTTCAATATAACTTTATCTTCTTCTTTTATGCTTGTCAGACATATAGAGCATTATATGTTTCTATGTAAATCACTTACCTTTCTGCTGTCTTAAATACAAACACAGCCGTAGGACTTCAAACTCAACAAACACCAGATTTCCAATGAGAAACTGAGAGCAATCAGACTGTGTGTTATTATGTGCAATGTAATAAGTTACACCCAGGGCTTAATTTGAGCCGGATCCTGCCGGAACAAGATCCGGGAACTGTCTTATTTTGAAAGGGTGTGTTCCGGTAACTGTTTGCTAGGATCTGTTAACGGCGCCAGTTGGGATAAATAACAGCAGGCAGTATAATTTACTTCTTCTGGGCTTATCATCACTTTCTCTACACTGTAATCCCAGATTTTGTTTCTACTTAAACTTCTGAGTGATCATTACTTATACTGTTATGTTTTGTAAAAACAAGCTATCATTACTAAACATTATTAGTTGATTGGACTATTTAGCCTAGAAGATTAATTGCACTAATCAGGATTAGTCGAGATAACTTTGTACGTTTAGTTTTATAACAAAGGGGAGGGGCCTAATTCAGAAACGTCCCTGGTCACGTCACAAAGCAAGTTCAGCGGAGCCAACACTGACCACTCGGCAGGAAGAGCCGTTAGCTACACCGGACTGTCGGCACCCTCAGCTGCGTTGAACACCTTGAACTGTAAGTATATAAAATAAGTAGCTGAATTATCTTTGTGGGAACTTGTAACACCCTAAAGGGGCGGCCGTGGCTCAGGCGGTAGAGCGGGTCGTCTGGTAACTGGAAGGTTGCTGGTTCGAATCCCCGCTCTGCCCAGAGATCAGAGGCCGTTGTGTCCTTGGGCAAGACACTTAACCCACCTTGCCTATTTGGTGGTGGTAGTAGTGGTGTAGTTCATCATCACCAAACGTGTGAGTGTGTGTGTGAATGGGTGAATGACATACCGTAGTGTGAAGCGCTTTGGGGGTCGTAGGACCTGAATAAAGCGCTATACAAGTACACGCCATTTACCATTTACCATAAATGCTAAAAAATTTCAGGTTCCATATTATTACAACTCAACACATTCAGTTTCAGCTTCTGTAAAAATGTAACATAACATGTTAGTTCTACTCAACACATTCAGTTTCAGCTTCTGTAAAAACTAAAGTGGTATAAGGCAACGGGTTTCCACGCGATTTGCGAGTAAAGTCAACTAATTCGGGTTAAGAGTGTAGCCCTGCTTGACAATTTACACCGTCTGGTCCAACGGTTGTGTATGTGTATGCGTTCCGGTATCAGTCAGTGAATTCTGGTCTCATAGCGCTATTTGCGTTCCTGTAGCTTTTGATTTACAAATTAAGCACTGGTTACACGTGATACTTCATCTGTCTACAAATAAACCAGACAAGTGTGTCTCTACTTTGCTGCTAGAGGAGAGGTTTGTGTGTATTTGTGTTTTGTCCTGAGGGATAACAGCAGGATGACTGTCCTGGTTCTGTCTGCTGTACTTTACCTGGTCACAGTTCACTAATAAAACCAGTGCACACGCTGTCTGTAATGTAAACACACAAACACACTAACATCGAGCATCGAGTTGCTGTGCTGTAAAGAGGAACACATTTATTTTACATGCATAATGCACACATAATGAGTTGGTAGCCATGTGGTCATGCATTAACACACACCACATAAAACACACACATCCATGTGTACACAGAGACACACACTCTGTTCAGGGCTAATTCTATAAGGGAGTTCAGCATGTCTCCCCTGAAACCAGCAGTCCAATCCATTTGATTTCTTTGTACACACACACACACAGGAAAAGAGACAAACTGTATTGAGGCTTGCTAACAGTGGTTTTCATTAGGAGTTGCTGGTTAGAGCTGCGATCCAATTTGGACTGCGGGTTAGCAGAGAGGCGAGCGGTGTGTTTTTATTTGGATTTAATCAGTTCGATTGGGACATTTTATTAGTGCTATGCTTTGTTTCAGAGGACAGAAGAGAACTGTAGGTTTTTATGGTATCTGAAAGTGAAGCTTGGAGTATCCGCAGGGACTCTGCTGGGGTCCGGGTCAGTTCAGAAACGGATGAAATATTGAAAATGCATCTTGTGTGACTCAATAAAGAATGTTGAATGTTCGATGTTCCGTGCTGAAAATGTCAGAATGCAAATGAGAGTTTTAGTTCTGCTAATGCATCTGACAGGCAGAGCTCTGAGGTAATCCCTAAAAGATTGAGCTGAAAAGAGTTACAGAGAGTCAGATATAAAGAAAAAAAGATGACTGAGAGGTGTGTGTGTTAAAACCATTCACAAGACAGTTAATGTGTGATGCAGGATTGCAGAGTCAATCACACCAATCGGGTTAGTTTATGATTTTCTAGTAGAACCTACTTCCTCTGGTCATATTCTTACTGAAATCAGCCCAGCGTCCCTTCCCATCGGAACGCTTCACACACGTATCACTCGCGTAAACCCAGCTGGTCCCAGGAGATGTGATTTCATCAGTACACACAACAAAAATCAGGGAGAAAGACGACAACATGCATCTAGAAGGTATGTGGCTTATTTTCACACCACATATGGACTTCAAACCCATCACAGATACTGTATTCTTTCGTAGTCTTGCAAACGGAAATCCGCACGTGTCCTTTTATTTTGAAACTTCCGGGTATTTTACATTTCATGAACACCTGATTTCCTGTCTGGTCCAAACTAAGCTGCTGAACTTGATGCGTATTAGAAGCGTACCGCATAATAACCAGAACTGCAATGTAATGCCTGCAACACTACGCTTCTGAGACGCGTCTCATGCGCGCTGCTTCGTGTCCAGTGGAAACAGTCTCATTGACTTTAATGGCGGCTACCAGCCGCGTAGTACGCATCACTAATGTTACACGTCTGTTGCGCGTTCAGTGGAAAGGAGGGATAAGAGTTTGATCATTTTGGTCTCAGAATAAGGAGAATAAAGTAAGATGATGGAGCAGTGACATCACAGCTCCATCATCACCTGTATGTTGGGTGGCAGGTGCTTTTCAGTAAAGAGAAAAAAGGCAGCTGTTGTGCAAAAGCCAAGTGATTTACACATGGTCATGTAGTAAGTCATAACAGTTTGATCAAACTATTTATAGCACAGATATGTTGAGCTCAGGCCACATCTGTTCCAAGTTCATCAGGGGTCCGTTCCAGAAAACTTGGTCAACTTACCATCTGGTAAACCCTGAACTCATAGTTAATCAACCAAGAACCTGCTTAGCCTGAGTATGTCGGTTCCAGAATACCTGATAAGAATCTGGTTAATCAATCTACTCCTTGTTAACCGGAGTTCATGAGCGCGTAGCCTGAACACATATAGACCCTCTCAATAGATCACCGAATTCACGAGTTACAATGGAAAGTGAAGTGGCAGCATATTTTTCAGAAGTGAAGATGGAAGTCTTGATGCTGCTTATGAAGAATTCAGTCCAATAATTATAAAGAAAATTAAAACAGGTGCAGCAGCAAAAGAGAGAATGTTGGTAAAAAAAAAAATAACAGACAGAGTAAATGTTTGAGTTTAACAGATATCATAACTTTCAACTGTCTTTTAAAATTTTTATTTAAAAAAATGAAAGAGAAGAGTAGAAAGGCAGTTGGTCCTGTTGATATATGGAAGTGTTTGGGAGAGATGGCACTAGAGTTTTTGACTCCCTTATAATAAAGAGGCCATTTCATACAAATTTCAGGACTTTGTGGTTATTTCTGAAGTGTTAACCAGTAATATGAAACATTTTATATCTAAAAACCATTAGGAAACACTGATTAACAGACCTTTTAATCTGTCTGCATGAAGATTAATCTGGCTTCGTTTGGCTTCGGGCAGCAACTCATTAATATTCATTATTCAAATTTGCTGGACTCAGATTGGCTAACAAACTAGCCTATGAGAGCAAGGTATACTGTTTCCTTGCCCCGCTGCGCAGGTCAATATCAGACGTTGTGTCTTCCTGTTTGTTACGTCTAATGCTACAGCTTTTAGCCAGCAGCATGCTAGGCATGGTTTCAACTGCGGTAGCTGATGGATACTAACAACAAAGGAGTTGTGATGAAACAGATACAGGCCGTTTGGACTCGGGAGAACTCGGGTTTTATCACCACCTGCGTAGTTTGAGAGATTAAAACTGAAAGAGAAGTTGTTGACCTGTTTTCACACCTACTATGAAGGTAAGAACACCTGTGGAGCTAAAATATTCAACAGAAACCTCAGAAACAACATTTTTATTGTAATGACCTCTTTAAAAAGAAATACATTTTGGCACCTGATTAACAGTTCTAGTAAATGAATGAATAAATAAGTTTAAAAAATCTAAATTAGCAGCAGAACTGCTGCATCTTGAAAGAAATCCATAAAAAATGCTATCAATTTAAACCAGTTTTCAGTACAGACCTGTCCAACTTCTTGCAGCACTCTGGGATTTAGTTTAGATGCTAATTGCTGCTCCTTTTAGAGGTGGATACAGATCAGAACCTTGAAGGATTCACATCCACAAGCTGCAAAACTCTTGAATGATTTAACATTCAACAGTTGCAGCATAAGATCAGTTTGTAGTGAAAATATTTTCACTATAGTTTGGATTATGTTGAATCATTGAATGTCCATTTGCCACAAATCTTAGACGTCATGTCAATACTGAGTTACAGGTCAGACTCATGAATCATTAGAATTACCAGTAACCTCAACCAAAGAAAGTTTGGTTGAGAGGTGTGAGAAAAACTGTTTGGGGTGGAGAGTTTGAATCAGGGAGAGAAAAGGGGGCGGAGACAGTGAGAGAAAAGCAGCCTCTGAATACAACTTTATTCTGGAGTCTGATCACACACACAGCTCCAGTGAGCGCAGAGAGAAGCGGCATCAGCTGCGCTGCAATCAGATGAGAACCAAGAGGTATTAGACACAGTCTCACACCACGGGAGACATTAAAACAAGCCCTAACAGAGACATCGGTCCTGTCTGTATCTCATAAGAACCCGTCTCTGCCTCCACAACACAAGCAAGGGTTTTAAGAGGGGGTGAATGCATGTTTCAATCCTTATCCACTGCATAGCCTACATATCGCACTTTGATGGACCAAAGTGACTCAGAGGCAGAGTTTTCCTTTCAGGATGGATGTCTGACGCGCAGAGAACTGGAGTCCAGGACTTTTCTCTTTAGGACAAATTGGAGGTTTTCTGAGTCTCTTTTTCAGGGTTGTATCGATCATCTGATTTATTTTTTAAGATCCATTCGTTGAGATGATTTTTAGATACTTTCTCTCTAGATGGATCAAAAGCAACGCGCTTTACCTTTTTCACTAAATGTTTTTATTGACAGTTTGAAAACCAAAGTGCAGGTCACAGCTGCGTTATTCCACATCAAGCCTGATCAAATGTCCTCCCTCCTCCACCTCCCCCCCACTCTCTCCCTCACTCTCCCTTTGTGTGTGTGAGGACAAGACAAACACGCACACACGCAGCTGCTCGCAGACATACCGACACACACTTTGACGCTGTTTCTCAGTATCGCACCTCTGTCGTGCTTTTGAGCGCTGCGCAACGACTGAGCGACCAGCAGACTCCTCCAGGTCCGCAGCTTCCACAGACACCCACGGAGCAACCTGCAGGCAGCCCTGCTCGGGAGAGCCGGGGAAGGGATGCTTTTCTCGGAAGGACATCCGGCGTTGGCTCCCGCGTAAAGGAGGGGTGTCCGGAGGCTCCCGTACCGGCTGACGGTAGCACCGACCGTACTGTCCCGTCGGTCTTTCATTGGGGAAGTAAACACTTCTCAGATTCACTCATCAGTTGTTTGTTGAGCGCAGGAGAAGAAACAGCGCGCGCCGGACGCACTCGGACCATGTTCTGGAGCGGAGACTTTAAGAAATAGATTGCAGAAGAAAAGAAGAGAAAAGAAATAGGCTAATGAGAAGAAACATGTTTACAGTATTTACTGTTTACACAGTAAAATCTTTCTAATCCCACAAACCTATTGGCTGATTGATTTGTGACTGTTGGCGCACGTGAGCCATGATTTGACTGAGCTGTGGATCCGAAGGCTAGTTCAGAAAAACAAAAAACAAAAGAGGAAAAAAAAAGATTTCGGTTATTATTTAAATTTCATTGCAATCGATAAATACCATCAGAGACATTGTGTGTTGGAGCCGTAGGAAGGGTAGACCTGCGGGAGCGCACCGGAGACAGCCGGGACCATGATCAGGATCTTCCCGGATTTCAGCGTCCAGGTGACAGCGTCGGCCGGAGCCGGGGCTGGAGGCGGAGGCGGTGGGATGGTAACCGGACCCCCAGTGGGTCGTGTGCCAGTCCCTGTTCCCGGAGCCACGAATGGGACCCCACAGAACTTGCAGGGAATCTCCGCCTACCAACAAAGGTATGTCAGCAAATAGGAGAAATACCGACCTGTAGCATCAGGGATGGAAAGATTCTCACAAAATTCACCAAATCTTAGAAAAGAGCGCACAATTATTCCAAAACCGAACTCGTCTGAAACAGAACCTTCACTGTTTGGATCCGGCATCTGAACTTATTTTCTCCAAATCTCTTAAAAAATGAACAAAAACAACTACTGAATAGATTAATGTTCAAGTTTTGGCATGTCTAACTCAGTGGATTAAAAAAAGGATAATTTCAAGAGAAAAGAGAACTAACAACTGACTGTTTTAAATCTAACACTCGGAAATCAAAGACAAGTTTAATCCCAATAAAATGGCCTTGATAATTCTCTAAAACTGATTAAAAACAACAATAATGTGACTTGAATGACACACGACAGGAATGTAGTTGGTATATTTTGATTTGACACAATTTAAAAAGAATCAGCAAAAAGAGTAAGAATGAAGAGTTTGCATGAAAACATGAAGTTAAAGAGGATTTTTGTTATTTTAAACTCAGGAGGAAAAACAGAGGAAGGAGTTTAATCAGTAGATTATTTACCAGCTGGATGTGAAGCCGGAGTTCACTGAGCGATAATTCAGTCCACATATTGTGCTTTTATTTCCTTGTTTCCCCTCCACTCTACATCAGAGTGAATGGCTCTTACTTCGGCCGCTCAGTGGGGCTTGTTCTTTCCTAATCATCAGAACCAACAGGGGGGCCAAACAATCCCCTGAACACACACACTTCTATCTTAATTCATACACACACACACAAATCTAAATAGAAAAAACAACCTCTCTGTGTTATGGATTGTGTGTGTGTGTAAAATCTAAACGCTATGGGGAGCAAACAGGACATAAATCACAGCAGGGGTCTTGCTGAGTGCACTGAGAGTGTCTCGGCCCTCTAAACAACAAACACCAGGCCAAAAAGGACTCGTATTGTTATTGAAAGTGTCTGGGCTCACACACCAGAACCATGAAGGAGTGTTTTGAATAGTTTTTTTGTTTGTGTCCACATGTGAGAATTTAACTTAATCATCATTTAACAGCCAGACGTCCATCAAAATTCCTTTTCAAGACCCAAATTTCCGCATTTGTGACCAGAATCATCTCGTCTAAAGATTTACATCCTTTCAAAGTAAAGTTTGTACTTTGCACGCAGGTGTTTTGTCCACAGAGCTGGTGTCTTCACCACCCCGCCGTCAAGCTGCCCCTCTTACTTGGCTCTGCACATAATGTTTCCCCTAACAAACAGCTGGGAGCTAATATGTTTATACATTACGCTCCATTATCCACGTCGCCTCCGTTTGACTGCTCCCGGTAAGCAGAGCTGAGACGCAGAGACGAGGTGCTTTGACGATAACAGAGAGAAGCAGTCTCACTCCGACTGGTCTCTCACTTCACAAACACACAGTGTGAACGCAACAGGGTTTTTAGTTAGGAAATAAATGAAAGTTTCCACCTGCTTTTACATCCCAGAGCTTGTTCCTGTTTGTCTGGTTTTTTCATGATGCTGATGGGGTCAAAGCTGTGACCTGTTGTGTTTTTTTCTGGCACATAACGGAAATCCTGGCAGCAGAAACTCAGATTCCTGGGAATCAAATGAATCTGAGTTTCAGCGGCGGATGAAGCAAAAGCTTGTATTAAAGGCTTTTCTGACTGACGGAGGAGTTTGGCTCCGGATGATGGTCCACTGGTCCATCTCTTCAGTCTTTATTTTCCTGCTACTGCAGTGCCTGTAACCCCATGTTTGTGTAGAGAATACCCAGCATGCCTTTGACCTTGACAGGTCATTGGTGAAAGGGGAGGGAGGGCTTTCAACTTGCAGGGCCGCAGCCTGGAGGTTAATAACACAGCACAACGATTAGGTTCAGATGAATTATACATTTAGAAAAAGAGATTAAGTGAATGTTGAGAAGAAGAAAAAAGGACAGACACAGTCGGGACTTTGTGGGAGGATACTGGGCCCTTGTTTATGTGCAAACATCAGAGAATGGGAGTAGACTATATCCTTTGAAATACAAGTGACTCTTCAAGCAGCGTCAATACCAAAACATGACGTGTTCTCATTTAAAAAGTAAGACGTGAGGAATCCAAAGTGAGACAAACACTGTGATGTGTTTATTTTCACTCAGCAGGACGGAGAGAAGAAGAAGATGAGAGGAGATCCACGGGGTTATAGAGAAATCATCCAAATAAATAGCTTCTCATCTGTCAGGCTGCTGTTTGTTATAGTCTCTTTATGTGTGATGGATCAATTCACTAAACCTGTAGCCCCATACATGCCTTTATACATATAGGCTCGCTATATAAAGACTATATACTATAAATATAGGCCATATAATAAAAAGTAGATTGTCTTTGGCTGAGTCAAATTAATTTATATTGACCTGATACTTATATATATATATGTATGTAGCCTATATGGACACACAAACACACGCTGAGGTAGACGCACATACACAAACTGACACCAGCTGCAACTGAGTGGCGTTGTTGCGCCTGAGCTTGGAGAAAATACCGGAGACGTGTGGTGTCCTTTTTTTCTCACCAGCAGCCGGTGGAGACAAAAAAACGCTTCAATTCACGGGAGTCTGACGGACGAGAGACCTTCCTCTCTGAGGATTCTCACGGACAACAAGGCGCTGCGGCAACAGCAAGGTTGTCAAGATTTGACGCGACTCTTTGCCTGTAATTTCTCCTCCTGCAGAGCGCATGGAGGAAATTCCTCTGTAGTGCCAAAAAACGAAGCAGTGAGTGCGCGGAGGAGAACGGAAAAACAGACACAGAGAGGGAGAGAGGGAGAGACGGAGGGGGGTGGGGGGGAGACAGCGCGGTCTGAGAGACATCCACCCGGGGCTCCGTTCCTCACGCCGCTCGGCATGCCTGTGCCGCCGCAGCGCTGCGCCTGCCTTCGCCTCAACAAGCCGTTGTTTCCACGCACAGAGGAGGGACACGAGCACAAGCCGCACGCACGCGCAAATCCCCCACTCTCACACTTCCACTCACACGGACATGGCTTTTGTCTTAACACGCCGACCATGACGCATTGCTGTCAGGACGCCGCGCAGCGCCGCGACCCCGCGTCCAGCTAATCCCAATCCGAGGAGCGAGAAAGGAAGGAGAGAAAGTAAGAGATCCAAATATTTGTTGCAGGAAGATGGCGCCCACCAAGCCGAGCATCCAGCAGGACCCCACGCGGAGAGAACGGTAACGGGGCTTTGAATTTGGTTTCCTTCTGTCGGTGCAGATCACGGCTGCACCTGAGCGGGTTTGACCCCGGTGGGTTTGCCTGCTCTTCCCTGTCCGCTTTGAAGGGGGTGTGGGAGAGGGGAGGGGGGGGGGGGGGGGGGGGGGGGGGGGGGGGGGGGGTGTAGGGATGCTACCCTTCTCGGAGAAGAGCCGAGGCGTGCGCGCGCCAGTGTGTCAGACAGACAGGCAGGCATGTGGCTGGGTAACAGGTCTTTGCTTTGCACTCTTCTCACCTGTCTGTGATATTTCTGTGTGCGCTCGCGCTCGTGCACGTCATGAAGCAATGCTGTTCAGCGTCGTGGAAAACATGAATTAATCGATGACATTAGTGTGTGTGTGTGTGTGTGTGTGTGTGTGTTATTCCAGTTCCTCCTGTGCTGTGTCCGCTTGTGTCCCTGAATTCACTGACAGGACAAACTAAACAGACCTCGAAATGACCTTAAAAACGACTCGGAGTTTTAAGGTGGAATGAAGCTGAAACTATTCAACTGGTGGATGGTTTATCTCAGCTCACGTGCTTTTGTTTCATGGAAAATTAAATAATTAGGACAACGTGTCTGTTTGTATTTGTTATGATTGTGTGACCTCAGTGTCTCAGCAGCGGTGTGAACACCAAAACCACCTTCTTGCTTTATTATTGTCTTTTTGAATGATGTTGAAAAGCATTTCTTGTATCAGAGAAACCTGAATGGTCGTTCTGTCACATGCACAATGAGTTGTGTTGTTATTTTACTGGATCTCAACAAGTATTTCTAACAGATGTGTGTGAACAAACAAACCTGAAAGCAGAAAATAACATGTTTGCTGTTTTTTACTTAGTCACATCTTTCAATTTCATGCCAGTAACACGTGTCTTATGTACTTTAACTTACAGTTTGATAGAAGACGTCCACTTTTTGTTTTGATAGGACAGTTTCTGAGTCCTAGCTGCAGGGTGTGTTGTATCAACCATAGATTTATTTTTCCTGGTTATTCTTTTTTTCTTCAAAACAACATTTTTGATGAGTCAGGAGTTTTTTTTTGTTCACAAATTACTGTTAAAGATACTTTTTTGTGGCTCAGATTGCTGATCGTTAGTGTTTCCTGAAGGAATTACTTTACTCCTAATATTTTCTTTAACATGAGACTTTTCAGTCAAATTTGAATTGACCACACCTTAATCACTATTTACTATTTCATAATCCATGTTAATAGATTCCAGAAAAACAGAATCACTGCAGAAGTTCAGTTCTTCTTCATTGAATTGGTAGATTATATTTTAAATCCCAAGTAGCCGGTTTAGGAGTTAATCTAACTGCACGGTTTAGGAAACCGGTTTACCTGGACATGGTGAGAACGATCCCAGCTGAGAGCTGAACACAGAACTTTCTTTTCCTGCAAGGCACCAATGCAAACTTCTGTGCAACATATTCCATCATCTTCACCGCACGATCGTAATAGAAATGATTTCCATTTGGCGCAGCCACGCCTCTCGCACTGTGACCACTGGAGATTGACACCAGATCCTGATCAGGAACAGACAGGTGGAAAAGATGGGTGGGTGGAGCTTAGTAAAACTTCATGTTTGTCTCCTTGTAGGATTTATAAAAATACCTTTAAATCAGACTGAATAATTTCCTGCCTGAACATTAGGGTCAGATATTCTTTTCTGGGAGGAAGACAGTCTTTACGTTGTTGAGTGGAAACACGCCCTTCACATCTGTCCTGTCCACAACAGCTGCAGCAGGTCCATCGAGCTGGCAGCGCGCTCCACCACACTGCAGAAACCGCTCTGAAGAGAGACGGAAACAAACAAGGAGCCCAGTCCACCGCACAAGGTGGACTGGACTCGATCTGAAGCTCATGTCTTGGTCCATGATCTCTGGATGCCCTCCAAAGTCTTGACATTAATGCTCAGATGGATTGGAGCAGTTTTACAGGGGAAGGCTGTATAATAACAGGCAGGTGCTTTAAATGCTTGAGCTGATCAGAGATCTGCTGCAACTCTTTCCATGATTATTAACTGTGTGTTTCTTTCTATTTGCATCACTGTAAATATAACAGATTTAAGGTGTTTTTTTGCAGTGAAAACCGAACGTTTTAGTCGAAACTGTAAATCTTGATTGAGATTGTGCCTAAACTCAGATTGAGAGGGAGTGTTGTGAGGATGATCTGTTAGGGTTTGACAGCACATGTAAACCACTTCAAAGCACCCTGTGAAGTCAAAGGTGTCAGGTCACGGCTGAGCAGCAGATTAACAACGCTTTATTTGCATATGTGTGCTTTTAAAGTGCAGAAATTAGGTGGAGGGGGTCAAAGGTCAAATGTATAGCTGTGAAATTACACAACACAGCTGTTCAGTCCTCTTTCACACTGATGCTGCTCGGAGAGGTTAAATCCTTTCATTTGTTCTGAAGGGTGGAGGCAGGAAGCTTTGACCTGGTGGGGGAAGTTGTATTCATGCTGTCAAGCGTCTGAATTATTATCTGATACCCCCCCCCCTCCCTTTCTGCTCGCACACTCAGGTCACTCGGAGGGAATCCAGTGAGTGTGCTCGTACAAATCTTTAAGAGTCACTTTCTCCTTCTTCAGGGAGAGCAGGCTCAGCAGCTCAGAGTCAGTCAGAAACTCATCGATTTCACAACAGACATGTTATGATGCAGAAATTCTGTCACGTTTTATATAAAAACTAACTTGATGGAACTGTGTGAATAATGAGCTGCGGTAAGCTGCTTGGAGCAGCAGCTGAGACATCTTGGAGTTTGCAAGGCGTGGCCAATAATATTATTTGTAAATGAACAACTACCAGCTGATCAATCATTACCTCTACATCAAAGTAATCCTGGAGCAGATTGTCTGGAAAGTTATTATTTTTATAATATATATGTTAATGATGAAAAACTGTCCACCTGCTGTGGAGCAAAATATTTAATCTCAGACCCTGAGTGAGTCCATAAATTTGGAACCAGTCCTCGAGGAGACTGTATTTGTATTTTACAGTTTATTTATTATTTGTCTGTTTGTCTTTTAACAAGATTTAACAGAAAAAGTTGCAAATGGTTTTAGATGAAATATTCAGGTTAAGTGTTGGGAATGTTTCTATAAAAAAAGTAATTAGTTATAGTTACTCACTACTTGTTCCAAAAAGTAACTGAGTTAGTAACTGAATTACTCTACAAAAAGTAACTAGTTACCGGAGAAAGTAACTGAGTAAAAAAAAGAAATTCCTTGAATTATGCAAATAAAACTGAGCAACAAATCTGATTCTGCTTCAACACATGATCCGTCAGCACCGGGGATGAACCCCAGTCCACTACATGAGAGGGGAGCACACTACTGCTAGACCACGGGGGCCAACCTGACAGCCATATATCACCCAGCCTCCATATAACCGTGTGTGTGTGTAGCCACATTACGCAGTTTGTTTTATCAATTTATAGTAATGCACTGCATTTTATGTTCACTAACGATAATGGCGTAGTGACATTGGAGATTGTAATTATTTAGATTACTCCGTTAGTGAAAATCCAAACATGTTGCATAACGCTGTGACTTTAAACCATGTTATTCCAAACACCGTTCAGGATAAGTTTGGAAGGTTGGACTAATAATGCGTTCACACCACATCTAGTTTGACGCTTGTACGTTGACGCTCGTAACACCTGCCACTTCTGAGCAGAAAAGAGCGTGTGGGCGGGGCTTCCTCTGTTACCGTACGGTGGATCATATCGAGAGAGTGACTCGCCTTTATTTGCGTAATAAATCTAGACAACATCAACGCCGGGTGCATCAGCGATAAGTTTGTCCTCCATTGTTGAAATTGTGTTTTTCCTGCTCCAGCTATATTCATGTTAAGTGCAGTGACATCACTACAATGAGACGCTCTGATTGGTTGACGCACTGCTTCAAGAGCATCAAGACCATTAAAAGTTCAGCCAGCTGAACTTCTGCATTGTTCGTGTTTCAAGAGGCAAATCCTGAAATGCTTGAAGCGTTGCAGAGACTCTGACGGACTCTACCATAGACGTTACATATAACCTTGCCGCTCCTGATGCTGACGCTTGGGTCGGTGTGAACGCACCATAGTGGCTCAGTTTTTGTGGTTAGTTCAGTAACCCATCATTGTGTAAATGAGTTTTCATGGATAAATACTGAACTAATGATGATATCAATGATTCTAAATGTTAAAGGAACGTTTTCAAGGTCAAGGAATTAAACATATCTGATTAAATAAATGTAGAACAGGTAGTTTATTGTGTAAATCACATTATGGGGTAAATGAGCTGCATCCTCTGAGTGTTTATGTAGTTTTAATGGTAGCTCTATAATAAATCACTTCATTCCTTAGTATTTTCTCTAAAAGTTCTCAGACAGTGACAGTGTAGCTGAGGTGATGTTTTTTTAATCCACTTTTGGGGACTTTCTTAGTGTTAACAGGCATCTGGAAAAGAACAATTTAATTTCCATGTAGTGAACGATAGAAGAAGTTAAAGATAGACTGCAGTTTCCAGCTCCACCAGTTCTCCAACCACATCACAATGACTCCAGAGAAGAGGGTAGGAGTGAGGAATGGATAAATTACTGAGTTTAAAAGTCACGCAGAAGGAAAAAAGAATGTTTTTCATGAAGAAGAAGGTTCTGAAAGGGCCAATAAAGATAAATAAAAACAGAAATATTGTATATGGAGACATTATTCTAACAACAACAGCTTTACTGGGAGGAGGTTTATGTAGCTTACATACATTCACGTAACATTTCTCAGAAAAATATCACATTTTTCTTGTTCCTTAGACAGTCATTAGTTGGCTGGAACAGACAATTTATTTAGTCTAATGTTCCAGCTCAGACTGTTTAGTAGACAGTATAAGACACTTTACTCAGGCAGTTTATTAATATGGGTCTGGTTCACAGAATAAAGTCTTACATGTGCAGAATAAAACCCAGGTCCAGTTCCAGTCACATATATTGAAATTTAATCAAGTTAATTTTATTATTTAATTTTTTGACCAACTCTGTTTATTTGCGGTTCAGATTAATTTATAATCCAGTTGTTTATAATCTGATTCAGTTTATTTCACTCTCAATTTATTATCAAATTTAAGTTTTACCCAACAGCTGAGAAGGTGTTTAAAACGGGTGATTGAAGAGGAAATGCTAATGTCAGAAAAGTGAGAGAGCACATTCAGACTAAGTGCATAAAGGGAAGAACCAGAGAGGACAGGTGGACACGGTGAAGGACGCACGAGGGAGTGATGGTGGAATCACTGAGCGACTTGATTAGCTCTCAGCAATGGTCATCCCTGAGGATGACTCAAACTCTTCCTCAGGCTGGATAAGAGCCTCTTCCAGCCCAGCAGGAAAGCTTGGTTAACCGCTTCTGAGGAAGCAGGTGGGAGGGAACACCTGCCTGATTGCCCAAAGCCAGACTGAGTGTGTGTGTTGTTGTGTGTGTCTGGTTGTACATCTGAAACATACAGTGGTTAAAACCATTTCAGCTTCTGTTTAAATATGACACTTTGATAGAAAATTCCTTTTCAACTGAGGTTAAATCAAACAGCCCAATTGTTTTTCCTAGTTTTATATCACTGCATATAAAATATTTTAAATGTGCAAAACCATTATTTAACATTTCAAAAGGTAATAATGAGAGAACCCCTGAAAACACAATGTTAGTGTTCTCGTGTGCCTGTCAGTGTGGTGGTAGTGCCGGGCGATATGGCCTAAAAATAAAATCTCTGATTATATCTTTTTAATTTGATTTATGATTTTTTTTCTGACCCCCCACTTATTAAGCAAAGCAACATGTACAAATAGCAGACAACTTAAAGGTGGTATAAGGAATCTTTTAATAAAAAGCAATATTTATAACAAAATAATCCCTCCGTGGGGTTGTTAGAGGGTTGTAGAATGAAAATACACTATTTCCTTTAAAAATTATATTTGAAGTCAAATATTATAAAATATTAATTTTGACAGGCACAACGTTGGCATTTTGTTTACATTTACCAGCCAATAGCTGGCAGAGCAGCAGGCACCATTTTGGGTTGCCTAATACGGTAAATAATCCAGCACAGTGAGGCTGGTACTGTGGAGTCTGCAGGTCAAGCAGCTGGAAGCACCGGGGACATGTGGTGATTATATACCTTATTTGCTTGTCATAGGGGGTTTCAACATGTGACGAGCAAGTTCTGTGTGGAAAGTTTTAATAGCAGCTATTAGCAGCTAGCTAACACATAGCTGTAGCATATTGCTGAAGTGGAGGAGCTTCAGGCCACTTGTTTGACTGGAAGACACACCACGGAGGATTTTATTGCTTTTTTTATTTTATTGGATAAGTGGTGCGTCCAGGATGGTGTATGAGGAGGACAGAGGATCTTAAGAGGGACTGCAGGAAGTTTCGGAGCTGCAGTGCAACGACGAACTCTTTCACACAGGAAGGAGCTTCTTTTATCAGAGTCAGTATATGATCAGCGGGGATCTCCGATCCGAGATCAGAATGGGTTTGGTGAAGAATATTGGACCTGAGCACGCGAGTGCGTGCGGGGGGGTTAACGAGTCTGGCTGAAGGCTTTGTGCTGTGTTATTCTGTTCCAAGTTCCATATCCCACCTTTAAAGCGACCGCTCCTGTGTTTGTTCTCCACCGTGCTCCTTCCTCTCATATGTAGTGTCTTGTGCAAAGGATTTGGCTACAGTTAGCTGTTTTTAGCTAAGGTTTGTTGGTCACTGCGGTTTTGTTCGTCTCAGAGAGACTGACGTTTTTCATTTTCGGCTTGATGTCTCTGTTTCAGGTGTTGGAATAAGTTTGTGGTGCTGCTGCATTTAACTGTGATGGGCTTTAGGCAAATGATGCAGCGTGGGGTCTCTTGCTGCACGTCGGCCGCAGCAAACCCAAACCAGTTTCAAACAGATGATTTTATTTCTTTCTTGTGAACAGACTTCCCACTCTCACCAGTAGCCAGTATGATGCTGTTGTTGTTCACTGGTATGTGAGACTAACTCTATGGAAGCTCCGAGGAGCCAAAAATATGCCATTACACAAAAACTCAATTTACGTATTTTTTTAAATCGCCCACAACAAAAAAATTCGAATGAATTAATTTAATTGATTTATCACCCAGGTTTAAGTGGTGGGAGTAGCTAGGTCCAGGTCTGGATGTCTTCAGCTGGTTCTTGTGGGATTTCAAGCTGCTTCTGGGTCAGAAAATCGATCATCTGGCAGATCCAAATATTACCCTGAAGTCTACATCGGGCTGACCATAGATAGTAAACCTTGAAAGGGAGGTTCACCAAACTGGTCTTCATTTGGCTCTTTGGATGAGATTCACCAAAACTTCTACTATTCTCAACCACTTAAAGAGAGGAAGTGCAGATACGCCACAGAAAACGTACTTATATTCATTTCCAAAAGATCCCTCGCCCGCTCCTCTCTCTGTCATGTTCATCCAAAAGACCTACAACTTTGTAAAATAAAAATTTGATAAATTAGTGGATTCCTAAAAAAGTGGAGACCAGAGATAAGGCTATGCATAAACACAAGATTTCTTCAACATGACGTACTTTATCATAAAAATTACAAACACGAGTGCTGTAGACATTTACACTGAGCACAAAACACTCTGAAATCTGGACTTCCAAACTACCAGGCTTTAGTGAGGGTGAGAGAGGGAGGACGGAGTGAATCAGTGCAGGGCTGGAGTCCGAGAACGAGCCAAACAGTGAGTCGAAAACAGAACGCTGAGTGGTGACAGTGCTGGCAATATTTCAGAAACAACAACAAAACCACAAAAGCACAAAGTTGGCTTTGTTTCCAAAACACCTCCTCCTTCTTTTCCTCCCCCTTTTTCCCTCAACTTGAACATAAAAAAGTCCCATTAGCCCATTCTGATGAGTGGGACAGAGAGGCTGCTTTCAGGTTCTGGCAGCAAGATAGTGGTTTTGTGCAGCTGTGAGAGTTCAAGCATGGGGAGATCCAGATGTGTTGTTAGGATCAACTTTGTCAAAAAGAAAGAATGAAAAATAGAAACTATCCTAAGACTTTTTTTCTTTCAGAGTTTTGGTCCGGCTCTTATTTGTGATTTCAGCAGATTGATTTTGTCTAGACTTGCATGTAAACACGGTTATCAGAGAAAAGTATAAAGACGTGTTTGGAGGTTGTGTCAGAGTGGAAATTGCTTTCCTTTTCAAACTGAATTTGCATTTGTCTTTGGAGAGGAATTGCATAGAAAGTGTCTCTGGTCAACAATTGAACCTCAGCGACAGCAGCAGTTTGTAAATTGTAACCGCATAAAAATGTGTACATTTCTGTATTTTCCTTCAGTAAATATTGTTGCACAGCTGAAGCATTTCAGTGGACAGAAAATAGCTTAAAGATGCAGGTAGTCATGTTTTTTGATTTTTACATAAACTACAGTTTTTATTCTTTTACTTTTTGACCAGTTATGCATCAGCATTATAATTCTAGGGAAGAAAATAGTTTTAACCAGACAAAAACTTTGTTGTCTGTTTGGACTTGGCTGATTTAAACATGCCTGCCTTTTATAAACTTTGTTAAAAATTAAGATCATTGGTTCAAAATTGTCACTTTAATTTCTTATGACTTATTTTCAATATCATATGTATATCATATCACTGGTTAAAACTAATAAATTGCATTATCATGTTAAAGTCCAGTTTCTTAACTACTCACCACCATCTAGACCAAGAAAGACCAAGTTCTCTATTACTGCTGCATCAAAATAGTCAAAATGATGGTTTACTAGTCCGACTATCTCATATCTACACAATCCAAATTTGACAGTGGGGGTGGGCAGTTGATTCAAGCATGTTTTTCACCCCCCCTTCTGGGTCTTGATTACTTGTTAAAAGGTAAATTTCTTGATGCAACTCGATTCACTTTTCATCTATGTGAGAAAAAATAATAAACAGACTGTCGTTTCTGTTCGTTTTAGGCCTTTAAAATGCCGCTTTTCCACCGACAGAACACGGTGTGGCTCGGTTCACTTTAGCCCCCTGTGGACCCTTTTCCACTGCCTTTCTCGGGTCTTAACCGCGTCATTCTCGCCAACACGGCCTCTTTTTTCAGACCACCTCCTCGGTGGTCCGAAGCGGCCCAAAGCGGGCCCACACGCCCACATGTCTACTGATTGGTCCAGTAAACTGCTACCAGTGACACGACTACCTACGTAGTGGTAGCCCCTGATTGGCCCGGCTGTGTGTGGTGTTCACATGGTGTGATATAGAAGCGCTCCCGCAAAAGGCTTTTAAAAAAAACTCCCAGCAACCATACAAATATTTTATTTTAAAATACAATTGACTTTGGACAATGGCAACTTCCTCCACAAGAACCAAAAATCAAACCAACCAAAATGAACCACAGACAGAGTGCAAAGTACAAAAACACACGTATATCCGCCATTGTTGTTGTTGTTGTTTCACGCGCTGTGACGTCGCGGACAAAGACTTTTGCGCGCCACTTTTCATAGTCAGATGGGCACGCCCCTATCCCCACTTACGTCCGCTTTATGTTTCCACCGCCTCAAGCGAGTTGATCCGCGCCATACTGTACCGATCTCAAGCGCGCCGTGCTGATTTATTGGTGGAAAAGGGGCAAAAGTCGATCAGGATGAGGATTTTTGTAAAAAGTTCAAGCCATTTTAAAATCGATTGTACATTGATTTATATAAGTGATTGATATAATAAATAGTCTGTTACTATTAGGGCTGCCACAAATTATTATTTAATAATCGTCTAATCAGCAGTTTTTTGGCGATAAGTCGACTAATTGTGCCATGCATAAAGTATAACTCCCTGTTAATGTTCGAAGCTAACGTGAGGAATTTAGCTTACAGAGGTGACTGTCGCTCTTCGTCCTCCACCATGACGTGGTTCACCGTTGTGCTCCCGTGAAATGAGAGTTCTACTTCTTTTGGCTACTAATCAACCACACTTATACTGCTAAAAGTAACAATAAACAGCGTTTTACCATTGATGATCCCGACATGTTCAAAGAAACAAAGTTGTTGTAGTTCCAGGTCTGATAGTAAACAAACAACAGGGGATTTCTTCACAAATTTCTAATGAGGCGTTTCTGCCGTTGAGGGAAGGGGGGGGGCTAAAATGCATGGGCACAACTCGAAAAACGACAGACAACCGTTGAGCTTCTCATTCGGGGCAAAAATGTCTTTACCACCTTTAAACCTCCACTTTTGCTGTTTAAAGCATACACACATAATGAAAACTTAGTCGTCTCCAGATCTCGACTCGTCCTCACCTGGTTTTACTTATTTCGTTCTCTCTCTCCTGCTTCTTCCTCCCTTCTGGCCTGCCGTAGACGGAGAATGTGATCAGCTCACACCTGCTGACTCTGCAGCTTCTCACCTCAGGACCAATATCTACCTGTCCTTGAAAACAGACACTTCAATTATACTATATCTCAGATTGGTTAAACACACACACATACACACATTTATATACTCCCACTCTGCCCCTTTTCTTTATTACTCTTTCCCACTTTTGTATTATTTATTTTCTTTTTTTTCTCCCACTTTTGCTTTTCTGAACTTTCTTCTTTATTCACTCTTTTGTTATGGCTGTCTTCTGTTTTTTTTTTTTAATTCCTCCACGTGGACTTACTTTGTGTTCACTTTAAACTATTTGTCCCCATGCAGTCCTCCTTTCTGTCTCCCTCACCTTTCCTCTCTGGTGACCCCTACTTGATCTCTCATTTCCCCAGTTTCAGCCCGTTTGTCATTTAGCCTTGACAGTGGAGGAAAGTATAAATATAAATATAAAATCATTTATGATTCTGCAAAACAGGGTAATTTAGAGTGAATTTGTTTCAGATTAAATCCCTGTGGAACTTACAAATTAGGAGGTAACCCCAAATATTTAACATGGATTTGATATTAGTATAATATAAGTTTCATTTTGCTTATTTATTATTTATTTTCTCTAGAATTCAAGCCAGTTAATTGAAATTAGGAAGTTTTATAAGGTTTTTCTCTTATTTGATGTTTAATTCAGATTTGCTGACTGACATCTAAGGAAAAAGAAAGTCTTTCTATACATACAGTGTTATTGTGGCGTTAGTATTGTGTTGTAGCATTAAAGTCCACAAAATAATTCAGCTTTGCAGCATCTAAGGCCTTAAGCTGTTTTCTGAACTCTTAAAAAGGCTTTGAAATACAATTTATAGCAGATTATAAAATGAAATAGATAAATATTTATTAAAAAAGCTGTAAATTTCCTTTTTTATGGTAAGAAATACCTCTAGTAACTGCTGCTTTGTTGTGTGTGCGTGTAACCAGCAGTTAAACCAGGTGCTGCAGCATGGAGATTAGCCAGCTGCTCTCATTGTTGCTTCCATCCCAGGAGGAATTATTTGGAAATTAATTTCTGTGTGTGTGTATGTATGTGCATTGTGTGTCCAGTTGCCAGGACAAGTGTTGAAGCATGACGATGATCTGCTTCTCTTGTTTTGCTCTCGCTTGCGCTGCAGCTGATCTTATTTTTTCATGTTTTCATTAGCTGTGTGGAAAAAAACAAACAAAACAGGAATGAATGAAAAGTCACTTCTTGTCTTTCTCCTTTTTGTCTCCCTCCTGTCCTCTTCCCTGCACTCATTACCTTTTCTCATCTCATCTTTGCCCCTGGTGCGGTCACTTTTTTGCCCCGTAGGCAGGAAAGAGACCCAAGGGTGAAATGACTATTGATTATTCTCTATAAGAGAGGAACGAGGGAGAGGAAGGTGGGCTTGATAAGGGACACCTATGTCACAACCAAATGTTTGAGAATGTAAGAAATAATTCAAATAGAATGAATGAAAACATCTCCAGCTGTCAACCTGCTGCTAAAAAATGAAATTTCATTGTGAATCTATCTGCAGCTAAAAGGTTTCTAAATAAATCTATTGAATTAGATTGTTTCACCACAATAAAATCCAAACAGTTCAGGCTTTCTCACCAACTGTGTTTTTGTTTATTTATTTCTTCTTCTTTTACTTTTGACGTGTGACAGGAAGTGAAACAAAGTGCTATTTTTCAAATGATTCAGCCTTTTTCTGTCCATGTTTGTGGATGTGAGTGAGATGCTGAGTGTAACATGGGGACTCAATCACGCTGATCTGAGATGAGCACTGTCACACAAACACACACTCGTATACCTAAACACGGAAAGGTTTCTTGTACAAAGACTGTAAAGTTTAAACAGATCAAAACAACAACGTAAAAAATAGAGATCTGTGTTTAAATAATTGTTCCATTTATGCACATTTTCACACTGTGAGTCTGGAGGATCATAAATTCCTGTAAGGTTTCAGGTTTTATATGTTCTTTCTGCTGCACGGGTTTATATGAACGTTGCAGTTCATGTTTGTTTCCTAAATGAATATTTTGCTGCAAAAGTATATAACAAATGAAGCCCTCTTTCAGTGTTTCAGTACGACGTGTGAGTATTGAGCTAACAACTTTTCAGACACAAGCGTCTTTGTCACCTTCATGTTGATCAGTGCTGCTGCCCTCGTGGCCTTGTTGCTGTTGTTGCTCCTCCATGATGGATCTGCTGTGCGTAATTTCATGCACGTGTCTTCTGGTTATTGATGTCTGTACTTATTCACCCACTTGACTCCTGCCCTACTGCCATACGAGCACACCCACACACACACAGTTACCCACGCACACACACCTCCAGTCCTTGTCATTAAATGATTCCAGCCATTATGTGCTGCACAAGATGTCCCGGCATTCACATGCAAATGGAAGTGCAGTCACACCTACATGTATCAACACAGTGCGAAACACACGTGCTGAGCTGTTTCTAATTCCTGATCCTTATTGTGTGTCTGTGACCATCAGCCTCCTTAGGTAGCTCCTCTTTATCACACCATGAATTCTAATAAAGTTAGGTTTTATAACTCTGCAATGATTTCTTTTATATTGATGTTTCAACTTTGGTGTCTACAACGGTTTTAGGGAAGTGTAACATGGTCCATTTGGACTATAAATATCACCCAGAAATCAGCTAAAGAAATTGGTTTGTTTGAGAGGTGACAAACTTTATGTTGCACTTGTTTCTCCAGCTGCAGGAGGTCACCAACTTTATTTTGGTTTCTTTTTGTGGATGAGTGTCAGAACAGTTGATAAAAGCTGTTTAACCCTTCCTTTCCACCGAACGCGTAACATAAGTGAAGCGTAATACGCGGCTGATAGCTGCCATTAAAATGTCAATGAGACTGTTTCCACTGGGTGTGGAGCAGCGCGAATCGGGCGCATCTCGGAAGCGTAGTGTCGCGGCCTTTACGTTGCAGTTCTATTTTTATGTCCTGCACCTCTAAAACGCATCAAGCTCAGTAGTTTAGTTTGGACCAGTAGTGACGAAATCACGCGTGATTTCACAATTCTCCCGTGATTTTGTGAAAAACCCATTCCAACTCTCACCAATGGTTCTACAATCTTTATCGTAAATTTTAATAGAAAGAATGAGATCCTGGATACATGCAGGTGAGATGAGCTTCATCTGTTAGGTGGCCAGGCTCAGACTTAACTTAAAAAATAACGGCGAGGAGCTACTTTCTCCAGGGAGAGTTTGAAGACTCATTGATAGGAGTCACCTAAGTGGTTCAGGCATCTGATTAAGATGTCTCCTGTCTCCTCCATCTGGATGATTTTTGGGCACGTCCTGCTGCGAGGAGATTCCTGGGTAGAAGCAGAACTTGCTGGACACCACCAGCAGGAGTTGGAGAATGTCTTTGTCGAGAGGGACATCTGAGTGTCCTTCCTGAACTGTTTGACCCCACAACCTAGATGGATGGACGGACGTATGTGTGTGTTTCTGAATCTCTTAGATAATATTGAAGGGGTTGTAAGAGCATCTGGAGGCTTGAAAATGGTATTAATTAAAAGTCATTTGCTTCCTTATTATGTCATTTTGGATAAGGAGGGGTGGTGAGGAGGGGATACATTGAGCTTTGTAGTGGAACAAACTTAATCACTGTGAAACCATACCTAACAATCCCAAACACACATATAGACAAAGTATAAAAGTAGTTGAATAAACATTTTCATGTCTACTGACCTTAACATTGAATGTATAAAACATCAAAGAGATGACATGAATCAGAGTTATATGATAAGAGATGGATGCTCTACATAACATCAATACTAAACACTAAATATTGCTCAGGTTTTTAAGGGGATTTTCACCTTAATGATTGAAAAGGATCAGAAGTACCAAACCACAGCTGTGTGAAAATGTTTACCTCCTTCATCACGACGTGTCAGCAAACTGAGTGCTCTCAACGCTTTTAGCAGCCATGTGCCGTTGAGTTCTTGACCTCCCTTCCTGTCCTCATGACCAGGTGTCGTGCAGCTCGTTCTTGGATAATCACATCTGTTTTCAAAGGAACATATTTATCTTGGTTCTATAGAAGAAAAACAACCTGCTTTGAGCTTTAATGGTGCAAAATAAAGAACGTTTTCCTGCTATGAAAATCTGAAAATGTATGATCTGTATAGCTAAAGTATTGGGACATCTGCCTTCACACACACACACACACAACCTTTAAAGAGGCCCTTCCATTAAAAACGGTTTTTATGAGGTTTCTGTTCAATATTTTTGCTCCACAGGTGTTCTTACCTTCATTATAGCCTGACCAATCAGATCCTCCTGCATTATGTTCAAATGCAGAAGGGTCTGACACCGGAGCCGCACACGATCATTTCCGCGTCAAATTTTATGACATATCACCTTTGTTGTGCGTCATCCTGAAAACACGGAACTAACGTTTTCCACCCAGAGCACAACATTCAACATGGCGGACTCGGCTGTGGATGAAGTGTTTACTTCTGTGTTTGCTTGGGGCGGTCAAATACGTGAACCGAGTGTGCAATGACACCTCGTATTCACAAGTTTTTGACACAAAAGCGACAACTGTCATTAATATTTGTCTCTTCTCCTCCATTAAACATGGCTCTGTAGCTACCATTACTGCTCCGCTCGCTAAACCTTTTGTTTTTGTTCCGCCTCGTGTGTGTCCGCTTTAGCGTCACATATGTTGCGTCACTTCCGGGTTTCTGTGATTGGTTCTCTCTGAACTGGCTAAGCCCGCCTTCAAAATTGAGAGACAGCTGTTCAGCTCCAGGCCCTCACGTCTTTGTAAAGTAATCTGTCAAAGACGTGAGGGCCTGGTTGATCAGGTAACCTTCATAGTAGGTGTGAAAACAGGTCAACAACTTCTCTTTCAGTTTTTATCTCTCAAACTACGCAGGTGGCGATAAAACCCGAGTTCTCCCGAGTCCGAACGGCCGGTATTTGTTTCATCACAACTCCTTTGTTTGTTAGTCTTCATCAGCTCCTGCAGTTGAAATCACGCCTAGCATGCTGCTGGCTAAAAGATGTTAGCATAAGACGTAGCAAATAGGAAGACACGACGTCTGATGTTACCATGCACAGCGGGGCAGGAAACAGTATACCTTGCTCTCATAGGCTAGTTTGTTAGTCAATCAGAGTCCAGCAAATTCTAATAATGAAAATGAGAACCACTGAGGAATAATCTCACCCTATAATCCTGTTCAGTTCAATTCAAATCAAACATACTTTATTAATCCCCAAAGGGAAATTATAGACGTTGTAGTAACTGAGTGTTTCTTCAGAGAACCATTCTAGTGGGTTCTAGTTGTGGACAGGAAGGATCTCCTGTAGAGGGTTCTAGCTGTGGACGCATTAGCTGATAGTGGAATGTAAACTGCTACTAAAATAACACTGGGTTGATAATATGGATAACAGCTAATGGTTGAAGTGCATCTTATCAGGCTCCACTCTGGAGTTCAGTGAGTTTCTGAGAGTGTTGCATTCTTACGTAGATGTTTGTAGGAGTATCTGCTGCATCTGTGCTGCATTTAATACACCTGAGACCATGAAGTTACTAGAACATCTTAATTTCAGTGATGTGGAGGAGTGTCCCAATACATTGGTAGGACAGTTTAATAATGAAGGACATCTTATGATGAATTGTCACCAAAGCCAATAACACCAGACAAGCTGAATACATGTAAAATATAATCAGCTTCCAGGGGACCATCACTATCAGATCTGTCTGGATGTCAAAAATAAATAAAGACAATAAATGCATTAAGCTTTGTAGATTATAGTTTCTTTTGTAATTCTAACTGTTTGGGGTCTCCATTAAAATGTGTTTTAGAAAACACTCCTTGCAAAATATATTCATACTCTGTTCAGCCCCTTCCAGCTGTGGGGGTTTTGTATCTGCTCCAGCCATCACATCTCCAGAAGCATGAAACACATTGAACAGTCCATCACAGACCCAAAACGCAGACACACAAAACAAAAGGGCAGAAGTAAAGATGAACTACAAAATCAAATATTCTGACATGAATAGAAGTAAACATCATATTTCTTACACATTCTTTCAGTAATCTGAAAGCTCTCTCTGTTTACTGGCAGTATATTGTCTTCCTGCTGGTCCAAATTAAAGGGAGATTCCATTAATTTTTCAGTGTGGCTGCTTGGCCTGTTGAGGGAATTTGCATTTCTATCTTGCAGCTTAGTGGATACTCATTAAAAAACAGAACTGCTGAATTTGTAAATTGTCTTTTTTTTTCTCTCCATAAATCAAAGTGCACTCACTCACACATTTCCTCACCTTACCTCGACCCCCAGAACCCTTTGATAGATGCACACACGCGTTAATACAGAAACTTCTGCACCTGCCATCACATAGCAACCATTCGCACCTCGTGCACTCATTTTACCCTGTTTGTGTGTTTATATGTGCAGGCATGCGGTCAAAGTGTGTGTGTGTGTCTATAGGTGTGTTTGTTGATGTTTATTGGAGTGTGAGGTCCATGACAGCTATCGGCGGCTCATTCACTACATTAATGAGAATGATAGCAGCTTTAAAAGACTGTTCCACACTCTGACCAAACTCATTAACACAGGCTTGCATTTAAATACTCTCTGCTCTTCTTCTTCTCTCTCACTCGTTTACTTTAGCTGTCCACTTGTCTTTACTTTTGCTCACCTGTTTTCCTTCATTCTCCATATATGTTGTACCTTCTACTAGATACTTCCACAAATTATTGTTGTACTTATTTGTCAGCATTTTTTTTGTTTATTTATTTATTTACAAAAAAATTTCTCTGCTTTCTCTCTCTATTTGTTTCTTTTAGGGATGCACCGATACCATTCTAATGTACTTGTATTGGTATCGGTTAGTCAGCAATAATTTCACAGAAAATTTTTATTTTTCACTTAAAAATTTAGTTTTGTGGCCATTTCTATTAATTAGGGGTGTAACGGTTCGCAGGTATGTGTTGAACCGTTCGGTTCGGCCCGTTCGGTTTAGTCCACTTGCGTACCGTTTCGGTTCATTTTTTTTTCATAAATCCATAATTAGTGTGATATTAAGCGCAGCGGAAGAAAGTGTCAAGGCGAGTTTCCGCACGGACGCTGTATTGCGTGACGCACAGCGGAACTGCACAAACACATTAAAGTAAATACATGAGCTGAAGGGTGTAACCAGTGCTTAATTTGTAAATCAAAAGTTACCGGAGCACAAATAGCGCTGTGAGACCAGAATTCACTGAGGCCAAACTGATACCGGAACGCACACACATACACAACCGTCGGACCAGACCAAGCACTGTGCGCCAGCGCACAGCGGGTGTAAATTATCAAGCAGGGCTAGAGAAAGTGATGATAAACCCAGAAGAAGTAAGTTATACTGCCTTTTTGGAGTTTTGATGCCGCTGTTATTTATCCCAACTGGCGCCGTTAACAGATCCTAGCAAACAGTTACCTAAACACACCCTTCAAAACAAGACAGTTCCCGGATCTTGTTCTGGCAGGATCCGGCTCAAATTAAGCCCTGGGTGTAACAGAACACACATTCATACAAACCGTTTTGGTACTGAGCTGTTGGTATGATGCAGATGTTCACTGATCTGATTACAGCTAGTTAACAGGCTTGTTCTGCGCGCGGAGCATCTTCGGTGACGAACTGGAAGTTTGTTGTCACCACCGGACTCCCACATGAGGTTTTCTTTCCATAGCAGACGTCGTGGTTGATGTAAACAAGCTGGAGCTTGAACACCCTCCTTTATCTATAAGGTCTCCTGTTTGGTAAGTAAAGCAGTATTCTATTTTTTTTCTATTTTTATGTTTTCTTATTTTTAATGTTTCATTTTTATAAGAAAATATATAAACAGTTGTTTACAAAAGTTGAAAATTAAACAAAAAGCAATTATGGTTTAGTTTTTTTTCTACTTACTGTACCGAAAATGAACCGAACCGTGACCTCAAAACCGAGATACGTACTGAACCGTGATTTTTGTGTACCGTTACACCCCTAATATTAATATATATTTTTTTATCTAGTTCACCATCATTTGTTGTAACAAGCAGAGAAGAAAATAAAACCTGTCTTTCAAATGCATTGCATTTTTTACAGCTATAAGTATCGGCCTTGGTCAGTATCAGATCCACGTATCGGTATCGGTTTGAAAAAAGTGGTTTCATTGCATCCCTAATTTCTTTGCTGTTGCTTTTAATGCATTTTGCTTTTAAGTTAAAATCTCTTTGTTTCCTCATCTGTACAGATCTGTTTCTGATCTTTCTGTTATGCCATGTGGAAGTGAAAAGAGAACCAAAAAGATGAAATTGAACTGCAGCTAAATAAAACGTAAACAAATGGAGTGCAGGAGAAAACACAGGGAACGTGGTGGGATCTGACGCTGAGATGAAGCAACCGGGGGGTATTTACACTGTAGCAGGTGATGAACTGAGATCAGAAACAGCTGGACTGATGAATGACTGAGGAAACAATGATAAATAGGCTTATAAAGTCAATAAACTGAGAAAAAAATAATAAAAAAGTAACACAAGTATGAGTTTAAAGTAAATGAATTAAACCTTAAAATACAAGGAACAAAACAAATCCAGTGACAATCATAACATTTGATTCTGGAGAATTTCCTGTTCTTCAGCTCTGTCATGTAAGACACTGCTGCTCATTACTAAAGGAAACCCAACAGATTTTAGTTTGTGATGTAATGATTTAATATGTTCTTGCTGGAAAACAACGAATCAGAGCCCGTCAGACCTTCAGCTGAAAACACTGCAGCACTTTTTCTATTAAGTCATGAGAGTGTGTGTTTGTGTGTCTATTTTTTGTTGCCGTGGCCAGAGGCAGACTGAGCTCTGGAGTGTGAAGGCGGTGATGGACTGATCCACCTCCTGCAGCAGTACAACACACACACACACACACACACACACACACACACACACTGCTGTAAAAGACAGGGAGGCTGTAAAATGAGCGGTTGTTGTTGAGGAAATAAATTAAAATGGTCATTTTAATGACGGTGTGACCTCAGTGTCATTGAATGCATTTTACACAGATGAGAGTTTTCCAGTAATGATCAGGTCTTTTGTTTGGACCTGTTAATAAATACAGACTTAAAAAAATGAATTTAAAAAATGACATCCTTTTTTAAAATGCTAAGTAACTAAATCTGAATTCATTCATTTACTCACTCAATTTCTCTGTTTAAACATACTTTCTATGTATTAATGTTTTGTGGATATATCATGCATCATTTATTTTCTCCGTGCCTCTCTTTTGATCTCAGCTTGTGTTTGTCCTGGTTGTCACACTTTCAGACAGGCCATGAAAAACGGTACTGTTCCGGAATTTGTCTGTTTTGCTTTTGAGTCTGAAAGAATATGTTCTGGAGTCTGTCCGAATAATTTGTTCCGGAACCTTTCCGGCTGAAGACTTACTAACAAGAACGGACGGTGTTTGTGGCGTGTCTGAAAAGACAACTCCGCTTAACGATCGGATTGAATTGTCCGCAAATATTCCGGAACGTTTGTCTGAAAACAGACACACAAGTCGGGCAGCTACGTACACACTTACATACGGCGTATTTAGAATCACAAGTGAAACGTGTGCATGAATGTGAAAGAAACTGGAACATCTGCTACATCTGGGAGGAAAACCTCAGATTCAAACTTCAAATGGTCGAGTCAGAATTTGGTGTAAACAGAATGAGAACATGGATCCATCATGCCTTGTTACCACTGTGCAGGCTGCTGGTGGTGGTGTAATGGTGTGGGGGATGTTTTCTTGGCACACTTTAGGCCCCTTAGTGCCAATTGGGCATTGTTTAAATACCACGGGCTACCTGAGCATTGTTTCTGACCATGTCCATCCCTTTATGACCACCATGTACCCCTCCTCTGATGGCTACTTCCAGCAGGATAATGCACCATGTCATAAAGCTTGAATCATTTCAAACTGGTTTCTTAAACATGACAATGAGTTCACTGTACTACAATGGCCTCCACAGTCACCAGATATCAACCCGATAGAGCATCTTTGGGATGTGGTGGAACGGGAGCTCCGTGCACTGGATGTACATCCCATAAATCTCCATCAACTGCAAGATGCTATCCTATCAATATGGGCCAACATTTCTAAAGAATGCTTTCAACACCTTGTTGAACCAATGCCACGTAGAATTAAGGGAGTTCTGAACGTGAAAGCAGGTCAAACACCGTATTAGTATGGTGTTCCTAATAATCCTTTAGGTGAGTGTACATAGACATAAAACCTCTGTCATGTAGTGACACCACTGATTACATGTTTAGAAAATCTTTTTTCTGGTAAAAATACTTGATATTTTTGAAACTTCCTGTCAGCACATCTCTGTATGATGTGTGTGTCCTGTCCATTATCCTGCTCATGTGTGTTACTTTCCCTTTTCCTTCTGATTACTTCATGATAATTCATGTTAAACGTTCAGCTCAGTTGCTCTAACGGCTGTTATAGCTTTTAGTATTTCAAACTAGAAAATTCTTTTTTTCTTTTTGTTGAATTTGATGGCGAATTCTTCTGATCCATCAGAAACGTTGTGCTATTTTCATACTTACAGACATTTTCTGTGAAAATCTGTCAAATTTTTAACAAAACTAAATTGAAGATGTTGAAGATTTTCTAACACCTTATTTACTGTAAGGTTCTGTGTAGAAGTCCTTAATTAATCCTCCAGTTAGAATAAGATTAAATTAAATATCCCAGTCACCATCGTACCTACTGCTCATCTCAACCATTTTGGAGGATTAAAGAGTGATAGAACTAAAACGGATGCAGTTCACCTAAAGTGCAGCTTTAACTCAGTTAAAACTGTTTAACTTTGAACATAAATGTATCACTTCTGATTGGTTATGTTTACAAAAAGTGTGTTGAACAAGAGATGTAAATGTTTTATTCTTAGTAAAAATGGAGTTCAAGACTTTTAATCCCTATTATTTTCCACTCTTTTTTTTCTTGTCTATCTTTTCTGCAGGTACTTTTTTTCATGCAGATATTCTCTCTCTTTTATTCAATTTCCTTTTTTCCTCCTCCTGTCAGCATGTGCTCAGCATTAGTCGCCTTAACAAGAATAATCCTTTTTTAAAAACGTAATAAAACTATCAAATAGACTAAAATCATAGAATGAGATGTAAGAGGTTTAACGCGGATCTCGACTTGGGTGCTTTGCTACAAAATCCGCTTCTCTCGTGACTTCAAAGGAGGCAGTAAGGAGCGCCGGGCCTCCCTCTGCTTTCCATATCAAGGCTCTCATGCTGCTGCTGAGGAGGAGGAAGAGCCTGCAGAACTAAAGAGACTGGAATGGAAACACACTGATGAGTTTGTTAGGTTGTGACGCTCATTAGAAGGAGGAGACCTGGAGCCTGAGCTCTTTCTCTTCTCCTCCCTTCATCCCTCCCTCATTGTCTCATTTAGCTTCTTTTTCTCAGAGTTGTTTCTCTTTGATTCTAAATCGTCGACCTCTTTGACTCAATTTCTCTTTTCCTCTTCTCTTCTTCTACGCACTTGTTTCTTTTGTCTCTGTCACTTTCTCAGATGTGTGAAGTGAGCTGTCCACCAGTCTGTCAGCAATTATTTAATTCCTTTCACAAATGATCATTTTAATCTTTTTCTAAAATGTGCGAGTTTTAAAAATGTCTAGTTTTGTTTATTTATCTCCTCCAGCAGGAAATATTCACCAGGGTTTGTTATTTTGTTTGTTAGCAAGATAGATCAAAAAGTTTCTGGATGGATTTTGATGAAATTTTCATGAACAGTCAGAAATGGTCCAAGAAAGAAGTGAGTTGATTTTGGGGGTGATCCAGATCAGGCCAAGGTCGAAAACCGAAACACCAAAAGAAATGATTGTCAATTATTGTCTGAACAAAATTTCTAGCTTTAAAAAAAAATTGCTGAGATTTCAAGTTTCAAGTTTATTTATTTATAAAGCGCCAGTTCATGACAAAGTCATTTCAAGGTACTTCACAGAAAAATCAACCAATTAATAATAAAACATTTTCTATCTAAGGAACCAGCCGATTGGGCTGAATTGTTATTTCAGCACAATTCCCCATCCTGAGCAGCACGATTGGCACCAGCTGAAAGGAACGACTCCCTTTTAACAGGAAGAAACCTCTAGCAGAACCCGGATCAGGATGGGCGGCCTTCTGCCTTAGCCGACTGGGATTTCTCAAAGAGACTAAATTAAGAGAGAAAAGACGTAGGACATATATTTAGTATGCATCGAACATCGCTTGAGAAACCCCATTAAACAGAAATGTATGGTTTATGGTATTATTTTCATTGTTTTTTTTAGAGGTTTTAAATGTCCTATGTTCTTGAACACACCATACATTCTGACCATTGCTTGAATGCACCAGGTCTGCATGCAGCTAGCACTAGCAGCTAGCAGCTAGCGCAGACAAGCTTCTGTGACAAGAAAGAACAAATCAGATCTGTAATCTGCAGAGAATATCACGACAAAGTTTCACAGAAAGCAGCTGAGGGTCAGAAATGTTTCCACATCTGTTGCTAGACACTTTTTAGGAAGAAAATGTCATCAAGGAGGTCTGGAAAGTTGTTAGAAATAGCAAAGAAGTTGGGTGCAGAGAACAAATGACCACCACTTCTGTTTTTGTTTAGAGTAATCCTGATCATTGAGCACATAGACCTGACAAACAGCACTGAAAGTATTTATTTATGTCCCCAAATCTGACTGCTGCAGCACTTTTTGTGGCTGTACTGTTCACTCACAGTGTTGTTTCGGTGATTTAGGTCCGAAAATGCACTATTGGGTCATTTTTGGCCCAAAATTTTCAGTGGCCAAATTTTTGGTGCATCCCTAGTTAGCATATCACATCCAGTAAAAATGAGTCTCGGGTGTCCGTGTAAGGGTTTGGATGTATTAGCGATGAGGTGTGTTGTGGATTAGTCAGGGTTATAATATGTGTCCACAATGAGGGCGATCACGATACTGTGTGTGTTTGGCTTCATCTGTACATCTGTACATCTGTCACATTGTGTGTCCAGTCTGTGAATGTTTCCCCCAGACAAACAAACACACCCTTGTGTTTCTCTTTTCTCATTCTTTTGCAATTACACCCCTTTCCTTTATATTCTCCTTCCTTCAGGGTTTGTGCATATGTGTCAGTGGAACACACACAGACACACACACTCCACCCCCCAGTGTGGTTTCAGCACGGCAAATTAAATGTGAGGCTATATGTCGCCATCATCCAGAAGATGGATGACATGTGGTAATCGTCTTAGCTGTGATAGCGACTGTAGCCCTTAGCAACGCTTCACACACAAACACCTTGTCGGCGTGTTTGTTTTTTTTGACTGTGTTTGTTTTGTTTATGTCTGAACTTGTAAATGTGTGTTTCCTTAAACGAGAGTGTTTTAACGTGTGTTGGGGTTGATTCCACAAACAGCAGACCTGATCGCCGCTGATGATGCTCTCCACCACCTACATGACAAATTAGAACACAAATATATCAGGATGAATTTGGAAATCTTCCTTTAACGTGAAGGCAGTCAGGATACTGCTACTCAAACCAGCATGACCTTGCTATGCATGTTTTGCGCATGCTCAAAACCACCATGGACTCAACATGCTTCATCACGCATAACAAGGAACCACTTTGCATTCTTAACACACATATGAAGATCTTGCAAAGACCCTCGAAAGATCAGATCATCATCTTAAAGAGCTGGAAAAAGCTTCTGCCCTCCTTAACAGACCAGAGTGTGTTTTAAACAACATTAAGACGATGTGGAACAACATTGTGTGTGTCACAACAAAAGAGGATGTTGGGTCGGATTAATGACAGAGCAACATAAATAGAAGTTTGAAGCTCCAGGAAAGTTGGAGAAATGTGAGGAAACGTGATTGTGATCTGACAAAAAGAACAAAAACCAACAAATCCAGTCAAGAATTCTTATAAGGTTTGATAGTGGAGGAGATGACAGATGGAAGGCTCAAAGGACTGAAAATGAAAAGATAAATGGACACTAGAAAGAAGGGATAAGAGAGTGAGATTACTGGAAGTGAGAGAGAGGGGGAGGAATGAGTGGAAGAACAAGGCAGATAGAAAGATGGAGAGAGAGAGAGGCTTTCTACTGTCAAATGAAGAGATAAGAAACTAACCGTCCCTCCGTCCCCTCTTCTCTCCACTGAGAAAATGAGTGAGAATCCCCCTGGGAGGCCCTAATCCATCCTATCTCTCTTTCCCTCTCCCTCTTTCATTTCTTTGTTTGGCTCTACCTTGTTTGTCCTCCCAGTCAGTCTCTCACAGCGCTGCAGGCTGCAGAATGATGGTGTCATTGCTGTTTCACTCACTGGTTGTACTGGACAGATGAACTCTGTTACTGGTTTAAGTTTAAATAAGTCACTGTTTGAACTATGTGTCCGTTAATGTCAGGATATTTTAATACCCCTAAGTTAAATAACTAACAAAAAGACCATCAATCAGACACAGAGGTATGGTTTCAATGAGCTTTGCAAAGGAGAACGCCCAACCAAGGTGTTGAAACGATTCGGATGTATTCACCTTTGCATTGCCTTTTTATTCACAAAGACACCTCCCGTCTGGATGGAGCAAGGGAGGGAAACAAGTGTGGTTCAGATAATGAAGTCAGAGTGTAGTAAACAAACACATAATTGGATGGACAACAGTCACAAGTCGTAAACCAACTGGTTTCCAAGATAAACACAGAAGTGTTGATTCAGGCCAGGTCTCTTTCAGTTCACTTACTCCTGCAGCGTGACCTGTGACCTTTTACCAACATCGTAAAACCTTAAAATCTCCAACAGTTAATACTGAAGATTTATACAGATTAATTCACAAACTGTGGCTCATTACATGCACAGTCAGATAAGATGTTGAGATTTCTATACTCTTCTTCTATCATGTTCACCATAAAAGTGATGATTGCGTTTATCTGTGCTTGTTGTCTTTAGATGTTATGGTTGTGTTATTAAAGTACTTTAATTACCATGGAAAGGCATTATGTTAACGAGCTGCAGTAGTCCTGCCTGAAAAATAGGAAGCAGCTCTTGCTTGGATTTTCCTCAAAAACAACCCAAATATAAATACAAAGTTTAATTGAACTCCTGTTTGGTCCTGATGCTCTGATTGGACACACCCACTCTTGTGAGAACCTGCATTTTATAAATAAATAAACTTGAGAATCAGATTTACACATACGCGTATATGTTCTGTCATGGATATAAATAAATAAAACAGAAAACTTCCTTCTTTTTCTGTCATGTTTGATCTTAGTTGTTTTCCGTACCTGCTTGTTCTTAAGGGGTGCCGTTTTTAAAGCCACACTGTCAAATATTAACAGCAATATTTTTGGTTATTTAGCCTGTCATAGGAGAAAAAAAAATTTACAGGGAAAAATGCAAAAATATGCATTTTTCAAATGCATATTTTCACCTTGTTATTCATTTAGTTACAAATGTTACTTTTACTAAATATTTACTTTGAATTTAAATGTTTATTTTACAAACTAGATATTCCATCCATCTATCCATTTTTTTTCTAAACCTGTTTCTTCCTGTTCAGGGTCACAGGGAGCTTGTATCTATCTCCAGCGGTCTTTGGGCGAGAGGGGACACCCTGGACAGGTTGCCAGTCCAACGCAGGGCAAACCAAATATTTATTTTCAAAATTAAATATTTAATTTACAAACTAAATATTTAGGTTGCAACTGAAATATTTAGGACTGACCTATTTTCCAACCTAAATATGAAGTTTCTACATAAATTAAATATTTAGATTGAAAGCTAAATATTCAGCTCTAACCTAAATATTTATTTAATATACAAATTCACTTGCTGTTAATATTTGACTGTGTAACTTTACAAATGGCACACCATAGGTGTCTTATCACCAGCAGTCATTTGGCAAGAGGCGGGGTCACACCTGGACAGGTGCACCACTGTGCAGCTCAACATATTACCAACAATAAACATATAGAAAACATACATAAACATGTTTCCTTTTCTATATAAAACAAAGACATTTCATGCATGTGCCAAACAATAAATTGGTGATGAGCAAAGCAGAAGAACAGACCGGTTGCTGGGAGTGTGTTCACAATCACATGCAATGGATCATGCACCCTGAGGCGAGGCTCTGACTCACCTGCCCGTCCCTGTAAATAAGAATATTTTCACATTTAAAACAAGACTCGTTATATTTAGACTTGTCGAATAAACTGGAGGGTCTGAATTGAAAGTGACGGGTTTAAATGGCACTTCAACACAAGTGACAGCAAGACTTTCCATCTCTTAGTGCCTCTGGCATTTCCTTCATAAGGCCTCTGGATGGACTCTGTGTAGGAGTGTGTGTGTGCTACTGGCAGGGACAGCAGAGCTGGCGCTACAGTACGCATGCATCCCCTCTCTGTCACTCTGCTTATAAAACAACCCAGAGCAGTATAAACCAGCTGGTGTTTTATTAATAGTTTCACTGACTTTTTACTGTAAATGATGAATATTGCTTCCTGCTGTGGACGTACAGTCGACAGGAGACGGAGCTGCTGGATCAGCTCAGAGCAGTTGTATGGCAGATAAATAAAAACTGTGGAGTAAAGTGTTCAATATTTTTTTCCTGGCTAGGAGTGCATTTGTACTTCTGGAAAAAAAAATGTAGCTATTTGTCCTGTCCCTATGAACTGTTGCAGGTTTGCTATAAGCCTTGAACATAGTTTCATTCACTTCCTGTTACACAACTACACAAAATGAATTCACTTGTTTTGGCTGAAAGGAAGAAAAACAGAATGGTTTATTTTTCAGTTCTCAAAACTAAAATATGTGAACTCAGAAATAAAGATTTAGATTTACAAAAAGCTAATTTAGACAGAATAAAACAACTTTTCCAAAAGAAAGAACAAAATCTGAATTTATTCTGTATTTAAACATGATTGTGTTGCTTAAAAGCTGAGAGGGAATGAGAGTCACTGAGATTTTTTAGACTACAGTCACAGAGCAAAGTAGTAAATTAGACAATGTAAAAGTTTACCTGTTATACTACAGCGTAGATCCATCCACACAAACCTCAACACAGGGGAGAACATGGTATGAATGAAACTACATCAAAAATAAAAAATAGGGTTCAAACTCAATTTTTTCCACCTCCCAGTCAAATATTTTAACATTCAAATAAACAGAAAAATATACTTTATACTAAACTAACTATACTAATATACTTTATCACTATAGCACTATATAATAAACATAATACTATGAGAAAAAATTGTTATATGATTAATTTTTGCCATAAAGTGAAAAATGTCTATAGTCATTTTTGTTATTGACCTGTCTGAAACTGTGAGCTGACAAACATCAGCTGTCACACGCTGGAAAACCTGAAACATCTGTATCGTTACATCTTTCTCTTTCCGTATGGGAGCTGCAGCAATTGGCTGGGAGTGCAGAGAGAGAAGAGCTTGTCCCGGCACATTCTCTCCAGCTAACCTCTCATGTCACTCTGTGTAGATTAAAGCTACAAAGTAGGCTCCGTCTCTCCAGAGAGTGGGCCACCTCAGGGCTAGCCAACCCCCCCAACCCACACACACACGCCTCACCCGGCTGCTTTCTTTCTCTAACTCCTTAACAGAGGAATTCCCATGTTGTCATGGGAAAAGCTGTCACTCTGCCGTGTGTGTGTGTGTGCGCACACACTTGGTGAGAAAAGTTAGTATCACTGAGACAAAACCAAGTCTGCTAAATGAAGATTGTTTATCCATCCAGGAATGTTTGTTTATTCTTTTCAGAAAGGTTTGTTCTTCCTCTGTGTTTTACCAGCCTCGATCAGTTCAGATCATCAGGATCAGAGCAGAGTGTAAACACACAAACACGAGCGTTAGAGAATTCAATTAGTAGTCAGTTTGTTTCTGCTGAGCTTTATTTGTGTGCATGGACAGGTACTGTTTGTTCTCACCCAATATTTCTGACTCTGAGTCACTAATTCATGGATTTATAACAAGCATGTACAGCGACCCTCAACGGAACTAAAATCAGCTGTACACAGACGGTTGGTTGGTTACAAAAAAGCCCCCACCCCTACCTACCTACCTACCTACCTACCCATCCACCCACTGACTGACCGACCTATCTGCCTGCCTGCCTGCCTGCCTGCCTGCCTGCCTGCCTACCTACCTACCTACCTACCTACCTACCTACCTACCTACCTACCCANTACCTACCTACCTACCTACCTACCTACCTACCTACCTACCTACCTACCTACCCACCTACCTACCTACCTACCTACCTACCTACCTACCTACCTACCTACCTACCTACCTACCTACCTACCCATCCACCCACTGACTGACCGACCTACCTGCCTTCCTGCCTGCCTGCCTACCTACCTACCTACCTACCTACCTACCCACCTACCTACCTACCTACCCATCCACCCACTGACTGACCGACCTACCTGCCTGCCTGCCTGCCTGCCTGCCTGCCTGCCTGCCTACCTACCTACCCATCCACCCACCGACCGACCGACCTACCTGCCTTCCTGCCTGCCTGCCTACCTACCTACCTACCTACCCACCCACCCACTGACTGACCGACCTACCTGCCTGCCTGCCTGCCTGCCTGCCTGCCTGCCTGCCTGCCTGCCTACCTACCTACCTACCTACCTACCTACCCATCCACCCACTGACTGACCGACCTACCTGCCTTCCTGCCTGCGTGCCTACCTACCTACCTACCTACCCATCCACCCACTGACTGACCGACCTACCTGCCTGCCTGCCTGCCTGCCTGCCTGCCTGCCTGCCTACCTACCTACCTACCTACCTACCTACCTACCTACCTACCTACCCATCCACCCACTGACTGACCTACCTACCTACCTACCTACCTACCTACCTGCCTGCCTACCTGCCTGCCTACCTACCTACCTACCTACCTACCCACCCACCCACCGACCGACCTACCTACCTACCTACCTACCTACCTACCTACCTACCTACCTACCTACCTACCTACCTACCTACCTACCTACCTACCTACCTACCTACCTACCTACCTACCCATCCACCCACTGACTGACCGACCTACCTGCCTGCCTGCCTGCCTGCCTGCCTGCCTGCCTACCTACCTACCTACCTACCTACCTACCCATCCACCCACTGACTGACCGACCTACCTGCCTTCCTGCCTGCCTGCCTACCTACCTACCTACCTACCTACCTACCCATCCACCCACTGACTGACCGACCTACCTACCTACCTACCTACCTACCTACCCATCCACCCACTGACTGACCGACCTACCTGCCTGCCTGCCTGCCTGCCTGCCTGCCTGCCTGCCTGCCTGCCTACCTACCTACCTACCTGCCTACCTGCCTACTGACTGACCTACCTACCTACCTACCTACCTACCTACCTACCTACCTACCTACCCATCCACCCACTGACTGACCGACCTACCTGCCTTCCTGCCTGCCTGCCTACCTACCTACCTACCTACCCATCCACCCACTGACTGACCGACCTACCTGCCTGCCTGCCTGCCTGACTGACCGACCTACCTGCCTTCCTGCCTGCCTGCCTACCTACCTACCTACCTACCTACCTACCTACCTACCTACCCATCCACCCACTGACTGACCGACCTACCTGCCTTCCTGCCTGCCTGCCTACCTACCTACCTACCTACCTACCCATCCACCCACTGACTGACCGACCTACCTACCTGCCTACCTACCTACCTACCGACTGACCGACCTATCTGCCTTCCTGCCTGCCTGCCTGGCTGCCTGCCTGCCTGCCTGCCTGCATACCTACCTACCTACCTACCTACCTACCTACCTACCTACCCACCCACCCACCGACCGACCGACCTACCTGCCTGCCTTCCTGCCTGCCTGCCTACCTACCTACCTACCTACCTACCCATCCACCCACTGACTGACCGACCTACCTACCTGCCTACCTACCTACCTACCTACCTACCTACCTACCTACCTACCTACCTACCTACCTACCTACCTACCTACCTACCTACCTACCCACCTACCCATCCACCCACTGACTGACCGACCTACCTACCTGCCTACCTACCTACCTACCGACTGACCGACCTATCTGCCTTCCTGCCTGCCTGCCTGCCTGGCTGCCTGCCTGCCTGCCTGCCTGCATACTTACCTACCTACCTACCGACTGACCGACCGA
Source organism: Pachypanchax playfairii (assembly GCA_006937955.1). Lineage (NCBI taxonomy): Eukaryota > Metazoa > Chordata > Actinopteri > Cyprinodontiformes > Aplocheilidae > Pachypanchax > Pachypanchax playfairii. Next base: position 2,122,742 of record SSNP01000073.1, on the reverse strand, counting down.
CCGACCGACCGGCCGACCCGCCTATCTAACTACCCATCCACCCACTGACTGACCGACCTACCTGCCTTCCTGCCTACCTGCCTACCTACCTACCTACCTACCCACCCACCGACTGACCGACCTACCTGCCTTCCTGCCTGCCTGCCTACCTACCTACCTACCTACCTACCTACCTACCTACCTACCTACCCATCCACCCACTGACTGACCGACCTACCTGCCTGCCTGCCTGCCTGCCTACCTACCTACCTACCTACCCATCCACCCACTGACTGACTGACCTACCTGCCTGCCTGCCTGCCTGCCTGCCTGCCTGCCTGCCTGCCTACCTACCTACCTACCTACCTCCCTACCTACCTACCCACCTACCCACCCACCCACTGACTGACCGACCTACCTGCCTGCCTGCCTGCCTGCCTGCCTGCCTGCCTACCTACCTACCTACCTACCTACCTACCTACCTACCTACCCACCCACCCACTGACTGACCGACCTACCTGCCTTCCTGCCTGCCTGCCTACCTACCTACCTACCTACCTACCCATCCACCCACTGACTGACCGACCTACCTGCCTGCCTGCCTGCCTGACTGACCGACCTACCTGCCTGCCTGCCTGCCTACCCACCTACCTACCTACCTACCTACCTGCCTTCCTACCTACCTACCTACCTACCTACCTACCTACCTACCTACCTACCTACCTACCTACCTACCTACCCATCCACCCACTGACTGACTGACCTACCTGCCTGCCTGCCTGCCTGCCTGCCTGCCTGCCTACCTACCTACCTACCTACCTACCTACCTACCTACCTACCCATCCACCCACTGACTGACCGACCTACCTGCCTTCCTGCCTGCCTGCCTACCTACCTACCTACCTACCCATCCACCCACTGACTGACCGACCTACCTGCCTGCCTGCCTGCCTGCCTGCCTGCCTACCTACCTACCTACCTACCTACCTACCTACCTACCTACCCACCTACCTACCCACCTACCCATCCACCCACTGACTGACCGACCTACCTGCCTGCCTGCCTGCCTGCCTGCCTGCCTGCCTGCCTACCTACCTACCTACCTACCTACCTACCTACCTACCTACCTACCTACCTACCTACCTACCTACCTACCTACCTACCTACCTGCCTACTGACTGACCTACCTACCTACCTACCTACCTACCTACCTACCTACCTACCTACCTACCCACCTACCCATCCACCCACTGACTGACCGACCTACCTGCCTGCCTGCCTGCCTGCCTGCCTGCCTGCCTGCCTGCCTACCTACCTACCTACCTACCTACCTACCTACCTACCTACCTACCCATCCACCCACTGACCGACCGACCTACCTGCCTGCCTGCCTGCCTACCTACCTACCTACCTACCTACCGACCCACCTACTGACCGACCTACCTACCTACCTGCCTGCCTGCCTGCCTGCCTGCCTGCCTGCCTGCCTACCTACCTACCTACCTACCTACCTACCTACCTACCCATCCACCCACTGACTGACCGACCTACCTGCCTTCCTGCCTGCCTGCCTACCTACCTACCTACCTACCTACCTACCTACCTACCTACCTACCTACCTACCTACCTACCTACCTACCCATCCACCCACTGACTGACCGACCTACCTGCCTGCCTGCCTGCCTGCCTGCCTGCCTGCCTGCCTACCTACCTCCCTACCTACCTACCTACCTACCTACCCATCCACCCACTGACTGACCGACCTACCTGCCTTCCTGCCTGCCTGCCTACCTACCTACCTACCTACCTACCTACCCATCCACCCACTGACTGACCGACCTACCTACCTGCCTACCTACCTACCTACCGACTGACCGACCTATCTGCCTTCCTGCCTGCCTGCCTACCTGCCTACCTACCTACCTACCCACCTACCCATCCACCCACTGACTGACCGACCTACCTGCCTTCCTGCCTGCCTGCCTACCTACCTACCTACCTACCCACCCACCCACTGACTGACCGACCTACCTGCCTGCCTGCCTGCCTGCCTGCCTGCCTGCCTGCCTGCCTACCTACCTACCTACCTACCTACCTACCTACCTACCTACCTACCCATCCACCCACTGACTGACCGACCTACCTGCCTTCCTGCCTGCCTGCCTACCTACCTACCTGCCTACCTACCTACCTACCTGCCTACCTGCCTACCTACCTACCTACCTACCCACCTACCCATCCACCCACTGACTGACCGACCTACCTGCCTTCCTGCCTGCCTGCCTACCTACCTACCTACCTACCCACCCACCCACTGACTGACCGACCTACCTACCTGCCTGCCTGCCTGCCTACCTACCTGCCTGCCTACCTACCTACCTACCTACCTACCTACCTACCTACCTACCTACCGACCGACCGACCTACCTACCTACCCATCCACCCACTGACTGACCGACCTACCTACCTACCTGCCTGCCTGCCTGCCTGCCTGCCTGCCTGCCTGCCTACCTACCTACCTACCTACCTACCTACCTACCTACCTGCCTGCCTACCTACCTACCCACCTACCCATCCACCCACTGACTGACCGACCTACCTGCCTGCCTGCCTGCCTGCCTGCCTGCCTGCCTACCTACCTACCTACCTACCTACCTACCTACCTACCTACCTACCCATCCACCCACTGACTGACCGACCTACCTGCCTTCCTGCCTGCCTGCCTACCTACCTACCTACCTACCCATCCACCCACTGACTGACCGACCTACCTGCCTGCCTGCCTGCCTGCCTGCCTGCCTGCCTGCCTGCCTACCTACCTACCTACCTACCTACCTACCTACCTACCTACCTACCCATCTACCCACCTACCTACCTACCCATCCACCCACTGACTGACCGACCTACCTGCCTGCCTGCCTGCCTGACTGACCGACCTACCTGCCTTCCTGCCTGCCTGCCTACCTACCTACCTACCTACCTACCCACCCACCCACTGACTGACCGACCTACCTACCTGCCTACCTACCTACCTACCTACCTTCCTCCCTACCTGCCTACCTACCTACCTACCTACCCATCCACCCACTGACTGACCGACCTACCTGCCTGCCTGCCTGCCTGCCTGCCTACCTACCTACCTACCTACCTACCTACCTACCTACCTACCCATCTACCCACCCACCCACCGACCGACCGACCTACCTGCCTTCCTGCCTGCCTGCTTACCTACCTACCTACCGACTGACCGACCGACCGACCGACCGGCCGACCCGCCTATCTAACTACCCATCCACCTACTGGCTGACCGACCGACCTACCTACCTGCCTTCCTGCCTACCTACCTACCGACCTACCTACCTACCCATCCACCCACTGACTGACCGACCGACCTACCCATCAACCCACTGACTGACCTACCTACCCACCCATCAACCCACTGACTGACCTACCTACCTACCTACCTACCTACCTACCTACCTACCTACCTACCTACCTACCTACCTACCTACCTACCCATCCACTGCCCCGACCTACCGATCTATAATAGTTAGTATGGACGAGATTTGTTAACTTGGTTTTCATCACTGAGCTCATTCAGACCTTCTCCAACCAGGAGATGCTGCACCGAGACTGTGCTCCATATACAGATACAGCCCTTTGTGTTACTTTATGCATGGAATGTGTTATATAAATACACCTCAACTGGACTTAATAACATGCTTCAGTGGTTTTAAGTGTAATTCGTGTCCAAACATTTACGTAGTAACTGAAGATTGCACCAGTAATTTTTATAGTGCCTTTGTACTCCTTAAAACAAGCTGCTGTTAAATTGCATTTCAGTCGTTTTTGACCAAAATGTGCCACAAATGTCATAAAAATGCCAGGAAACGTTGTCACGTTGGGAAAAATGCATCCCATTCAGGTTTTTCAATATTCTACTAGATTCAGCTGTATTTTAGGTGTTTTTGTTAAATAGTGTACGAAAGCAGGAATCAACAGTAGAGGTATTCAGCATCAGCCCCCACATACGTCACCTCACCCTACAGTCTCTCTGTCCTCACCTCCTGAAGCCCCCACTTGTCCTGAGTCGCTTTGTCCTTTAGCTGTCTAATTGGGTGCCTGTTAAGAAAAGGAAAGGTGTTAAGTAGTGGGAATTCCCATAATGCTCTTTTATTGGGAGATTACACAATGAGGACTAATTGGTTCCTATTAGCCAGCAGTGGAATGAGAGTGAGACACTCAAGACCTTTGGAGAAAACAGAGGCATTATGGGTACATTGTGAGTGTCCAGCGTTGGGTTTCAGTTCTGTTGGAGGAATGACTGAACTAAATGGGAGGTTTTCTGCACTGGGCTTCATTGTGGGGATGATAGAGACAAGCTGTGTGTGTGGGAGAGATCGGTCCAGGTGTGTGCACGTGTGTGTGTGTCTGCATGTATGAATGTATTAGCTGTTTATGGAAAATAATATTCCTCAATGATGATTTAACAGTTATAGCAATAACCTAAACAGGTAAGGTATGTGTGTTTTTGTGTCACTTAAAGTATAAGTTCTCCATATTTTAAATATTCAGTGGGTGGGGCAATGAGGGGGAAGCTGGCTGAGATTCACCTGTAAGAAAAAGAGGAAAAAATGTAAGAAAAGAAAAAAGATTCTGCGGACTCCTTGTTCTAGAACAGGGGTGGGCAACTCCAGGCCTCGAGGGCCACTATCCTGCACATTTTAGATGTTCCCCTGTTTCACCACACCTGCTGCAGATGAACAGGTCGTTAACAGGCTTCTATAGGACTTGCTGAGAGGTTGCAGATTTGAATCAGGTGTGGTGAAACGGGAACATCTAAAATGTGCAGGATAGTGGCCCTCGAGGCCTGGAGTTGCCCACNCAGTTCTGTTGGAGGAATGACTGAACTAAATGGGAGGTTTTCTGCACTGGGCTTCATTGTGGGGATGATAGAGACAAGCTGTGTGTGTGGGAGAGATCGGTCCAGGTGTGTGCACGTGTGTGTGTGTCTGCATGTATGAATGTATTAGCTGTTTATGGAAAATAATATTCCTCAATGATGATTTAACAGTTATAGCAATAACCTAAACAGGTAAGGTATGTGTGTTTTTGTGTCACTTAAAGTATAAGTTCTCCATATTTTAAATATTCAGTGGGTGGGGCAATGAGGGGGAAGCTGGCTGAGATTCACCTGTAAGAAAAAGAGGAAAAAATGTAAGAAAAGAAAAAAGATTCTGCGGACTCCCTGTTCTAGAACCACATCAGATACTTACAGGTAGAGTTAAAATCTACAGTAGTTTCTTATTTTGTTTAAGCCTGTTGGCGACAAATTACAAAATGACCTTTACCAGGAAGTATGATAATTATCTTTACACAGTTGTGAGGCCTTGCTGTGGAATTTAAAACAATATCAGGAAATTCATAAAAGTGATCTTCTCTCCAAAGGGTTACTGAGTCATGGTGGGCGTCTTGAAACAGCTGGAACCGTCTCAAATGTGAGTCAATTGTCAAAAGTGTTGGCAGCTAGGTTGAGAAGAAAAAAAAGAGACTCTGATATTCCCGGTGTAAGACGGTTAAGATATCTTGAGACCCCTGGGAGCGTGATGAAATTATGAATATAATGAGGATAAATAAAAAAAGAAGATTTCAGTGTAAAATTCATGAAAAACTTTGCAGTTTTTTAAAATCCATCTAGAACTTCAGGCATGTGGGGAACTATGCTCCACTTGTTAGCTCAGTGGTAGCGGGTTGATAAACACTGTGACACGGTGTCCTGTCTTACCATGTAATGCTCCCACACTGGTTACACTCTAGCGTGTTTGTCTCTTTGTTCATTTACTCAAAGTCAAACTGGTTTCTGCTTACAGAAACATAGAAACAGATTGTAGATTTGATGGAATGAGACTGAAAGTTGATGAAAAACTTTCAACACCAGTTTCTACAAAATAACTAGTGTTTGGAGGTCTGAACTTGACAGTTCCTCTGGGGTTTTAAAAAGTTTAAATTCGTGTTTAGGTGCTCAGTGATGATGAGTGGTGAGGGGACATTTACCAACACGTATGATCTGGTGTAACTATGTACTTGTTATTTGGATGAGTGCCTAATAGCAAAGTTGGCAGATGGGAGCTGACAGCTGGTGGTTTGTAGCAGGTGTCTCCCTAAAAAACTCTTTGTCTCTTTATATCCTCACACTTTTGAACCTTTTGTAGCCACATACCTTTTATTAGAAAATGTATTTAGCAATTTTTGCTCCACTTTGAGCCCTTGTTTTTCTCTTTTAATTAGTTAATAACTTTAAACTGCTTTTCAGGTGTATTCCTTACAGAATTGGAAAACTGATACATGTTGGTTTTAACTTTGAGTTGTACGTTATGCATAAAGCTACTTATCAGAAATTACTTAGAAACGTTATTGGTAAATTAGTAAAATATTTACTAAATTTATTATACATAAAAATAAAGATAGCTTAAATTTAAGTGCAAAATTCAGCCTTTTGCCCATTTGATCATTTATAAACAAATACAATTTTATAAAAATGCTATAGTAAATCGTGCAAAAATATCATTATATTTAGAACGAAAAGTATAATTGACTCTTTGTCTTCCAATATTCTCTGAATGAGTCTGATCCAGTAACACCAGTTACCCACAGCTATTTTATCTCTTTACCTTTACCTTCATTGTTACATTACAAGATTTTATTGTTCTGCACTGTGCAAGAAAATTACATGTAGCTAAGATTATAGTTTATAAATAGATTCAGCAATGTAAATGTGCACCTGCTAATTATTTAAAATTTAACCAAATAAAACAGCAATAAAACAATTTTGTTTAAAACAGTACAACATAACTTTTAAAGGTACAGTATGTAAGAATTAGACCTTGTCGTCAAATTCCAGCCAATCATATAGTGTGACGTCATCGGCAGGTGCTGGCCCCCGAGCAGATCTGGTACCTAAATTGGCACATGTGCAGAAGGAATCGGTCCACATCTCAACAGGTAGCATATTTCTACAGAACACCGGTTCCGGCAATGGCCGTCTGAGACACGGCTGCAGAAAAGCTATTTAGTACTGATTTAATAATAAAAAAAGAAATATTTCAGATTCGGTGCTTCACCGGCTGATATAGTCATTCACACTATCACATAAAAATTGACTGATATTCTAAGAAGTTTTAATTATACGTTGTGCGTTGGGTTAGAAGTCATAAAATGTTGCCGCTTCTCGTTTTTTAGCTTCAGAACAAAACTAAAATATACTTCAGCACCGACTCACTCTCATTCTATTTCCAGAGCTGTTTTTAGAAACAAAATATTATACACGTAATATAATAAAATCACTTTAATGACACACACAGCAACATGTTAAAAACGTGTGGCCTGTTGTCCCTAATTCCACCCATGCCACCTCTCCTCCATTCAAACACACGCACACACTGTCGCACACACACACACATGCACGCACACAGACACACACGTGAGTGTGATTAGCTCTGGCAGCACAAGGCCATCCAGTGCTCTCAGATATAACTGCTTCCCTTTGATAAACATGAAAGCTCAGACACACTGTTGTCTGCTGCTACCATCTGACTGAGTATCAAACACACACATGTGAACACACACATTCTCCATCTGAAGTTATGCACACACACACACACGAACCCAAGCACTCAGTTAGCATCCAATAACTCAGAGTTTGTGAAGCCTGGAGAATATTTGATATGTAGATAAGTCTTAAAAGGGTGAGATTTGCATATTGGGCTCCTGTTGCACGTAGCTCTCAGCTGCATGTGGTAGGTACATTTTTAATCAGCAAGTGAAGAAAAATTAATTTGTTTTTTTACCGAAGGAGGCGGTGGAACAAGGAGGATGCCCCTCTCCTTTACATCAGTGGCATTTTGTCAGAGCAGTGTGCTTGGATTCAGACGCTGAATCTGAGTGTTTGAAATGATCTTTCTTTGATGTCTGCATGTAGCGGCTCTTCATATGCAGATGTTAAAGCCTCCCATTACCTTCCAGCAGTTAGAAACTCCTCGCTAGAGTTCAACTCACACCATCTTTCTCTTGTTTATTGAATTGAAAACTTTTCTTTATTTTTTTATTAATATAATTTGTATTTAGTGTGAATGCTGGAGGCATTCACACTCTATGTTTTTCTGTTTATCTTTATTTTATTATTATTATATCTCCGTACGTTTTTTGGCATCTAACTCGTCCCACAGTTTTCAACTGATTTCAACAATTTATATATCAAACTGTTCAGCTTGTTCAGGACAATGGAGCTATGACTTTTGGTATTGATATCTCTTCAACTTTTTAAATTATTTCACTTTTTGTGCTTTTTTTTGCCCCATTGAAATACATTGAAATCGCTTAAAATTCTTCAAATTTCTTCAAATTCCTTCAACTACTTTGCTTTTCAACTACTTCAGCATACTTTAACTTAGAAACTTCATTCAACTTTTAAACAAGTCACAAGACATTCAGCTATTGTTGCATGATTCAGCTTTTTGATATCTTTTGCGGTTTTTGAGAAATCACAGTTTAAGTTTTTAAAACTTTTCAACTCGCACCCCGCAAATCTGACCTAAAATGAATGGAAAAGATAGGGAGGAAATGTGGACTTTGCCTGCTTCTGGAACCCACAGCAGGAGAACCGTAAGGCCTAGAGAAATAAGAGTTACATCATCTGAAAGCAGACAAAAATCCCTGCGTTTTGATGTATAATTTCTGAGCGTATCATGGAAGGTGTGGAGGCAGGAGGGAGTAGTTCGCTCAAGGAACGTTGATTTCAGACGGCCACACACTCTAGCGTCAGAGTGGGAGGTCCTCATTTTTAATTGTCAAAAAGCCAAACAGAATGTCCCTCAACCCAAACCATTTGTGGTACACACACAAATTATACATCAAACAGTGGGGATTTTTGTCAGCTTCACAACAGTGTAACTCTCATTTTTCTAGCTGCTATGGTTGTCTCACAATGTGGCCTAGAAGCAGGACTGGTCCCAGAAAACTCTCATAGACCTCCATTCAAAAAATCAGCTCTTTCGTTCTCTTCTGTGGCTAAAGTACACCATGTTCGCATCGTCATTTCTCCCAAACAGAAGATTGTAGAAAGAGACATATGCTGAAAAGCTGAAAATTTACACGAATCGGCTCCAAAGCCTTCTGTCACCTACAGTTCAAGAATTTTCTTGATAGCTGTTATCGTTTTTAAACGGCGGCTTCCCGTTTGGGAACATGTATTCATCCATTTCGCCTGTATCAACTTATATCAAGGGATGTTCCATATATGGGCGTGCGCTTCCTTCTCTCACACACGCATTGGGGCCTTCTGCTGTACAGAGTGTGTGTCTCTCATTCAACTGTCTGTTCATATGTCTGTCTGTGCTTCATTCTGTCTTACAGTCTTTTTTACATTATAATTGTTTAACTGTTTTCAACTCTTCAACTTTTTAACTCTTTTCACTTTTATAACTACTTCAGCTCTCTTCCACTTTGACACTCGACCTTTAACTATTGGCACACCTTCAACTTTAAAAACTATTAAAGTTTGTGAACCATTTAGCTTCATTGATAAACATTTAAATCGTTAAACTTTTTCACTCTTTTCACTTTTTTAACTACTTCAGCTCTCTTCCACTTTGACACTCGACCTTTAGCTATTGGCACACCTTCAACTTTAAAAATTATTAAAGTTTGTGAACCCTTTAGCTTCATTGATATACATTAAAATCGTTCAACTTTTTCACTCTTTTCACTTTTTTAACTACTTCAGCTCTCTTCCACTTTGACACTCGACCTTTAACTATTGGCACACCTTCAACTTTAAAAATTATTAAAGTTTGTGAATCCTTTAGCTCCATTGAAATAAATTCAAATCTTTTAACTTTTTAACTCTTTCAACTTTTCTCACTACTTCAGCTCTTTTCAACTTAGAATGTCCATGTCAATCTTTCAGCTGCATTTAACTCGTTTGTTTCAGCTTCCAGCATTCACACTGCATTTCCACAGGAAATGCAATTTTTCTAGTTTTTACTTGTTTTAATTCTGTTTTGGTATTTTGAACCTAATTTCACATCAAATCTTTGTCTATTTTTTGGCATGAGCCCTCGGAGTAAAGTTAAACAGCAATGTTTTTGTAGAATTTTACTGTATATTTGTTAGTGTTGAATGTCATTGTATCACCTCCTTTCCACTAAACGCGTAACAGACAGGCAATGTCAGTGAAGCATAATATGTGGCGGATAGCCAACGGGATTGCTTCCATCGGGTGAGAAGCAACGTGAATCAAACGCGTCTCAGAAGCGTTGTGTTGCGGCCTTTACGCAGCAGGTCTATTTTTTACAAACTACGCTTCTAAAATGCGTCAAGCTCAGCAGTTTTATTTGGACCAGACAGGAAGTCAGGCATTCGTGAAACGTAAAATACCCAGAAGTTTCAAAATAAAAGTACACGTGCGGATTTCCGTTTTCAGTGCAGCGCAGTGTAAATGAGGGATAGACTCAGCAGTTTATTTGGATTCATTCCTTGATTGGTTATTTCTCTTACTATTTTGTTTAACTGGACCTCTTAAGATGTTGTGGGATCCTGGGTACAGTTTGAATATCATCTGATTTTTCTTTAAAAATTAGATTTTTAAAAAGATCAGAAATTATATTATTGACTTTTTTATCTTTTTCTTGCTTTTTTTGTCACCTGTGTTATATTGCTATTTGTTTATGATGTTTTTGACACAGCTTTGGCCAGTAGCAGTTATTTTTAAATGTGCTTTATAACAGATGGGATTTGATTATACAGTGGTCCACGGTTATATGCACGACCTCGGTGCCCGGCAAATTTGTGCATATAAGCGTTGTGTGCAGTTATCTGTCGGTTGTCATTTGGACTGTAAACATGGGTAGCAGTGTTCGGTATTGATAACAGATAATTGGAAATGATGTAATAACACAATTACAATGTATTAGAAGAATAAAACTAATGTTGCATTAGGAAGTTGTGCCTCTGCTGTGTCGCCTCTTACCTGTGGAGTTCCCCAAGGTTCGATCTTGGGTCCACTTCTTTTTAACTTGTATCTTTTACCACTGGCAGGCATTTGAAAGAAATTTCAGGTGAATTATCATCTTTATGCTGATGACTGTCAGTTATATGTGGCCCTAAAATCAACTGACCCAGTGCAACCCCTTTCTGACTGTATGGCTGAGATTAAGACTTGGCTCTCAGCTAATTTTCTCCACTTAAGTGAGTCAAAACTGGAAGCCATACTGTTTTCCCCTTGTACTCCTGCAGCTGTAGTCCCGACTCTGCCCTCCTGCTTGTCGGCCTTACTGAAACCGAACATCAAAAATCTGGGGGTTATTTTTGACTCTGACCTCAGATTTGATGTCCAGATTAATCAGGTTGTTAGATCCTGTTTTTTCCACCTCCGTAGGCTGACCAAGCTAAAACCCATTTTGAGGAGAAAAGATCTTCACTCAGTCATCCATGCGTTTGTGACATCACGCCTTGATGATGCCAACTCTCTGTTATATGGTGCTCCTTCATCCGCAATAGTTCGTCTCCAGTTAGTACAAAATTCTGCAGCATGATTTTTAACTCGGACTACTTTGAAACAACATATCACCCCTGTACTGGCTAATCTGCACTGGCTGCCAATCCGCTATCGGATTAAATTTAAGATCCTTTTGTTTGCTTTTAAATCTTTGCATGCACTAGGGCAGGGATTCCCAAACTTATTTTGCCACGCACCCCCTTTTATGTCCCGGTTGTGTTGACGCACCAACCCCCCCGCACCTTCAAAAAAATGCCACAAGCATTTCTGTTACTGTTGAAAGGACGTTGAATTTTATTCAGGCTATATTAAAGACGGCATATTTACTGAAATTAACAAAAACCACATCTAATGATCACAAAAATGCGCTCCTGTGTCTGTAAAAAAAAAAAAAAAAAACAAGTTATGTGCAAGCTTCCAGTTTTAGGTCAAAAAACACAGGTTATGGAAATAACATTAGAACGACAAAAATTTGAATTAAATTGCAATAAAGTCATACAAAAACAACATGGCTCAGGAACCGATAAAAAAACAGGATCCTGAGTTTTCAAGTGGAGCAGCAGCGGCATGGCTCAGCCTGCAGCGAGATGAAGAAACAGATAGAGGAGCGCTGAGTATTTCCAGTATATTTGAAGCAATAATGTACTATTTGGCCAAATACATACATACTCAGATTAATGCCTTTGATTCATCACTCTCTCTTGGTTCCTCTCCTTTATCAGTACCTTTGTTTTTCAATTTCTCAACTGACAGTTTCCCCGATTTAAGCCAATTGAGCATATTTGCGAAAATGAATGAAGTAGAGGCAACAAGCTAGGTGCGCACATAAATTGTGTAGTAGAAGAAGAAGAACTTCTTCTACACTTCATTTCTAGATAAAGTGCATTTTGAATAGTAATTTTAATTGTCAGTTTAAAAATTTACAGAGGAAATATTTACTTACACATCTTTATTGTGTGAGGAAACAACACTCTATTTTGTAATTATTATCATTACGTTTTTCCGCCATTACATTTTTCACCTCGCGCACCCCCTAGTGGCAGCTCATGCACCCCCAGGGGTGCACGCACCACACTTTGGGAATCCCTGCACTAGGGCCACCCAGCTTCTCTGTCCCTATGTCCCGAGGCGTTCCCTGAGGTCCTCTGAGCAGCACTTGCTGCATGTTCGTCCAGCCCGCTATAAGTGAGCGGGCGTTCTCAGTTTGCACCCCTAGTTTATGGAACCAGCTCCCCCTGACGGTCAGACTCGCCTCATTTCTTAGTATTTTTAAAATCTGTTTAAAGACTTACTTTTATTCTCAGGCTTTTAACTCTGTTGGGGCAGTCTAACCCCTTACTGACCTTATTTTATTGTTTTTATGTTTATTTTTATAGTATGTTTATTTTTATCGCTGTATTTGTTGTTTATATTTGTGTACAGCATTTTGGTCTGCGTCACTGCAGTTTTTAAATGTGCTTTATGAATAAATGATGATGATGTACAAAATCTCAAACAGACCGAGTTATACTTGTAGAGCGGCTCCAACATAACACTAACAGATGCGCCAGATACGCGTGCATAGACGCGACGGTAACAACACACTTTGAGTTACAGTTAGTAACAGAACAGAACGGTTTTCTATATTGGATATTAAGAACTCATGATCGGGTACTAAAAACTAGAACAAATGTTACATTTGACACTATTTCACACTGAAGAAGTTGGTGATTATTTTTTGGCGATCGTCTGACAGCTTTAGTCAGACGCGCCTGACACGCGTGTGTAAACGCCAGAGCAGTCTAGGTCCAGACATTTAGTGATTTAGTGAGATGCATGTATGATACCTCCAAATGTTTTGTGCATATAACCGTTGGAGCTGTGCATATAAGCGTATAGATTCTCTATGACACAGAAACGTGCCCAGCATTTTGGGCATATAAGCGTGTTGTGCATATAACTGTCGACCACTGTATTGTCTTTGAGACTCTCTGACATAAAAAAATTAGGAAAACCAAAAAATTGTTCATAATGTATCCAAAACGTTACACGATGAATGTCAGACACAACTCTGTTTTATGAGGTCTTAAAATATAAAAAAAAATAAAAAAAATTCCCCTCTCGCCACTGGGCAATGTTTTTTTTCCTGTTCCAAGTTCGGGTCCTCTACCAGAGGCCTGGGAGCTTGAGGGTCCTGCGCAGTATTTTAGCTGTTCCGAGTACTGCACTTTTCTGGACTGAGATGTCTGAGGTTCTTCCAGGGATCTGCTGGAGCCATTCCTCTAGTTTGGGGTTACTGCCCCAAGTGCTCCGATTACCACGGGTACTATTGTCACCTTCATCTTCCAAGTCTTCTCTACCTCCTCTCTGAGCCCTTGGTATTTCTCAAGTTTCTCATGTTCCTTCTTCCTGATGTTGCCATCACTTGGTATCGCCACATCCACCACAACTGCTTTCCTCCTATATCTATCTATCTATCTATCTATCTATCTATCTATCTATCTATCTATCTATCTATCTATCTATCTATCTATCTATCTATCTATCTATCTATCTATCTATCTATCTATCTATATGTCTAAACAAGTACAGTGGGGCAAAAAAGTATTTAGTCAGCCACCAATTGTGTAAGTTCTCCCACTTAAAAAGATCAGAGAGGCCTGTAATTTTCATCATAGGTATACCTCAACTATGAGAGACAAAATGAGGAAAAAAAATCCAGAAAATCACATTGTCTGATTTTTAAAGAATTTATTTGCAAATTATGGTGGAAAATAAGTATTTGGTCAATAACAAAAGTTAATCTCAATATTTTGTTATATAGCCTTTGTTGGCAATGACAGAGGTCAAACGTTTTCTGTAAGTCTTCACAAGGTTTTCACACACTGTTGCTGGTATTTTGGCCCATTCCTCCATGCAGATCTCCTCTAGAGCAGTGATGTTTTGGGGCTGACGCTGGGCAACACGGACTTTCAACTCCCTCCAGAGATTTTCTATGGGGTTGAGATCTGGAGACTGGCTAGGCCACTCCAGGACCTTGAAATGCTTCTTACGAAGCCACTCCTTCGTTGCCCGGGCGGTGTGTTTGGGATCATTGTCATGCTGAAAGACCCAGCCACGTCTCATTTTCAATGCCCTTGCTGATGGAAGGAGGTTTTCACTCAAAATCTTACGATACATGGCCCCATTCATTCTTTCCTTTACACGGATCAGTCGTCCTGGTCCCCTTGCAGAAAATCAGCCCCAAAGCATGATGTTTCCACCCCCATGCTTTACAGTAGGTATGGTGTTCTTTGGATCCAACTCAGCATTCTTTCCCCTCCAAACACGACAAGTTGAGTTTCTACCAAAAAGTTCTATTTTGGTTTCATCTGACCATATGATGTTCTCCCAATCCTCTTCTGGATCATCCAAATGCTCTCTAGCAAACCGCAGACGGGCCTGGACGTGTCCTGGCTTCAGCAGGGGGACACGTCTGGCACTGCAGGATTTGAGTCCCTGGCGGCGTAGTGTGTTACTGATGGTAGCCTTTGTTACTTTGGTCCCAGCTCTCTGCAGGTCATTCACTAGGTCCCTCCGTGTGGTTCTGGGATTTTTGCTCACCGTTCTTGTGATCATTTTGACCCCACGGGGTGAGATCTTGCGTGGAGCCCCAGATCGAGGGAGATTATCAGTGGTCTTGTATGTCTTCCATTTTCTAATAATTGCTCCCACAGTTGATTTCTTCACACCAAGCTGCTTACCTATTGCAGATTCAGTCTTCCCAGCCTGGTGAAGGTCTACAATTTTGTTTCTGGTGTCCTTTGACAGCTCTTTGGTCTTGGCCATAGTGGAGTTTGGAGCGTGACTGTTTGAGGTTGTGGACAGGTGTCTTTTATACTGATAACGAGTTCACACAGGTGCCATTAATACAGGTAACGAGTGGAGGACCGAGGAGCCTCTTAAAGAAGTTACAGGTCTGTGAAAGCCAGAAATCTTACTTGTTTGTAGGTGACCAAATACTTATTTCCCACCATAATTTGCAAATAAATTCTTTAAAAATCAGACAATGTGATTTTCTGGATTTTTTTTCCTCATTTTGTCTCTCATAGTTGAGGTATACCTATGATGAAAATTACAGGCCTCTCTGATCTTTTTAAGTGGGAGAACTTACACAATTGGTGGCTGACTAAATACTTTTTTGCCCCACTGTATATATATATATATATATATATATATATATATATATATATATATATAATTTAATTAGAAGCTGATGACCAAGATTCCCGGTAAATGAAAACCTACAAAAAGATGCGTGATGACGAATCATATTATTCTTCATTCATTCATGTCAGAGCTTCCAGCAACAGAGTGAGTCTTGTGTTTATTACAGCTGACAGTCTGTTTACATGAGGTTTGAAGCGCTGATCTCTTTTACACGGCTTCACCCGTCTCCTCCGCTCACTTTTCTGACCTCAAGCTGGCTGCTACTTGTTTAGACATGAAACAGATTCCGACCCTCAGTGCTGTTACAGCAGCAGCTCCACCAAGCAGCGCTGGGAGTCATCTGGAAAATTACCATACCAGCATCAGCACATTTTAGGTGTCACTGGGACTAAAGCTGCATCTCATTCAAAGCTCTTTTAAGTCCCCGCAGGTTCTGGATCGTAAGACACAGAGAATTGAAGCAAACTAATATTCAAGCCACCAAAAATTATTTATTTTTAAAATGCACCATCACAACAACAACATATGTAAATCTCGAGCATTCCTTCGGTTATAATCCTATAAAGTTCAAAAGAAGCAAATAAAACGTTTTGGTTTTTAAGATATTTTGCTTTTCCTTCGCCAGCATCTTTCTTCTGTTGGGAACTGTAAAGGTGGTTATAGAGGAAAGACAAATGGCGTACGACAGATCAAGTTGTTCTAAATCAGGAAAAGCCTCCATCCATGCCTTCAATTTCACATTGAAATATTTTTGGAAATGGAACCCCACCATCAGGTCAGAACTGGTTCATTGGTAATCAGAGACCTGCTTCATGTTGTATGACTTGTCATGTTGTTATGCCACAGACGTCTTGATCAACCTTTTGCTTATAAGAAAATGATCACTGGGTCCAGAGTCGAGGTGTTGGGTTTAGGTTTAATAGAAGAAGAGCTACCAGTTGGATTTTGAATGGTTCACTTCCCAAATTCTCTCTGCACATGATGAGAAATCCCCGCCCAAAACTCTGAACTCTACTAGTCCTTTCATATATTTATTGATGTGCATGTATTTATGGTATGTAACAGCAATAATCAGGTTTATTTATTCTTTGAGAAAGAGGTTGCTTGGCTTCTAGAAGAAAATTACAAACCCTGCTGAAAGTTGGCTGCACTTTTTTCTAATTTCACACACTGTAAAGACAAACACATGACTTATACGTTTGTAATGTGCAAATTTGTATTCAGGTGTTCTTAAACTAACTGCATTGGCTATTTGGGATCATTTGGATGATAAAAAAGCTGCTGTCAGCTAAATACTTGCTGGATTTTGGGCATGGGGATTAGATTTTACATTTCTTTATAAAGTTCCTCTACAACGCTGCTGGAATGCAACCCACAGCCATCAGAGAACATTGACCATACAGGTGACTGTGGATACACTGGTGTACATTCTCTCAATCACACTCTCCACAACAGACTTATAGAAGATCATCATCTTGCTACAAACATCTCTTCTTATAAACTGCTGCACCTGTTGAATCAGTCTCTTCAAGACTCCTTCACCTGGCTGCTAGATACAGACAGGAGTGTGAAGTGAGAGGTGCACCAGCATCTTTTGAGGTTGTTGGAGATGATGGAACAGCACAAAGATCTCTAACTTCCAAACTAGAATGAAAAACAAAGAGAACTGCTGAAAGCTGCCATTGTGTATCGTGCTTTTCTTGAAGAAGATGGATAAAGTGAACGGTTGGGTGCATCTCTCCGGTCAAACATCAGTCGACATAAAGGTTAACATTGAGTGGAGGCTTTTGTTTTGCAGTTTAATCTCCTTGTGGTCTCTTAGTTCCCTCCAGCTGAGCCTGTCAGAACATTTTCAATCAGTTTGAAAGTTTTTGACAGGAAGGTGCAAGCAAATATCACCTACATACATGACAACAGTTTTTTCCGCACAATAAGGCTCATCGGATTATAAGGCGCACCTTCAATGAATGCCTTATTTTAAAACTGTGTTGATATATAGGGCGCACCACATTATAAGGCGCATGGAATAGAAACTGCTGTTGTGGCTGGGGTTGCGTTATGCAAACTTTATTTACGTAATAGAATACAAACCGGTCCCGGTTCTGTCACGTCAAACTCTTCATTATCCGAGTCAGTGTCGCTGCTGTTGGGTAGTTCAGTGACAATTCCTGCCTTTGTGAAAGCTCGGACCACAGTTAAGACTGATATATTAGTGCGCGCGGCGCTGTCTCCGGTCTTGTTGAACGTGTGCTCACCTTTGGTCATCCACCGCTCCCACGCAGTTCGCAGTCTAGCTTTGAAAGCTCTGTTCATGCCGATATGAAATGAAATGAAAAATACTTTATTTATCTCAGAAGGGAAATTCAACGTTGTAGTAGTTTGTTTTTTTTTTGTCCAACAATAAAAAACAATAATGAAGACAATAATATAATAATAACGATCAAGGACTGTTCTTGTTGTGGAGGCTAATGGCTGCAGGCAGGAATGATCTTTTGTATCTTTCGGTCTTGCATCGAACCTGAAGAAGCCTCTCACTGAACACACTCTGTTGTTTGATCACTGTGTCGTGCAGAGGGTGAGAAGAGTCCTCCATCATCTTCATCAGCGGCTGGAGTTCTTTAGTCAATCCACCCGCAATTAGTGTGCTTCTAACTTGTACCATAGCCCCCTGACTACGGTAACCTAACCAATGTTGATCCATACACAAGGCGCATCGGATTATAGGGCGCACAGTTGTTTTTTGAGAAAATTAAAGGCTTTTAGGTGCGCCTTATAGTGCGGAAAATACGGTACTTTACATTTTACATCTGCAGATGGAAAACAATCTGAGGAATTTTGTGTTTTTGGTTTACAAAAAACTGTTATATTACCATGAGGTAGGTTATTGTAAGTAAGACTTAGTGTGTGTGTGTGTGTGTGTGTTACATAGTACAATGAAGTTATTTCAGAACAAACAGCAGTTTTATTAATTTCCTGTGAATAAAAGCTCTTTAATAAGAACTATGACCTTTTTTATTGGGGTCTAAATTAAAATAAAACTGTATCTTGGAAATATCTGGCAGTTTTACTTTCAAAAGAAATAATAACTACAAATCACTACTTTTTTATCACAGACAAGATGAATTTAAAACCATCTGTGGACTCAGTTTAGCAGCTGTTCAAGTGCAGCTTAGAGCAGCAACAGTTTGGTTTATTTAGACTTTAGTTATTAAACTAGAACTAAAATGAACCTATCTATGGATTAATACACTACAAACATGTGTGCACATTTAACTAAAATATAATGTGACCACATGTTTTCCACAAACATACAGAGACTTCCACACACTAACATTGCAGTTTCCTTCAGTAGCCTTCATTCAGTAATGTGTGTGCATCGGGTTCAGGTAATAACTTCACTGAGGGAGAGTACATCCACACAGGACACACACACATACACTCAACTTCTTTGCTCACAGCCACAAAGCAGCCGTGACAGAAATTGGGCAGCAGGTTAATAACTACTGCCCATCCTCACAGTGCCCAGGGACACACACACACACGTACTGAGTGCCTGTATGTGTGCAAGTGCAAGTCCAGGTACTGCTGATGATTAAGTGTTAGGTCTTGGTATTAAGTCAGTTTATGTCAAGGATGTCCAGCTCTCCTCCATTTCTTTTGCATGCTATTAGATTAAGAAGCTGACACACACACACACACACACACACACACACACACGCACACACACTGGCTTTACTCTCCTTCCCAAACTTTTTCAAAGTCCTCATTTGTATTTGATTGAGCGTTCTGAAAAATTTATTGGCATTGATCATCTCCTAACGAACATCATCCAGCTGTCACAGTCAGAAATGCAGAAATGTAAAGTGAAAGTCAATCAGAAAAAGAACTTTATTTTTCACAAATAGTATAGAATTGTGCAAAAGTCTTAATCTACCCTTCATTTCTCTAAATGTAGCTTGTAAATTGTTTCTTTCTTGTCGCCAGCTGGTCTTTACCAACAATCCCTTAATGTTTGAAAGTCGTTCATGTTTTTGTTTTTTGGATATTTGCTACCTTTTTTTTACTTATTTTTAGTCCAGTAATCATACTTTATGATTTCATAGACACTTTTGGGGGTTGTTTTTAATGACGCTTGGCTCTGACACAGAATCACTCAGTGTTGATACTAAACAGAAAATAATTAAATACATATTGTGTCACTTTACTACTATCAGGCTGCTGCACAGACACAATCTGATGCCATTTTGTTTCTGGAAAACCAGAAACCATTGTCTGCAGTTTGTGAAACTCGGGATAGAAGATGATGTTGAAATTCAACACAATCTGCTGATTCCTTAGCAACATTTTTACTAATTGGCATTTTATAATAGATTGACTCACAGTTAGATCCAACTGTTTGCATGGACTTAACTTTGAATCTGGAGCCATACGTATTTTTGAGATGAGTTTTGTTGTGAACTTTATGAAAAAAACTCATTTGGATTGAATAAAACTGAGCAGAAAGCATCAGTTAAAGGTGGTAAAGACGATTTTGCCCACGAATGAGAAGCTCAAGGGTTGTTTGTTGTTTTTCGAGTAGTGCGCATGCGATGTAGACCTCTTTAAAGTAAATGTGACGTCTAAATTTGCTACAAAATCCTCTTTTACACCTCAAAAAAAAAATAAAATGGAACTTCAATCAAAAGCAAAACATGATGAAATGAGGTGTGGTTTAGTATTTTTGCACAGCACTTTTTTTTTTTTCTAAGACAGGACTAGATCAGCATTATTAAAAATAAATTAAAAAATTTAAGTTATTGTAAAAATAGTAAAAATGTACCCAAAAAAAGTAGTAAGATTGCTAGTGGCATTTGTTTAATATTTTACCCTTGTTTAAAATGTAATTTAATTATTATACAATTAATAAATCCTTTTTGACCATCAATGGAAATATTCACCAATTCTAAAAGGCTGCACGGTGGTGCAGCTGGAAGCACTGTTGCCTTATAACAAGGTTCAAAACCAATCTGGTCCTTTCTGCATGGAGTTGCATGTTCTACACGTGCACGTGTAGGTTTTCTCCGGAGACTCCGGGTTCTTCCCAAATACACCAAAAACATGCATGAAGTTAATTGGCAGCTCTAAAATTGTCCCTTGGTGTGAGTGTGTGTAGTTATCTGTCTATATGTGACCCTGAGATGGATTGGTGACCTGTCCAGGTGTAGCCCCGCCTCTCACCTAATAACCGCTAGAGATAGACACCAGCTCCCCTTGACCCTGGTGAGGAACAAGAGGGTAAAGACTTACTGACCTCCATCTAAAACCCAGAAGATAAGAGAAGGAAATGAAAAAAGAATTGTATTTTGATTCATGAGAGAGTTGCATGGAGGCCTAATGTTGTGAGTAAATGGGTGAACATGGAGACCACGCATCTTTCAGTCAGTGCTGATTAATGACACACAATAAGATAAAGACTGAACGGGAAAAGTGCAAACCACAGCTGTTTCTCAAGTCTCACCTTTTTCACTTTCACTTAGAGAATACGAATTTTTAAAAAATCTGTCCTTCTAAGAAGGATTGAAAGAATCTTGCGTAAGAAATAAATGAGATTCACTTTGTCCTCATGTTTGTTTTAACTGGAGGTTTTATGTGGCGTGTTTGGGTTGAGGTATTCCTGCAGACAGAGACACAAACTGTGAGTGTGGCTCCAGGAAAGGAGAGCAGAAGAAGCGGAGCGTCTGAGAGGCAGAGAGAAAGAGGGGGAAGTTGTGTGAAGGCGATTGAAGGGAAAGATAAACGGCTCTTCTTTGATGGTGTGAGGATTCCACTGAAAGAGCGAATAAAGGAAGGCTTTTATTGGCCAATGAGCTGTTAGTGACACGGGGAGGAACGAGCCAAGCCAATTGGCCTGCAGCCTGAAAACACTTCCTGGGCCAGTAAACTACACGCTCTGTAACCCCGCTATTCATCCCCATCATCTCTCTTTCCATTTTACCTTCTGTCTTTCTACATTAATTACTCGTCATATCCTTCACTTTTCTAAACATTTTAATCTTTATTTTACTCATTTTCCTGCCTTTCTGTATCTCTCCTCTGCTTCATTTCTTCTCTACCTTTTCCACTAATTCAACCTCCTATGTAATCTTTGTTTTACCGCTCCTCCACTTCTCTTTTATTCCTTCATTTCTTTTTTTTTCTCCTCTCCATCCTCTTTTTTTCCACTCACTCCAACAGAGTGAAAAGAGAAACATTACCCTGTTACACAAAAACACAACTCTTTCCCTGCAAATTGTTTAAGAAGGTGTAGAGTGCATAATGAAAGCAAAGAGAGGGTCAGAAAGTTAGAAATTCAGGGTGGGTGAAGGCAGAAAACGAGAGAAAATCATTTTGCTATGAAGTAGGAGAGAGTGAGGCAGCGTCGCTCGGCTGCCTCAGAGATCGATTGCTTTGCGGAGCTCCTGACAGGTGTAATTGTACAGGCGTCATCTGTTCTTGTTTGCACAAAATACATTTTTTTTCTCTCTTTTTCTTTTTCAGTTATTTTTCTCTCTCTGAAGCCATGGCTGTAGTAACGTGGCGCGCTGCATCGCCGTCACTGCCGCCTAATCTTCCCGCCATCATCCCATTCTTGCGCTTGCCATCGGACAAATCCCCTGTTATTTGAACAGATGGTCGGAAATCCATTCTGGTGATAAGTTGCCTCTAGTTAGCATTTAGATTACCTGCAAAAATTGAACAATTTACTACACTGCCTCCCAGCATAACTTCCTCCTCCTGCTTCGCCTCCCCTGTTTCCTTCACCAACACCACCAGACACACAAACACGCAACACATTTAGGTGTACCCCTCCATTCAGCTTCCTGCCACCTTTTGTACTTTCTTTGTAGCTTTTTTAAAAATAAATTACAAAAAAGAAATTGACAAGTGTGTTAGTTGCAAGAGTCAGGGAGGGTTTTTAGTGAGGAGGCAGCTGACTGGAGAGAGGGCAACAGAAAGGAAGAAAAATAGAGGGAAAGATGGGGAAAAAAGGGAAAATAAAGAAAGTTGGGAAGGAATTTAGGCTGATGAAAAGGTTTAGAGACTAAATTAAAAAAGAGTGAGGAGGAGAAAGAAAAGACATGAAACAAAATGATGCAAACAGAAGTCTATTTGCTTTGAGAAATGGAAAAACACAGCTAGCGTTAGCTTAAGTCGGAGAATTAAATGGAAGAACGAACCTGTTTTTGAGTGACATTTTCTTTCTTTGTCTTTTGCTTTCTTCATTTTCCTTTTTGGTACCTAACACTGTTTGCTGATTTGTTTAGTTGATACTAGATTTTTCTATTAACTGAAAGCATGTTAAATATCCATAAATAGCTTAGCACAAAGTCTAAAAACAAATAATTGTTAAAACAGACTGAATGTAACTTTTAAAATGTGCTAAATCTAGTTTATTGAGTCTGTCAAGAAATATCTTATGTTGTAATCCTGCTGTCCCCACTCAGGAATCCAGCTGAACACGACTGATACTGTCTGTTTTTCAGTGCACCAACCTGTCTTTTTCATCCAGGTGCACTCACATTCCACTCATTCTTCTTCTTCTCTGGTATAAATTACATGGCATTCCTGTCCTGGAGTTGCGATGAGAGTCTGATTTGCATAATCCCGTTAGGTGAGTCAAATGGCATTGCCGGCTAGAGGATTTGGCATGCTAGTCTCATTGGTAGCTTGATTTACAGTATCATCATTGCTTGATTTTACTTTCCACGTACTTGTGCACACATGCACACTCAGAACTTTGCATTGATTCACCTGACCTTATGATTCTATGAGTAATTAAACACCATCATGTGTGTTTTATGTTTATCTTTATAATTAGCATATTTTTAGGCGTATTTATCTTTTCTCTGTCTATTTCAGCTTTTTCGCTAGTGCTAAGTTTAAAGTTACCATTTCAGACCTTGCCAAAATTGACATCACAATACCTGGTTCACAGGGAGCTTTGATGCTTCCATCCATTTGTCACCCATTCTTGTTACTGGTCACGCACAGGGCGAGTTGTGCATTTGAACGGGAAGAGTTCCAGAAATGAATGTCCAGGCTGCTTCGTTTCAACAGGTGCACATGGAAACTAGAAGGCACACAGTTCCCAAACTGCTTGAAGGGAAAACAGATACATTTCAACTATGTAGTTTTTGAATCAGTGATTTTCTTCCACACACAGAAGTAAATGGAGCTTTACTCAGCTGCTGGTTTAAATGGTTATAATTAAGTGGTAAAGTTACAGTTTTGTTGTGGAACAACTAATGAACCAACAATGACTGAGGATTTAGACACAAGCTTTGGTATTTTGAATGAAGCAGATTTGTTTCTGTTCTTGTGCTTGACTTTGATTAAATGAACATGTTACGCTCATGTGGGGTTTTTGTAACATCTGTATGGAGTGTGTATGCATTCCAATATCTAGGATGACCATCAGTGTGTTCTTCTGTCTCGTGGTTTTGGCAAATGGTGATCTGTAGCACCGTCTGGAGGGGAGAGGAGAGGTGAGAAGGTCCCTGCTGATGATGCAGGGAGGGTTTAAAAATGTAAAAATACACGTAAAATAATCAAATATGGTGTTTTTTTACCAAATCTGTTGGTTTGGAAAGTAACGCATGAGGAATTACTGTACTGTAACTCATTAACACCTCTGACATTGTGTACACATGCATGCTGGGACAGCCATATCATATCATGTGTAAATGAGCTCAAATTTGTTTCTGTCATCTTGATTATGCCCAGGTTTTAATTAAAGTTTCACTCAGTTTAAATCCATTTAGTGGAGCTGGTTCAACAAGAAGTTCAGGTCGAGGGAAGCGATGCTGCAGAGTTGGCTTTATTCTAGTCCCATAGCAAAGAAATATGTTGAAACTGTTAATTACTGTTTGTGGTTTTGTAAGTTGGTGACTTACAAGCTCAGGATGGATGGATTGTTGGATGATACGAATAATAAAAATGATAAAAAATGAGTCATCAGATGAACTAAAATTATATGATGGCAGTTTTTTCACCAAAAATTATACTTTGGCTAAATACAAATTGTGTCAATGAAATGTAATCCACACAATTTCCGTGTAACCACGGTACATTTTTGGGTTAAAAAAAAAAACTGCCAATAAATATTTTTAGTTCATCTGTTGACTCATTTTTTTGAGTACAGGACAGACAATCAAAGAGGCATTTTACTAAGAATCTAAATGCCAGACATTTTATTTATCTAAATATTATTTTTTAACCAACAATACTGAACTTCGGCATTCTAAAGCTGATTTGAAATGACAGTGAGATCAGTCAGCATCTTACGCTAAAAAGTAACTCTGCTCTGTGGTCGTCCTGTTACAGAGAGATAAGAGGCAAACATTAACTCTGACTTACTGTCAGGCTGGTGTGTGATGTTCAACAGAAGATGAAGAGATGGATGAAAGAGAAACAAAAGAGATGGAGGGAAATAAAATTAGAGACAGAGATGATAAACAACTGGGTGAAATCAAGTCTAAAAATGCCTTTAAGATGTTGAGTTAGGTTTATCTAAGTGTCCAACAGCATTTGCATCTTTTTGTTTATGTATAAAAAAATGCACTCTGAAGATTGTTGAACTCTACATCTAAACAAATTAAGAAACAACTGATATCATCAAACATAGATCTCAGTATGGAGCAATGCTACAGTAAAACCTAGTAATGAAGCTCTGCTGAGTTTTAATTGGAATGTTCATGAAGCTCAAAACAGTCTCACTTTATTATTTAATTAATCTGGAGTTTCTGCAAGATCAGGAGTTAATTTCCAGCCATGTATCCCCCCCTACTCACCACAACTGGTCAGACGTAGCCTGGTTTCCATGGTAACCTGATCTGGTGAGTAGTATTTAGGTCTGGTTGTTCGGGGTGGATACAGAGGTAAATTCAACATATAGCAGCGGGTCACAGATCCATCATGGCTGTGGTTTCTTATGAAGCTCACAGGAAAAAAAAAAACATTTTCTGGAAATGACTGAGTGTGACCTCTGATGTCATCTGATCGCTGTCTCACACACGCTTGCACACAAATAACCCCATAAACTAATTCACTTTACAAATACACATTCTCACAGCAAAACCATCTAAACACTCACTTGCCCACCCCCCCACCTCCCCCCCCTCCTCCTCCTTCAAGGGCAGCCACACGGCAGCTTTATCGAGCTTCCTGTTTCTCACTGCTGCCCCACAATCCTTCAGTCTTCCAACAACAGGAAATTAAAGGAGCGTGGCATGGCGCCGGAGCGCCTCAACTTTTTGATTTGTGCGAGCCACTATCGCTAATGAAAATCAGCACAGAGCTCCGGACAACAGGGGCCGCTGATAGCAGAGTGACTTGTTCACCACACAAACAGACGTCGTCTCCCGACAAGTGAGCGCTGTAAATCGGCAGTGGGTGTGAGAAGAGTGTTTGGAAAGCGCACGATTCCTCTGTGATGGATTTTTGTGCACATGTTTATATATTTTTGCCTTTGAGCTTTGAAGGCAGAGGACGATGTGTTGAACACTCACTTTTCTTTCTTTTTTTTAATATCCATCCATCTTTTTCTCATACCTGCATGTTCCTGTTCCCTCTCATGGGGAGGTGAGTGGGTGAGAGGCGGGGTTACACCTGGACAGGTCACTAGCACGTTATAGCACCACATAGTGACACACACACCTAGGACCAGTTGAAAAACTATAACTAATCTAACATGTATGATTTTGGTTTGTGGGAGAAAACCCACTCATGCACACAGAGAACACAAACCTCATGTAGAACGGTCTCAGCAGGGTCTCGAACCCACAACTTTACTGCTGCAAGGCAACAGAGTTTCTTTCTGTTTGTTTTCTCTTATTTTCTACTTCCATTTTGTTTTATGTCGTACTAACAGCTTTTTCACATCCTTTTTTTTGATAATCGGAATCTTTAGCATCTTGTCGTACATTAAATCCACGTCCTGCCAGTTTTATACTTTATATTTCTCATAACTTTCACTTGTGTCTTGTTAATTAAAACATTTCCAGTTCTTCTATAAACTCTTCTTAGTTTCCACATTGTTGTCAGATTGTTTGTGTTGATCCAGTGTATTCTACAATGCCTTTGGCTGCAGTAGTGTTTCTGCCATATCCTGGAACCTGCTCCACATGATTGGACCTGTTATGATTATTGGTGTCGATCATCCCGTCTCTGATTCTAAACCTGCTGCTCACCAGATCTGTAAGTTTGATTCCTTGCCCGTCGTGTTTAGGTGTTTTTTGGATGACAGATTGTTGTGGAGGATAAGATTTTAGGATTGGAGTGAGAGTAACTTCTCTTGTCATAAACAAAGATGGTTTCCGTCTTTGTTAATTGACTTTCTGCTTGTCACTGTTTGTGCTGTTATCTCGGCCCTCTCTCTCTCTCTCTCTCTCTCTCTCTTTCAAGGAAATACATCTGAAGATCCATCCCTCTTCCATTCAGTGACAGAATCCAGTTGATATTCTCCTTTTACCCAGAATGCCACTCACCAGCTCGCTCGCCGACAACCACCATCTTGTACTAAATTGAGGATTCACTTATACAGCCATTGTTCCAATGAGAAGTTATTCAGGAAGATTATTTTACCTCATTTCCTGTCACTATTACTCCATTTCAAAATACTAATTCACCTGTCTTTATCCCAGAACAAGTCCTGAGTCTCGGTCAGGAGAGCTCCAGTTTACCATTGAAATTGTGTCCATTCTTTATTAATAAATCTGTTAAACTCATTCAGTCTTGTGGTGTAATGTGTGTTTACATGTGTAGACAGAAAGCATATGCAGTTCCAGACATGTAATTTTCACACAAAACACAGAGAGTAAATATTATGTAATAAAACCTTTTCTGCTTAAATGATATGCAAATAATAACTTAAATTCCATTATATATACACATATATATATTAGGGGTGTAACGGTACACAAAAATCACAGTTCAGTACGTATCTCGGTTTTGAGGTCACGGTTCGGTTCATTTTCGGTACAGTAAGTGGAAAAAAACTAAACCATAATTGCTTTTTTTAATTTTCAACTTTTGTAAACAACGGTTTATATATTTTCTTATTAGAATGAAACATTAAAAAATAAGAAATCATATGAAAATACAAATAAAAAATAGAATACTGCTTTACTTACCAAACAGGAGACCTCATAGATAAAGGAGGGTGTTCAAGCTCCAGCTAGTTTACATCAGCCATGACGTCTGCTAGAGGAAAAAAAAAAAACCTCATGTGGGAGTCCGGTGGTGACAACAAACGTCCAGTCCGTCACCGAAGATGCTCCGCGCACAAAACAAGCTTGTTAACTAGCTGTAATCGGATCAGTGAACATCTGCATCATACCAACAGTCGAGTACCGAAACGGTTCGTATGAGAGCATGTTCTGTTACACCCATCAGCTCATGTATTTACTTCAATGTGTTTGTTTAGCGCCGCTGTGCGTCACGCAATACAGCGTCCATGCGTAAACTCGCCCGCTGCGCTTAATATCTCACTAAAAATAAATGTATGAAAAAAAAAATGAACCGAAATGGTACGCAAGTGGACCGAACCGAACGGTTCAATACATTCCCGTGAACCGTCACACCCCTATATATATATGTCTCTAAAAAAACTATAAAAAACAACACATTATTAGTTATAAGAACTAAAATTGTGTTTAACTTGTTTATCTAATGTAATAAGTGAAATAATCTGGCTATTTTGTGTTTGTATTGTTGTAGAAGTAGACTAGCTGGTTACGCTAACCTTGTCTAATCACACATACAGACATGATTCTATACTCTATCATCTCCTCCCACACCAAAATACAAACAAAGAAACATTTAACAGACTTCTCTTGTTGTTTGAAGACAAATGTTTCTTGTTCTGTAGTGATTCTATAATGAACTTATCATTTCTCAGGCTTTAATCAAATGACTCAGTGTTGTGCTTTTCTCAGCACACACTCACTTTCTTTAATTTGACCAAAATATTTTTTGCTTTATTGCATATTTTTATTTAAATAAAGTCAGTGTTAATATTCAAACTGGGGCTTATCAATGTTTCTCTCTTTGCAAAGCAGCCCATAAATATTAATGGCGATCAGCCACGCTTGCACAATGCACTGCCACGTTGCCCTTTTCCTGCATATTCCTATGGTTGTGTGTGTTTGTGTATTAGCCTCAGCATATTTTTTTTCCCCCTTATTTTTGCATGTGTGGACTAGTTTGTTTGTGTATTTATTGCAGTCAGTGTAAGTTATTGCATATGCAGCAGATCTACTGGTGGAAAAATTGTTTTGATATTTTACATGTTTGTCAGGATAAAGTTTGGGCAGTTCGTGTCTCTGCGCTGTAGAAATGGATAAGAATTGTTTCTGTGCAGGAGAAAACAAGATGCTAAATACCCTTGTTTAAAGTCTTTTCAGGAATAATTCCCAGCAAATATTAAATACTTCAACATTAATATGTACCAGATACAATCTCACACACGCACACTCACACACACACAAGTATAACTTAGCCAAAAGTGCCAACATATACAGCTCTGTGAGGATAAACACATTTTAGATGGTTTTTGTTTGGTCTTAACTGGTAATTACACTAATTATAGTGAGTTTGTTAATATTGAAAAATATTAACAATAAAAATAAATAAAAATAAAAAATAAAAGAAATAAAAAAATAAAATAAAAAATATTTCAACATGGACTAAAGGAGGCATGGGCTTAATGGCGGTAGCTGGTTAGCACTGTTGCATTCAAGTAAGTAGGTCCTGAGTACGAGTCCGGACTGAGACCTTTCTGCATGACGTTTGTAGGTTCTCCATGTCCAGGTGTGGCGATCCTTTGCAGGAAATGGGCAAATGGGATAATAGATGGATGAATGAAGAAGTTAGCTATATGTTCTTAGCTTGTGTGTGAAGCCTTTTTAAAAACATTTTCATGATGGCTGACATATTGCTGAAGATTTACAAAGCGGTTGTCAGTCTTTAACCGATCAGGAAATAAAATATAGATTTATTTGTTGTACAGTGGTCTGTGAAACGTTGTGGGATTGTGTGCAGGCGTGTTATTTTCATTTTAGCTGTTTTTTTGAATGAGGTCTTGTAGGTTGGATTTAGTGCACTTTTTCCACTGTTGCTCACTCTCTCATTTATTAAAGGAGGAATAAAAATGAATTTTGTTGCTGCTCACTTGATGTTGGTCTTGTACCTAAAAATAGTTTGACCTTCAGGAAGCTGTAAAACAGTTAATAAGACCAAATGGGCTTTTTCGCCAAAAGGGGCGGGGAGAGGGGCTCTGTATGAATCCTTTTTATTTATATGGATGCTAGCTGAACATTGTCCAGTTTTTCTTCTGACAAGCTGATAAAAAGTTTAAAAAGTTCGCTTTTTTTTTTTTCACCTGTTGTGCCTGTCGGCTTGTGCAAGCTGAATTATTGTCCGAACGCACTGTTGGGCCAAATAAATCTGCTTTCGCAAAAATTCTTTAGGGTCCTCCGTTTTAGTTTTATTAAGGATATTAATGTTGGCATTTCTGATGTTTATTCAAAATAAATTTGTAATGTAGCAATGCCAGAGCTGACTGGCAGAGAGAAAAAACACAGCGCAGAACAACAAGGAAAAGGTTGAAGGAAGAATACAAGCAGGAAGAAAATAAAAAGGCAGGGCAAAAACACAATTTCCACCTAAACACCAACCAACCATAGCCAGAGACAGACAGGAAGGGACTGGGGAGACCTGAACCATCCTCAGCACCTCAGTAGTGCCAAAGACCCAAAGCCACTCATCTTGATGACAACTGCATGCCCGCCTCAACAGGAAATGGTAGGAGACCCCAGATTGAGGTCCTGCTGTTGCTAGTGAAAAGTGCCCATACCAGGCCTGGAGCTCAGCTGCTTGGATTTTTTAGATTTTCTTTAAGAGATGACTTATTCTCTCGGTGACTGCCATGTTCTCTGTGGTGAGACTTTCTACCCATTGCTAGCTAAACTCCACATTTTCACGCAGAACTTAGAAATTTCTGTGAAGAATTTCCAGCAGGGAGATATGTACATCCAAACTGGACCATTTATTTTAACAGACTCCAAAATGTCCACCTTCTTGAAGGACTTGAAAGAAGGTTTTTCTGAGGTTTCTGTTGAATGTTTTAGCTCCACAGGTGTTCTTACCTTCATAGTGGGTGTGAAAACAGATCAACAACTTCTCTTTCAGTTTTAATATCTCAAACTACGCAGGTGGTGATAAAACCCGATTTCTCCCGAGTCTGAACGGTCTGTATCTGTTTCGTCACAACTCCTTTGCTCCTTAGTATTCATCAGATCCCGCAGTTGAAACCACACCTAGCATGCTGCTGGCTAAAAGCTGTTAGCATAAGACGTAGCAAACAGGAAGACACAATGTCTGACGTTGCCATGCACAGCGGGGCAGGAAACAATATTCTTTGCTCTTATAGGCTAGTTTGTTAGCCAATCAGAGTAATGAATAATAATGAATACAAACGAGCTGCTGCCGAAGCCTGATGAAGCAGCCTGACGAAAGGAGCCCATAATTTTAATGCAGACAGATTGAAGGGTCTGTTAATCAGTGTTTCCTGACATTTTTTAGATATAAAATGTTTCATATAACTGGTTAATACTTAAGAAATAACCACAAAGTCCTGAAATTTGTATGAAATAGCCTCTTTACAACACTCGTCAATAGAATTCATCAAACTGTTCAACTCTTCACCTCTGTCCTCCAAACTGTTGAAATTAGCTACCAGATACTTTCATTGCTTTAGTGATGGAAAAAGTTATGACCACAATGTTTGTTTGAAGTTAGTTCAATACTGCTGAGAATCCTGTTGAAGTCTTGCATCACTATAGCATAGCCTTTGTGAGTACACACTCTTTTTATTTAATTTGACCAAAATATTTTGCTTTATTGCACATTTTTATTTAAATAAAGTCAGTGTTAATATTCATAACTGGAATCTATCAAATGTTTCTCTCTTTGCAAAGCAGCCCATAAATATTAATGGCGATCAGCCACGCTTGTACAATGCACTGCCACGTTACCATTTCCTTGGATATTCCAATGGTTGTGTGTGTTCATGTATTAGCCTCAGCATATTTCCCCTTAGTTTGTTTTTATTTTATTTAGTTGTTTTGAATGAGGATGTCAGTACTGGAAAGAGAAACCTTGTTGTGTTAAGATTTGATCTCAGTGAAGGTGTGCTGATGTTTATCACCTGATGCTGGAAGGTAAACTCAGGTAATCTTGAGAGGAATTCTCCTGATAAACGAAAAAGGGAAATTTTTTACTCAAGACTTTCTACCTTTGAACATCAAATGTTTTCATTTATGCCGAAAAGTTTTTTTATTTTATTAAAACAGCTCACCTTGTTTCTTTTTTTGGTGAAGAGTGAATAAATGTCCACTTAAGTAAAACTGAAGCATAAAGCCACAAAGACTGTATGACCTTATAATGTACAAATCAAATGATTTGACTTTTATTTTGAGATATTTCTTTCCGGATTTAAATTTTTTTAAATTGATGGTCAGTAGACAATTACATGGATCAGAAGATAAGATGGACAGCAATGGTTCAAATTTTCAATAAATTTCTCCGCTTCAGACTTTAGATTTCCCCCAACTTGTTTTCATCTTACTCACTAAAGACCTCTTTTTTTCTCACGAAGATCAACAAAACAGAAACCTTTTATTTCAACTCTAAGCAGGACAGTTTTGGAAAAGTTCTGATTAGCTGTAACAGAGACCAAATCTCACAGCTCAAATTTGTTTTAAACTTTGTCAAAAAAACTAAGGTGTTGATTATGGAGAAAAGGGAGTGAAATCTGAACATATGCGGAGTGAAAAATCATAGTGGAAGTGAAAGGATGGACAGACAGGAAGGAATGTGACATGTAGAGGGTAGAAAGCGAGACAGAGCGCTGCTGAAGTCCTCTAAAAGCTGATGGAAATTCACACACTCACTTACAACTTGACCTCTTATGGCGTACAGCTGTCTGTCTTATACACATTAAATCTCTGAACGCCTGACAATCCTCTGGAACAAACACGTATACACACATATACTGAAACCTAAATGTAAATTAGAGGTTTAAGTAGTATATGCATCTTTTTAGTTGTGATAAGTCAGTGTGTGTGTGTGTGTGTGTGTGTGTGTGTGTGTGTGTGGGAGAAATGCACATACACATGAAGTTGTGCTAATGTGCTGGTTGGCTGTCAGTGCTACAAGCGGGAATAACCCACTTTACATCAGCCACCTGCTTGATGTGAGAAGAAAAGATGTTCACCTTGAGAATGTAGCTTAACTCATTCAGTACCAGAGATATTTAACATTTTTACTGATTTTTGAAGGCCCACAGAATATTTTCTCCTATGACTATGTGAATTCTCAGAACATCAGCACAAAATTTAGTCTTTCTTCTTTCAAAAGCAAAAAAAGTTTTTTTATGAAAATCCACGTTTCAGGACTAAAAGTTGAGATAAAGAGCTTTTTGTGTAAAGAGGTTTTTCAAGCAGATCAGTGACTTTGATGTAAATATTTCATGTTTCAATGATTCATGCAACATCTAAACTATGTTTTACTACTATGAAAGTGAAAAATAAACAGTAAAAAAGTACTTTTGATCTATTCACCGTCTGTCTTGTCCTGAGTGCCTGGCTCCTCCCCGCTCCAACCGGGATTGTTACACAGTAAATAAGGGTAATCTCACCCAGAGAAGTGCACCACTGCCCCCTCCTGGATCATATGACTAAATACAGCCTGTAATGAGTTCAAATTCAGCGAGCAGCTGCCCCAGAATGCTTTGCGGGATTTAAGCTAATAAAAGCTGTAGAGACGTCAATGGCACTGAGCGTTCGGATTCAGTTTGATGTCTATGACACTGAATGAGTTAATGGAGAAGTGTCAACAAGAAGCTTGTGAAGTAATGTCAGAAGCATTTTGTTACATTTTAATAACTTAGCTTCCTACTAACCTACAGTTTTTATGAGGACATTCATACAAACAGCTCTTTATTATGTCTCTTATTTACTTTTTCTTAGTACATCTTAGTGAAGGAAAGTAAAAATTAAGGGGGACAACTGACAAAATCACTAGGGATGCACCGAAATGAAAATTCTTGGCCGAAACCGAAACACCGAAAGAAATGATTGTTAATTGACGACTCTGGCCTGAACAGTTAGAGCTGTTTAAAAAATGTTTGAAGAAACGGTCTTTAGTTGGTTAATCCCGCAATAAATATGTGGACTGTTATTTTATTTTTCTTTTGTATGAGAAAAATCCAATCTGTATTTTTATTATTTCATGTTTACCTTGAATATTTGTTCATAGCTCAGAAATTAATGTAGCAGGTGTGTATATGTTTAACAAAAAGTTGTAAATATAGGTGCTAAAGCAAATTTGTGACAATTACTTTTTGATTTTACACATTTATTTTTGATAATGTACAACTTTTTCTTCTTTTTGGGCTGAATGGGGGGTCCATGCCACAGCAGCCAAACACTTTACACCAGTAAAGAGGTGATCCATCTCAGCCATGAGCTTTATAAAAGCTACTGTCTTTTCTTTTGGCCCGAAAAGATATAAAACTGCAATAAAAAGAAAATGAACGGAGTGGCATACGGGACCTGCCATACGAGCCGAGACCGCAATACAAGCACTTTTACCATAACATTTCAGACTAAAATAACTTTCGAATATTTTATATAAATGACCAAATCTCTTAATCTAACAGTCTTAAGTTTATAAGTGCAATCATCTCCAGGTGCAGCTCTCACTTCACTGTCCGCCATTGCTCATTAAAAAAATCTCCTGTTTGACCCGCAATGCATGTTGGAATATGTCGACCAGCAAAAGATACACCAGACCCAGCCTTCAAATCGGGAAAAAAAAAGGCTGGATTCCTCAGCCACATTTGAAGGAGTCTTCAAATTGGGACAGGCCTAGTCGCGGCGCTGTGACATAAACGGCTGACCAATCCAGCCTTCGAAGTATGCAGACCCTGAATTTGGACACACCCTATGTACCACAACATAATGGATGTCTGGAACTGAAACTGAGTTTCAAATGACACAAAAAACTGCAGATTGTGCTGAGACTTTTTGATATAATGGAGATATTGTTGCTCATCTTTTGGTCAGATGAACGAGCACCTTGTCTTTCTTCAGTCTTTAACCCTATGTCACATCCCTAAAGTCTTCAATTTGCATGTCAAAGTGTCTTTTGTTACGCAGCTAATCTCAGTATTTTCTTTGTATCTGTTTCTCATTTATAAGCAAATATGAATAAATGTGATACTGAATATTAAGACTTTCACTGAGCACAAACATCACAAAAGCATATGAAGACATAATGCAAGCCTTAGTCTGGAATCTGATGTGTTAATCAAATATCTATCTGCAAACCCATAATCAGGATAGTGTCATGTAGCCTGGATATGGCTTTACATGTGAACGTCATGGCTGTATTCATAAGTGTTGTACCTTCACACATTCACTGTGGTGTCCGGGGTTCTGAAACACCTTGAAAACGGACATAGATAAAACATGTAAGTTTCAGAAGGACAGAGATACCATGAAATATAGGATTCTATTTCTTGAGCTATAACAGAACCAGAACATACTGATAACATAAAAGGAAGCAGCTAAAGTTTCACTTATTCAAATTCTATACATTTTAGCTACATCTGAGTAACATCTAAGCATGTGTGATTTTGCAACTGAATTCAGAAACCAAACAAAAACGTGTTCCCTTAACTCATTTGATATATTTAGCAACACATTTGTATCCGCCTGTTGATGTGTTTCTGACTCAAGCGTTGCTGTAAATGACCTTCACAGTCAGTGGTTTGAAGACTTCTTGCTGTTTTTCTTCACTATGGTATTAGTCCTACATGTGTAATGAAATTGACACATACACTAAAGGCAAGATTAGCATATATATTGTATTGACACTGTTGCAATATGTTTCCTGTATTTCTTAATCTATCAGTCTTTTTTTCTCTACACACCTTTTGCTCTTTCATTTTTTTTCCCTTCAGTTTACCTCTCCACTTACTCCATTTCTCTCTGTCTCTTTTTGTGTTTTGGCTTTGAAGTTCAGCTGTGCTGTTTTCTGTAATTTTATCTGCAGAACATGCGGCTGCAGCATTGCCGCAATTATTTACAGTAAGGGGTGAAAACGTATTACTAGACAGAACTTTTTTCTTCATTTTCAGTTTCCTTTTTAGTTTGTTTTATTATTATTCACAGATGTATAGTGCACACTCAGCTTCTTTATAATGCATTATTATTATTATTAATAATAACAATGTAAATGTAAAAAAAAAAGGAGTAATATCACTTTGCTCTGTCTGTTGGGGTTTAGGCTCAGAGGATCGGGGGGAGTCTGTTCTGCTCTGTCTTTCATTCATGGTGTCCATTAGCACTCCTGTGTATCTTGCCAGCCATTCACATTTCCCATGGTGGTAGAACACACACACCCACACACATTGAAAATGTGTTAAGTCTCCTTGGTTACTGAATGCCTTTTTCATTGACTGTCTGTTACCATGGAAGTGAAAGGATGAGCGGAGATAAGGAGATGATTAGAGGAGAAAAATGTGGGAGAGGAGAGAAAGTGTTTTGAAGATGTTTAAAAAGGGAGAAAACAACAAAAAATTGACATGAAAAACAAAAAGTGAGGGAGTTAAAGAATAATGATGAAACAAGCAGAAGAAAACCAATGTCAAGAAACCAGAAACTAACACAAATGAGAGGAGAATAGATGTTGTCTGAAGGGGAGAATAAAAATGAAAAGAGCAAATAGCAAAAAAAGACAGAAGTTAGCTGTACCCAGAAAATAAACACTGGAGGATACATTTGAGAAAATTCAACATTAAGAACAGTTCAATGATACGTTTGAAGCTGTTGAATATTGAGCTTGGTTATACTGTTGCACACAAAATACACAAACATTCCACTATTTGGACCCCTCAACCATTAGAAAGGTTTCAGAGATACATTAGAACATAGAATTCAACGCCATGAGATAAACTGTTCTAAACCCGATCAGTAATGTTGGCGTCTTCCACTGCAAGACGTTGGTTAAGTTAATGCCCATCTCTCCTGTCAGGGTTTGGGCTGCCAACAACAGCTCTCCAAAGTCCTCTGTCCTGGGTCATCCTCTCAAGCTGACTTCAGGTGTAAGCCATCTTGGTGGTGTCTACCTCAAGATCACACCGCCAGGGTGTTTCGTAGACGACCTATCTTCTGCTTTCTCTGGGGGTTCCACCTCAGTATCTGCTTGATGATGTTGGTTGGTGGTTTGTGAAGTGTATGTCCTATCCAGCTACATCTTCCTTACTTGTTCTTCAGCAGGAATTTGACAAGTTTTTTTCCCCAAAGATTGGCATTGCGTATGGTGTCAGGAGAGCAAATTTGGAGAATCCATCTGGGTTAGCTGTTGTTGAAGGTCTGTGGGAGGTCTGTTTGGTTTGGGGAAGGGGAGGAATATATTGAGCTTGTTTCTAAACTGAACCTGTTGAAGAACATGTTCAGTTCATTGGCTCTCGTTCTGTTTAAAGGCTGTGATCTTCATCATCCCGGACCACATATCTCTCTCTCTCTTTTCTTTTTCTTTGTTTTGCTGGAGCTTTTTGTGCAGTTTTTTTTACACCTCCTTTTTGCTTCTGATTTTACTTTTTACTTCTCAAAACATTCCTGTCTCTCCCTGAAAGCTCTTTTTTTCTTGTTAAGTGGTCCTTTCAGGTTACTGGTGATTCTAGGTTTGTTATTGGGGATGTACTTCATTGAATTATTTTATCCACACAGATTTACATAGTCAGTTGCACCTCTGAACAATGGGTTTATACACAAAGCAGAGAAACACTAGATTATAATCTGATTTACCAAGAGCAGGTCATGCAAAGGACCTGTATGCATCTCTAATAGTTGCATACAACAAATCCACACTCAAATAAATAATTTGTTGGATTTACTTAACAATGTTTTGTCAAGTGGTTCCACGAAACTTTATTAAGTAAATGTTACTTAACAATTATTTGTACAATGTACTCAACAGAATAAACCATATTGTAAAAGAGTACATTAAGTAACTTAAACTTAGAAAGGTTACTTAATTTGTATGCATTTCACCTGCCTTGTATAAAAGTGATATGGTTAAGTATGATAAATTAATTCCAACACATAAATGTAATGGAGAGATATTAAGGAAAAGTAACTTCATTCCATTAAGTTTGCCTCAATTAACAGCGTTAAGTTTGTTTAACTTAAAATTATGACAATAAAAAACACCATTAATTCAATATTCAATTTATTGAACTCTAAACATTCAATATTTCACTGTACACAGTCATTTGACAATGAAAAGTTACAAAGTACCCAAAAATTGTATAGCCAGTTATTTAACATTTTAACAATAAAGTTATAGTACTATGGCTTATTCAAAGACATTCATAAAGAGCATCATAAACAGTCATTTAACCATTAAATTGTTACAGTATTATTCCTCCAAATGCAACGTTTTAGACAATGCAGAACTCACATTTTTAATATGCAAATCAAATGTTATATAGGTTGCGTGTGAAAAAAAAATTAAATAGTTTGCCATCCTGGACATATGAGTTTCAAGCACAGCATGGGTATATCTGTTGGTTATTTGTCTCCATGTCAGAGTGTCTACCTGTCTCTTTGCATGTATGTGCCCGTCTGACTAGGTGTGTATCTGTCTGGTTGTGCGTGTGAACCTGTATGTCTGCCTGTCTCTTTGTCCACCTTTCTGTAACTTAAACACCAGCTTTAAAAACTTAACTATTACAGTTGAACATAAATAATACAGAGCACGTTTCTATAATATCCATGTACACATACAGGGCATGAGCTCTCAAAACCACAGCTTGTTGGAACAAATGAAATAAAGAATTCAAGAGCTTCAGTGTAGTATGATATGAACAGTCACTTCACAATTTAACAAAACCAACTTGTAGCAGCACAACTGTTCCAGATGTGACCTTCAAAACAATGTCTTACTCTAAAATTGAATGAACTGTGGATGAACAACAAAAAAAGAAAACATTTTTTAACAGTTTATTGCACTCTTGGGCATAGGAGTTTCAACCAAAGCAGTGGCGTGTCTGCTGAGCATTAGCATGTGCTAAATGCAGAATGTTCTTGTCTTTATGCCAGCAGTTTGTTTTTGAGGATCTGTATTTTGTTTGACAGATGGTTTGGCTCGAGTTCCATCAAAATCTTTTGTATGAACTCAAAAGTGTACTTTAAGTGTGAGGGTAAGGTTCAAGTCATAGATGACGCCAAAAAGGACAGCACAGGCATTACCAACATCTTGGAGTTCCTGAAGTACTGTCACTCCTTCAACTATGATTCCAACATCCTCAAATTCTCCAGCATCAGCACCAGGATGTTTAACC
>SSNP01000073.1:2040707-2082630 GCA_006937955.1 Pachypanchax playfairii | reverse complement strand
AAGTTTCATAATGCAGCACTTTTTTTCCTCCTTTGTTTGATAACAACTGCTGAGGTCAGCCAACTGTTCAGTTGCACAGCCTGTTCTACTTCCTTGAGAAAGGTAATTGACTCTGCAGGCCACAATAATCTTCATAAACATATAACAATACATTTAAAACAACTGTCAAGACTTACTGAGTATTCCTTCACAAGTTTTGTGAGGTCTTCATTCAGGTACACGGCCAGTGCTCGAAGGGTGCACTCTCTTCTTGTTGCAATGGTGTCATTCTATAAAATACAAAATGATATATGCTGTACAACCACATCACTGACTTTAAAATATATACAGAAGGGAAATTCACAGACAAATGCATTATTACTTTAGAAGACAGCCTTCATATGTTCATATGAATTTTTCAGGTTGAGTACAATGATATGTTTTTTCAGTAACATATAGAAGATTGTATACCTGATGGAATTCTTACATTTTAGTGTGCCATCATCTAATAATAGCATGGTGCCTGCTTATTTTTCTATTTAAAGTGTGTCCTGGTGAACTTCTCGAAACATTCTAGATTCATTACCAAAGTCTTCAGTGTGACTGAAAAATGAATTAAAATATAAAAATCACACACACTTTCCCTTATAATATTCAAAACCTTTTCTGTACCAGAGATGAAACATATAAGTTACGAGGTAAAACAAAATTTAAGCTGCAATTGGTGAAATCCACAAGAAAAAGTTTTTGTCTGTCTATCTGTGGGGTTGGGTTAAGCTTTGGAATGGACTGGAGGAGAAACACAGGCAAACTCCTAACATTCATATATTTAAATCAATACATAAAAATATGATACTTCAAGAATACAAAAAGATCTGCCAATAATCATGGTTAATATGTTTTTTTGTTTTTGTTTTTTTTGCTGTTATCAATATTGATTGTGCACTGGACTTCGTGATGAGCTAAAAAATTATATGAATGATTATAATTATGATTTGTTATTATTACTAATATTGTTGGTATGTTGATCATTGTACATAAGACTAGTAAAATGTATTTCTTCAAGAGAGATATTATATATTATATTATTCTATAGGGGTGGGACTAAATAAGCTTAGGCTTCCACCCAACCCTCTTTTTGAACTTGTTTTCTCCTTTTGTATTATCTTGCTATTAACTCTGTTTTAATTCTGTTTTGTTTGTTTATAAGTCCAAATAAAAATAAATAAATTAAAAAAAGTGCGACACCGCAACACCACGGAAGCACATTCTCAGATCCTGACAGAATGGTCCAGGTGGATCCATTGAGGATAGACTGACGCGGAACGAAGCCTGAAATTAAATAACCCCCTACTACGAGGTGTCAGGCTGGCTGCCTCGGTGACAGAGACGCGCATACTTCGAACAAAACGAATTAATGCAAAAATAAGTTACTTTTTCACAAGAACAAATGCTTTTCCAGATCCCCGTTGGGCCAAACAGTGTTTAGAGAGCGATTCAGACTTTCCCAGACATCGACCCCATACAAAGCCAGCGACAACAGAAACTGCTGTACAACACTCACCCCCTCATTCAACCGAGCTGCTTCCATTGCTGGTTCTAACCGAAGCAGACAAAAAAAACGGATATCTAGCTTTCAAACATCTAAACACGGCTTCTGGCTTTCTAAACCAACTCTTTGCTGGACCACAGTGAAGAACCGGGTCA
This sequence comes from Pachypanchax playfairii, assembly GCA_006937955.1. Lineage (NCBI taxonomy): Eukaryota > Metazoa > Chordata > Actinopteri > Cyprinodontiformes > Aplocheilidae > Pachypanchax > Pachypanchax playfairii. The sequence goes on along the minus strand of SSNP01000073.1, from coordinate 2,080,944 downwards.
CCTAGCTTAAACTGCCTTGGCAACACGAGCTTCACGGGCCAAAAAGTGTTAGTAAAAAATTATTTTCCTCAATAATTAAATAAAATCTGTGCTTACCAGCGCCGGGCCGCATGAAAAATAATAACTCAAGCGTATTTCCCCGCATAAGGCGCGTAAAAACGCTGCTGAATGAGAACGGGGAGAGGAGCTGCAGAGGGAGAGTGTGCTTCTGCCAGTAGCTAAGTAGCATCAACAAACTAGCAAAGGGCTTAGAAATATCTTTAGGAATATAAATAGGGAACAGACAGGCAGATATGTCCGTTTGCTTAGAGTGAAGGATAAATTCCCTCTTTTATAACCAGCAAGGAGAACCCCGAGCTGAAGTTACATGGTTCTGGATTAAGGGCCTGCAAAATAATACGAAAATCGACATGTTGAGTACTTGTAAAATCTTGCCTGACATTTTTTCTGACCCAGAGGGGGCACATTTTCGGGCAAACTAACGTATGCGTACCCTGTACTTTGTTTTAAATATCCCTCCACCGGACAACACAAACGTTTTCTGTGTGTTATATATGTCTATGGTGGGAACCTGGCTCTGCCGCCAGTCCTAAATGTAAATGAAATTAAAAATACTTTATTTATCCCAGAAGGGAAATTAAACGTTGTTTTTTTTTTTTGTTTTTTTTTTAATACACGGGATGTAACACTGTGGTTGAAAACAAAGACAGAATCTAAACTAAAACAAAATACACTATTTCTAAACAAAATTGTAACTTTGAAAATAGATTTTCTTACCATTCTTTTTAACGCTGCTGGTGGCTGACTGCCCAGATTTGAGTTCGGCGACAAAATGGTGAAGGTCAAGTGTGAAAGCATCGTGGGTCTTGCAGATGCACGGGGCTTCCCAGGGACTTTCAAAGGGGCCAACAGCTTAGTATTCCATCGTAGGTAACACAGCTGCGTTAACACAACTTAAAGTCCCTATGTACCCCTGACGTTTCTGGTTTTCAATTTCAGCTGATGCAAGAAAGTTGAGTTGGCATTAAAAAAGTAACTTTTTTTAGTAATCTAAAAGAAATGGTTCTTCGTATAGTCAACAACAGTGAAAGTTCATTTATTTGAGCGTTCTTCATTCTATAAGCAAATATGTTATCACATTTATGCAGAAGGACACAAACAGAGTTATAAAGCAGCTATAAAGAAAAATATCAAGGAAACTATCAATCCAGACTACTCTCACAAAAAAAATCTGTCTCCTTCAAAGTAAAACATTTAGGGTGGTTGAAAACATTTGCACAGTAGTGCAAGAGTTGTTTTCCTCACAGGAACATGTGGACATGTCCAGGACCAGCATGTGTGTCCAGTTCTACTTTAAAGAGTATTTTATGTCACAGAGCACAAAAACTTACAACATGTGTTTGATGGATAGTTTCCTGGTAATAAACCTGATTCTGATGGAAAGCCTGTTTATTTCCCTGCAAATGGTGCAACGTTTGTTGCAAGTCAGCCAACATGGTTGTGTTGCTCCTTCTGACATGAACAGTAAATCCAGACTGAACCTATAATGGTGCGTTCACACCGGCCACTTTGTCAACGTCAAGCAACGCTGATAACGCTCCAAATTTGACGTTTGAAGTTGAAGCTCATAACGCCTGCCAGTCAGAGCGCATAAGCGTTAAAGCTTGTAAAGCCTGACCGAAAAAGAGCGCGAAGGCGGGGCTTCCTTTGTTATGGGATGTTCGGAGCTATGGCGGATCATATTGAGACAGTGGCTTGGATTTATTTACTTCATAGATCTAGACAACGTTGACGTCGGGTGCATCAGCGCCGTTTGTGGATACACCCCATTCTTCAGATGCGTTCTGAGTTTGGTGAGTTTAACCATTTGCTCCAGGAGCGTTTGGATGAGGTTCATTTATCTTCCATTTTGGCTGATCCTGCTTCTTTCCGGCTATGTGCTGTGACGTCTTACGTCACTACGATGAGACGCTCTGATTGGTTGACATGCCGCTTCAAGAGCGTTATCAATGTCAAAAGTTCAGCTAGCTGAACTTTGACCTTTTCTAGCTTTTCAAGCGTCAACACCTGAAACGCTAGAAAAGCTTGAAAAGTTGCCGCTCATAACGCTCACAAAGCGCCGCAGAGCCGTTGACGTCTGTCTGACGCCCGTCCACCATAGACTTTACATATAAACTCGCTGCTTATGAAGTTGATGGTTGGGCCGGTGTGAACGCACCATAAGTGTTCAATGTATTTGGGGTCAAGACTGTTCTGATGAAGCTGCTCTGCAGGAGTGAGCAGAACCATCTTGGAGGACAGAGTTCAGTCATGTGCTACATTGATGTCTCTCTGCATTGAGATTGTCTCCAATGAAGACAAGCCTTGTTTTCCCAGTGAGGGAGAAGCTGTCCCACACCATCACACTGGAAATATGTCATGAGAGTCGGGTTACGGGGGGATTCCTCACTGCTGATCTGTCAGAACAGTTTCTGGAATACTGGCGTGCTGATGCAAAATCTATGCAAAGTTATGCAAATAAATAACACGGTACAACACTGAGCATTGATTTCCCAGGTGAAGAAACTTCCTGTTTTATCAGAGGTTGTATGTACAGAAGGGAAACAGAGTTCTTTTGCAAAATTCAGAATTTTCAGTTGTCAAAATACTTTAAATAAATAAACTCTATTTTTGTTGATGGAAAAACAACAAACTGAAACACCCACAATATGCAGACAGATGCAGGAGGTCGGTGGTTTATATACTTTATATATAATAGTAAAAGTGATGATCAGTACTCCAGATTATTACCTCTTCAGTGTTGTATGTTTGATAAAACTGACATCGATTCACAAAGACATTTATGAGTCATACGTGTCGATAGTCCTGTTACATGAATATACAATGTTATGAACTATGTTGTGAATGTCTTTGGATTTTCTTTGTCCAGATGTTCTTTGGATATTTCTCATGTATTTTCTTTAATAATGCAGTAAATGAACGTCTATGTTCAAGTATTATTTCAAAGAGATAAACACAAAACAATCCCAGCTGGTGTTTAAATCTCAAGAAGTAAACAGGAGCATGAACAGGCTGGTCCTGGTCCTGGTCCTGGTCCTGGTCAAACTGTCTATTACAAATGTCAACTTATTGTTACCTCTTGTTTTCACATCATGTGAACAGACTGAATCAGCTGACTCGATCATATGGTAGCCTGTTTGCTGCCTGTTAGTAACCACACTGAGGTGTGACATCATATGGACGTCCTTTAACCAGGTAACAAGACAAACATTCGATATATGTGAGACATGCTGTCTGCAAGGCAATCAGACTTATTGTATCTTGTTTAATTTGCTGTTTTGCATTAGCTGCAGTCACGAACATGTTCAGATCTGCTGCTGCATTTCTGATGTAGAAGCTAGAAAAAAGCAGGAACATAAAAAGCTTCCCTGCATCTGGGAGTCAGGTGACATAATGACACCTGATCACACAAACTGACTTAAAGATGCAAAGATAGATTTCATATTAGAAAAGCACCCGTGGAGCGCAGACCTCCACCAAGTACCTCAGTTCCACACCCAGACCAGCTTAACCTCCCAATCGTTTCAAACATTCCTGGATCCGATCCAGATCATCTCCAAGATCCAATCAGCTGTTCCTTGACACATTTCAGATATTTCCTAAAACTGTCATTAAAATCCATCCACAGCTTTTCAAGTTCTGTTGCTAACATACAACGCCAGCAGGAACACGAGCTGCTTGGCGAAGGGAAGAACTACCCATGGTGCTTTCAAGTCGTCCTCGGAACTCGGAATTTCCAACCCAGAAATGACGTAAAGAGTTTGTTTTGCGTTCCAGCTGAAACAACTCGGACAAAATGGATGCCACCAGCAGAGCTGCGTGTTGTGGCTTTATCTCAGTACAAAGAACTTCAAGTATTCTTTGCACCTACAGTAAAAACCATAAACAACAGTCAACTTTGGCAGCAACGTTCACAAGTTTTCAGATTTATTTTCATATTTACAACATAATTATTGGTAACAACAACACCAACTTGGTGCTACTTACGAAGCAAACAGAATGAAAACAGAACATGTAAATGGGAACAAAAATAAAGATGACAAGTACTACTGGTAGTAGCTACTGGACGCAGCCATCTTTAAATGTAGGATCTCTGGGTTTTCTAAAACTTACGAGCTCGCAGCTCAGAAAAATGAGCTCACTGCATCAGTATATCGAAAAAACAAGTTCTGAGGACAACTGGAACGCACCACAAGCTGAGGCTGCAGTGAGTCATTATGTTACACTGGTCAGAAGCAGGGATGTAGATACCATAAGCCTTGTTCACATGCTCCTCAAAGCACCACTGTGTGTGTGTGTGTGTGTGTGTGTGTGTGTGTGTGTGTGTGTGTGTGTGTGGGTTTGTATTTCTGACCTCCTGGGGACCCGTTTCCTGACTTTTACTATCTTTCTGGGGTCCGAGGGTTCTTGCGGGGACCGAAGCCTGGTCCCCATGGGGGGGACTCCCCTTTTTAGGGTTAGGGGTTAGGTTTATAGGTATGGTGTGAATAGAGTTTTAGTTAGTCTTAGGGTTAGTTATAGATCAGTAATGGTTAAGGTTAGGAAAAGGGTTTGGGTTAGGTATAAATCTAGTTACTAAAATCAATGGAAGTCAATGGACGGTCCCCATAAGGATACCAAAACACACTTGTGTGTGTGTGTGTGTGTGTGTGTGTGTGTGTGTGTGTGTGTGTGTGTTTGTATTTCTGACCTCCTGGGGACCCGTTTCCTGACTTTTACTATCTTTCTGGGGTCCGAGGGTTCTTGTGGGGACCGAAGCCTGGTCCCCATGGGGGGGACTCCCCTTTTTAGGGTTAGGGGTTAGGTTTATAGGTATGGTGTGAATAGAGTTTTAGTTAGTCTTAGGGTTAGTTATAGATCAGTAATGGTTAAGGTTAGGAAAAGGGTTTGGGTTAGGTATAAATCTAGTTACTAAAATCAATGGAAGTCAATGGACGGTCCCCATAAGGATACCAAAACACACTTGTGTGTGTGTGTGTGTGTGTGTGTGTGTGTGTGTGTGTGTGTGTGTGTGTGTGTGTGTGTGTGTGTGTAAACGACAGGGGATGTGTGAATTCCAGGCCACCCTTGCCTCCTTCTCAAACTCCTACTGATCTATTGTGTTGGGGGTGTTTTCCTCTTATCCTTGCCCTTGGCCCTACATGGCCCCTGATCACCCACCCATCTTGCTCAAACGGAGGTGCTGTTAGGTCAGATGTGATGCAGGACACACACACACAGCTTGACCCCCTGCCTATCTGTGTTCGCGGATCACTTCACAGGACAATCTCCCTATCCATCTTTGCAGAGTCATTGTGAAACTGCCCTCAGCTGAGAAAGGAGCTTCATTCACAGGGAAAAAGCCTCCTTCTCTGCTCGTCTCCTTCACTGTGTGAGGGAAGCTCTCTCACACTGTGTGTGTGCTGTCGGAGGTCATATTTAGAATATGAAGAGACATCAGGACTTCAAAGTTAGACGTGGAATGTCACCACTTCAGCAGAGCAGCCAACTCACACACTGAGTCAGTAGAGCAATGAGTAAAGTTTTCACTTCAACTCGGTTCTATAACCTCATATGAGTAAATATCATAGAAAGTAAGAAAACAACACAACAGTACAAATATTAGCATTTCTAAACATCCATTTACAAGCAAACTGTTAATATGCTGCAGGCAGGTATGTCAGGTATGCATCATGCAACGAGCTGACTGTGTCCCGCTCGTTAACACATTTACACGTGAATGTGTGTGTGTGTGAGAGAGAGCACAACATTAAGGACAAAAGTTTTAGCATTATGCTAAAGAATAAAACATGACAGAAATTTTGGATGTGGAGTTACAAACAAGCACCGTCCATTGACTTCCATTGATTTTAGTAACTAGATTTATACCTAACCCAAACCCTTTTACTAACCTTAACCATTACTGATCTATAACTAACCCTAAGACTAACTAAAACTCTATTCACACCATACCTATAAACCTAACCCCTAACCCTAAAAAGGGGATTCCCCCCCATGGGGACCAGGCTTCGGTCCCCACAAGAACCCTCGGACCCCAGAAAGATAGTAAAAGTCAGGAAACGGGTCCCCAGGAGGTCAGAAATACAAACCCACACACACACACACACACACACACACACACACACACACACACACACACATAGAGTCCAGTTAGGTGTGTGTATATAGGAGCTTTTATTCATCAGGTATAACCAGGATGAAAACAGATCAATGCATGAGAACAGAAGTGGAACATTCCAGATGTTGGTGTTTGGCGTCTTGAGGAACGATAAGTTGATGTATTTATTTTATTTGCAGTAAAGTAACTGGACCTTTCCTTGACGATCTTCAGAGACTGTCTTGATGGACATATAAAAGTCTATTCTATAGAGGACATTGTGGAATGGCAGAGCACGTGTGTGTTCCAGGAGATTCACCAGGATTCTTCATCATGTTTCAGTCGTTCATGTTTTCATCAGGAAACAAAAATCAGAAAATCATGATGTTCAGTTTGATTGTCACACGACCTGTCGCTCTGCAAGTCGCTCTGCAAATCGCTCTGCAAGTCGCTCTGCAAGTCACTCTGCAAGTCGCTCTGCAAGTCACTCTGCAAGTCGCTCTGCAAGTCGCTCTGCAAGTCACTCTGCAAGTCACTCTGCAAGTCGCTCTGCAAATCGCTCTGCAAGTCGCTCTGCAAGTCACTCTGCAAGTCGCTCTGCAAGTCGCTCTGCAAATCGCTCTGCAAGCCGCTCTGCAAGTCGCTCTGCAAGTCGCTCTGCATCGAGACAAACAGTCTGTCCCATGAAGAGGCATCACTGACATGTCTCTGTTCTAACCATGTGATTGTATGATCAGTAACATGACTCTGCCTGCTGGTTTCATGTCAGCTTCCCACTGTCTCTTTAAACATCGCTCTGCTGTTACCATAACACTGCTACAAGAGCCTCACTTCAAAAGTCACATGCTCAGGCTTCCTTTGTTTTCCACACAGGGTTTCTGTCTCTCTGAGAGGGACTGAGAGGACACAACGTCCCTCTGAGGACAGTTATATTTGAAGGAGGTCAGAATAATTGGGGTTTCATAGAGAATTCACCAAAAATCCAGCTGCATTTAGGAACGATCCAGAAAGATGAAGACAGACAGAATGATGATGATGATGTGAGGAAGCAGCAGAATATGGAGTTTATATTTATTATATTAGACTTGAGGTGATCTTTGAAGCAGATGTTACATGAACACCCTGAACACGGATTATACAAGATTATTTGAGATATTTGAAGGAGCTTCAATAAACTATCACAAAAATCTTTATTCATTTTTTAAAACAAATGTGAAGTGAACTCGAAACAACCAGTTTGGGAGAGATCATGAAAACTAGAATCCCAACATGAGTGTGTTACATGTTATACATGTGTGTTGCTCCTCATATGGATGTCGTTTTATGATCCTCACAACAAGGAGCTGAAAGTCTGTCTGACACGAGTCCAGGCTCTGCACACACAAGTCTCTTCAGACATTACGGTAGTCACCCAATAGCCAGAGGAGGAATGTGAGGAATGTGGAAAGCTGTGATTCATATTGAAAGTAGATTGAAATGTTTTCAGTTTAAGATTTAACATGAACAGGTAACGGCATGACGAACCGAAGAGCTCGTATCCTTGGCTCTAACTGTTACATGTCAGACTGTGGAGATGTGTCCTGATCCAGGCGTGACGTGGCCTGATCCAGGCGTGTGTTCCTTCCACCATCCCAGAGGTTTTTAACTGTGAGAGACTAAAGCTGAAAACAGTGAATATATCTGTGTTTTCTGTGGAAAAACGACTCAGAGGACTTTGACAAGGTGATCCAAGGCAACGTCTGTTTTCACAGTGCAATGAACTTTTCCCCACAAAGTTACAGCAACAGTAATATTCTGCCTAGTAACAGCAATTCTTCCCATTGGTGCGACTCCAGTCTCCTCCTGTTTGTGTGTCTGGGTGCAACAGCAAAAAGGTCTGAAGCTTCACTGAAAACGTCTCCATTTGAAGTGTCCTCAGTTAAAATGTTCTAACATCAAACCATCCACCCAAATGTAACAGTTATTCTACAGAGTTCCACAAAACAACCGGGTTCTTTTCCAGATGTAATTCACACACAGGTCCCGTGATTCTTCTCATTTATTATTAGTCAGACTGTTTTACTTGATGGTGACTGAAGAGTCCAAATGAAAACCACATTGTGAGGCTGAAAGAGTTTCTCATTGCAGTGAATGATGTTCTGTAGGCATCAAGAGTAGAACCAGAGCTACGAGTGGATCTGTTCTCTCTGGTACTAGAACTTCATGAGTGGATCTGTTCTCTCTGGTACTAGAACTTCATGAGTGGATCTGTTCTCTCTGGTACTAGAACTTCATGAGTGGATCTGTTCTCTCTGGTACTAGAACTTCATGAGTGGATCTGTTCTCTCTGGTACTAGAACTTCATGAGTGGATCTGTTCTCTCTGGTACTAGAACTTTATGAGTGGATCTCTCGTTCTGTTCCATGACAAAAGGATGAATGAATACATCAGTGTTCCACTGTTCTCCCATGTGCTCACCTCATGTCTGCTGCTTTCATTCAGTCCCAACAGGCCAGAGGAACCAGGGGCAGGAGGGTCAGTATCGCCCCCTACCGGCTGTGAGGTGACAGGCTCAGCAGGTTAGAGACCCGAACCGGACCTCCTCAGAACATCTGCATCCCCACCCCAGCTCCCATAAAGGCATGTACACATATATATGTTTATAAATATACGGAGATATTTATTTTTATATACGTGTATATAATTCTGGCTACTCTGGCTTTGGTCGCGCGCGCCAAACCAGACCGCACATCTCTTTGATCCCCACCATCCGCCGCGCCACCCCCTAACAACAGCTGACGTAATCGCGCGCATCCTCCGCCCCCTCTTCCTCCTTGTTCCCAGCGCGCGCTCAGTGACAAAAGTTTGTGTGCGTGCACATGCGCGTGTCGGTGAGCGCAGGGCAGGGTTTTTGTTTGGTGGAGCGAGGCGGTCCGTTCGTCAGAGGGCCCGTGAACACCGAGAGGGTAGCAGCTCGCACCAACGCGCGAGAGGAAAACGGAATTTAAAAGTATCCGAGCGCTTCCCGGTGTCCGCTCCAGACTCCTCCCGGTTCCCGGTGTCTGCTCCAACCTCCTCCCGGTTCCCGGTCCAGCCTCCCACCGGTGTCCGCTCCTCTGCTGGCCATCATTAGATTGATCGAGTATGATGGAGGACCAGCTGCTGTGCTGCGAGGTGGACTCCATCCGGAGAGCCTACCAGGACGTGAACTTGCTGAACGACCGAGTCCTCCGAACCATGTTGAAGGCGGAGGAAAACTACCTCCCATCACCAAACTACTTTAAATGTGTTCAGAAAGAAATAGTCCCCAAAATGAGGAAAATCCTCGCCACCTGGATGTTAGAGGTGAGTTCTGCTGCGCTTCTGACCGTGAGCCCGGTGCTCGGTTCCGTTTCACCAGCGAACCTTGAAATAATCCTGAATGTGAAAGTTAAAGGCGCTTGACGAACCGTCGGGTTTCTGGGTCTCTTACTGCCTGTAGATCCGCGTCTCCTTCAGCTCGCCTACATCCTGGTTCTGTACCTTCACCTTATATTTATCAAAGTCCGTAAAGTCTGTCCAGTTTGCGGGTTTTTCCTCTAAAATAACAGCAACGTACACGTATGCAGTCCGGCCCGTGCCAGGACCTTATTACGCGCCATCTTTGTTCCCGTCAATAAGGAAGATTTTAAAATCATTAAAAATCTAGAATTCATACAGCGATGACAGTAAAACGATGAAAAGCACCACAGATGGATCTAAAGCAGGGAACGTTTACCGGGTCGAAATCAACCGGAATTCAGCGGCTTTTAACGGGAAAAAAAGTTTGTTTTGCTTTCAGTCCGCGCGGTTCGGCAAGAAAAAAGGTCTTTAATTCAACACCCGAACCGGCAAACTCGAGTTGGATGGTCGGGTTTGGTTCATTAAAAGTTTCTAAACATTTACAGCATATTTTGGATTGAATGAGTCGCTGTTGTATATTTTTAAATAATTTTTTAAGTTGCGGTCTGGACGCGGAGCCGCTGCACGTGAAAAGCCTCGTGGGACAAAGATTCTCCATGAAAACACGACTTGAACCCAAAACGGGGGGGTTGGATGTCCATCCGATCAGGAATTCGATGGGGGTCATTTAGATGTTAATTTCACGCGACCTGGTAATTTTAAAATATTTTAAAATATTTTTTGAAAAGATGACGAAGTTGAAATTAGAGAGTGAAACTTGCTTCTACGCCACCTTCGTGTCTCCGTCAGAACTGACTGCAGACTGAGTTCCGACCTTTTCCCAGCTGTAAAAATCAGCAGAATATTCTGCGACACATGAAGCCGTTTGTTCACGAACCGAACAGTCCGTTTGATACCGAACCGAACCGCGTGTCCGGTGGGAGTTAAACACCGTCACATGTTGGAGATGATTCTGCAAATTGTTTATGGACAGTCAGCACAGGCCAAGACCTGCATGTGAATTTTGAAAGGGGGGGGGGGTTCCTTTCTGCAAACGTTCTAACGTTCTCGTCTCACCTTCCAGGTCTGTGAAGAACAGAAGTGCGAGGAGGAGGTTTTTCCGCTGGCGATGAATTATTTGGACAGACTTTTATCAGTGGAGGCCATGAAGAAGACCAGGCTGCAGCTGCTGGGGGCCACCTGCATGTTCCTGGCGTCCAAAATGAAGGAGACTGTTCCCCTGACTGCAGAGAAGCTCTGCATCTACACAGATAACTCCATACTGCCCGGAGAACTGCTGGTAATTAAGTTCTATAGACACGGATGTTACATAACACTTACAGTACATGATCAGCATGCACAGGGCCGCGGGTCCGGGACCGGCCACACGTTTCTCACTGTCCTGGGGTCAGCAGATCCGGGTCGTAGTGAATTCTAATGCAGGATTTCCACCATATGAAGTAGTGACTAGCTGTGACTCCCATGTGGACTCAAGGCCCTTCTTTTCATGAATGGTCCCGCTGACGTACAGGACAGCAGTGAGTCACAGTGACACCTAGTGGCCTGAGTGTAGAGCTGCAGACAGCTGATGGGAGTTAGGCAGCGAGTGCGCGTGTGTTTCTGTTTGAGTGAATCTGGTCTGGTTCTTTCACAGCAAATGGAGCTGCTGGTTCTCAACAAGCTGAAGTGGGATCTGGCTTCAGTCACTCCTCACGACTTCATCGAGCACTTCCTGTCCAAGCTGAAGATCCACTCGTCTACAAAGCAGATCCTCAGGAAGCACGCTCAGACCTTCGTGGCGCTTTGTGCTACAGGTTAGACATCATCATATCAACATGGCTCGTGTGTGTAAAATGTATTTATTAACAACTGTGGAATAAACATTGGTGCTTTTTTACAGACGTCAACTTCATTGCGAGTCCTCCGTCAATGGTGGCAGCGGGCAGCGTTGTGGCAGCTGTCCAGGGTCTCTACCTGAAGAGTCCAGATGTCTCCCTGTCCTCCCAGAACCTCACCAACTTCTTGTCACAGGTCATTCGCAGTGACCCGGTATGAAAACCAACATACACTCTCCATTTTACTGTCCAATGTATTATCGATGTTCAGTGCAGTTGTGTTGACGCCATGTTGACTCCGTGTCCACCGGCAGGACTGCTTACGTTCGTGTCAGGAGCAGATCGAGTCCCTGCTGGAGAGCAGCCTGCGGCAGGCCCAACAGCACAGCAGCACCACAGAAACCAAACACGTGGACGAAGAGGTGGACCTGTCCTGCACGCCCACAGACGTCAGAGATGTCAACATTTGAGGATGACTGACAGCATGTCGCACAATATTCCCAATGATCAAGAGGAAGTTTTTGTTGGATGGCTGATGGGGGTGGGGGGGTGGGGAGGGGGTTGCTTCATGTCAACTCGGCCTCTTTCCTCCTGCTTCCTGGTGGGCTGCTATCACGGCCAATAAAGTGTCTCACACACCTGCTGCTGAGACGAGATAGAGCCGCCCACCTGCCACGCAACACCCCACCTCACAGTTCTTACCAGTGCCCCGCCCCCTTCCACAAACAGCTGAGTGCTACAGAAATGTTCTCCAAGGAAAAGACAACATGGGTGAGTGAAGAGGTTCTCTCCATGAGTCTGAAGGACTGAATCATCCCAAAGTGTCGTGGACAGTGGGTCAATGTGTCTTCAGGTGTCCACCTGAAGACAAACATCTGTTAAAGCAAAGACACTGTTTGGTTTCATCTCTGTTGTCCCATATTTAAGATGATTTTGACTTCCTGTCCGAGTTCCTGTGTTTGTCTTGTTGTGCAAACCTTCATTTATCCCTGCTTTCGTATTTTAGTCACTTTATTATATGACTTTAGACATGATGTAGTCTTTGACCCGTTCTGTCCCGGGCTTATAGAATCCACTTCACTGAGTCAAGCTCTGTTGGATGATCTGAGAGACCAGGAGCTGCTGATGTGGACACATGAAAATCTTTGCTTAATGTGACACGACGGCATCAAAGTCAGTGCACGTGAGCAAATCCAGAGTCCAGTTCTGTTCCTGCCGTTTCCACCCTGATTTCTGGTTTATCTTTTTAAAAGAAGCACCTTTTCAGTGATGTTGGCTCAATAAAATAAATCAGATGAAACTTGTGAAAGACTGTGAAGGTTATGAGGTTTGAGCCGGAGTCTTCGGGTGACGCATGGCGGTGTTCGCATCCTGCTGGGTCTGGATCATCTGATGGGACAGAAGAATCACCTGACGGCTGACGGACTTCTCAAACTGGACCCAGAACAGTTATTAAACATCAGCTTGTCGAGCCAAACACAAAAAAACACCCGAGAAATTCAAAATGCTTCTATTTTTATATTAAAGCAAAGTGTTTTTATACAGTTGAACCCATTATGGCTCCACATACAGATGTTTAACAGAGTTTATCCTGCCCTTCAGTCCAGAACCATGAAACTTTGTTCCATGTGGTCCCCCCCACTCCCACTCCATCCCCCCGCTGATGCCCTGAACATGGATTCTGGGAAACAGATGAAGCTACAGAAAGGAGGGACGAGACTAGTGACAAGATTTTGCACAAACCTAAAGGATGTGGATCATGTTTGTTGGGACTTGCCCAAAAAAAGAAAGAAAAGGTGAGAAAAGCTGTTAAAGACAAGTAAAGGGTGAAGATTCACCATCAGGTGTGTCATGTGGAGCTGAAGTCAGAGCTCCTACATGTGAGGGAACATGATGGGCTCCTCGTTTGATTTATGGACGCGTGCAGGAGGTCCATGTGCAGGAGGAGCTCTACATGCAGGAGGTCCATGTGCAGGAGGAGCTCTGCATGCAGGAGCTCTACATGCAGGAGGTCCATGTGCAGGAGGAGCTCTGCATGCAGGAGGTCCGCGTGCAAGAGGAGCTCCATGTGCAGGAGGAGCTCTGCATGCAGGAGCTCTGCATGCAGGAGGTCCATGTGCAGGAGGAGCTCTGCATGCAGGAGGTCCATGTGCAGGAGGAGCTCTGCATGCAGGAGGTCCATGTGCAGGAGGAGCTCTGCATGCAGGAGGTCCATGTGCAGGAGGAGCTCTGCATGCAGGTCCACATGTAGGTTTCTGATTGTACATTAAGGATAGAAAGTAGGAGAGAAACACTCCTTTTATTCTGCTGCTATAGAAAAATGAATTCTAGCTGTTTTTCATAAAAAGAGTAAAAGCAGATAAAAATGTCGGATAAATTTAAACGATGCTTTTTCCTGTTTGCTGCTATGTTTTTGATTGTTTTTGTTTTCTACATATAAATGTCAATATACTGCCATCGTAGGTTTGAATTTTCTCATAGAAAATTGTTATTGACATCCTCATTTGTTTTTGTGTAGATTTTTTTTTTTTTTTGTGATCAGTTTTCGTGTTTATGATTACATAATATGATTCTCCAAACTATTCCAGAGATGAGGAAACTAGATGCTTTGATCCACAATACCTCAAGTCAAGATTTTATCTGATTTTTAGTCTGTTTTTAGTTTGTATTCTATTCGAACTGGGTCGAAGCCTTCCAGCTCTGTTCATGCATTCGGTATGAAAACCGGTGAGTCCGCGACATGCTTTGATACTGGTGCCATAAAAGAAGACTGGGATTTGTATAACTCTGTTGAGTGTTAAGCTGTCTCGCTGATAGAGACTTTATCCACATCCAGGCCCGTTGTGGTCTTTCTTCCTTTCCCCTTTTATATTTATAAATGAAAAGCTTTGTGCTCCGATGTTCAGACTGTCAGTGAGTTACTTTGAGTTTGTAAATACATGTGGTGTCATGCTCATTAAGCCATAGACTGTTCCTGTTTCTACACATGATTCCACACTGTTCCACTTCATTCATCCTGAGACTGAGACCGTGTATCCACCCTGTGTCCACAGCACAATAAAGAAATCAATTAGATGACGTTTGGAGAACCGGCTGTCTTTGTGTCCACCTGTCCCACGTCCACAGGGTGACGTGTGGCAGAAGCCCCAAACACCTGGAAAAAAAGAATCCGTCAGCTGATGATGCAGTTCAGCTCTAATCCAGCAGTTTAATCCCAGTTCAGATAAATTCACTGGAAGTTTTCCTGAGTGAATGATGAATGTTTAATAATCATCTTTAAGGTAATGGTTGTAGTTTTAGAGCTAAAACATTCTGATCTGTGTCACGCAGGGACAGAAGGAAACATTTAGATGAAAGAACTAGTTTGATAGTGAAATCAGAATATGGAGATTTGTTTTAATGGAAACAGAATGATAAATAAGCGAAAATGATGCTAAAAGAAAGCATATAACATGATTACTGTCATTCTGAATTGTGTTCAAGATGTTATAAAATCAGTAATAACTTAAAAAGCCTGTAAAAATGTTCAAAATACAAGAATGTTGTGATGTCATCAGGCTGTCAGTGACATCACAATATGCAAATTAGGTCAGGATTTTTTGAAATTTTGGGTCAAACTAAGTTTTATTTACAGAATCACTTTATCTCATAAAATTACAGCCTTTTGAAAATGTTCTTCAGAAACATCCAGGTGGATCCGGTACGGTCTGGATCTAGTCCGGTCCGGTTTAGTCAAAATCAGCACTGCTAGTTATTCTTACTGAGCTGCAGCTCAAATGGCCTCAGGGCGGGAAATTAGAGTCCCTTCCATTAAAAACGGTTTTTCTGAGGTTTCTGTTGAATATTTTAGCTCCACAGGTGTTCTTACCTTCATAGTGGGTGAAAACAGGTCAACAACTTCTCTTTCAGTTTTTATCTGCAGTTGAAACCACACCTAGCATGCTGCTGGCTAAAAGCTGTTAGCTAGTGACGTAGCAAACAGGAAGACACGACGTCTGATGTTGCCATGTGCAGCAGGGCAGGAAACAGTATACTTTGCTCTCATAGGCTGGTTTGTTAGCCAATCAGAGTCCAGCAAATTTGAATAATATGAACGAGCTGCTGCTGAAGCCTGACGGAAGGAGCCGGAACCACCCGAATTTTAATGCAGACAGATTGAAAGGTCTGTTAATCAGTGTTTCCTGACGTTTTTTAGATATAAGATGTTTCATAATACAGGTTAATACTTAAGAAATAACCACAAAGTCCTGAAATTTGTATGAAATGGACTCTTGAAACATCAATGCATCAAGGATGTTTTAAAGGTTCAATATGTGAGAATTTTACAGTGAAACAATCACACAACAGTCTAATGTTGTCTATAACATATTGAAGCAACTTATACACATCGTCTACCGTATTACCATGGCAACACCATTCTAGATCAGACACAACCGGTCAGCTCACTGCAGACATTGGACCTTGTGTGCACGTGATACATCAAAGTGATCAGGTTGACCAGGAGACGTAAATAATCAACTGTACATTCAATTTAGTGTTTCCATGTCAATGGACTCCATTAAAAACCATCTGGGATCCTATGTAATAACCTCTGGAACCATCACATTTCCCCATTACACTCCCATGCAGCTGTTACATGCACTCAGTCAGATGAATAAAGCTTTCTGATTGGCTGAGAGTTTCTGAGTCCCACATACAGCGGCAGTCCATCTCAAAGTTACTTAGGAACAGATCTCTGTGTTCAGTTCCAGGATTTCTTCCTACAGAAAATTGGGGACATCAGGTCTATGACTACCTCCAGTGTACGCTGGTTATCTGGAGCGTCCCAACACCAGTTCTTTCTCTGTTTTAAATGATATCTCTCTCTTGGACTTAGAGAAACTATTTCTAGGTATGAAACCCGCAGGATCTCCTGAGTATTTCCCACAATGCATTGCTGCGTGTGAATTTTGACAGAAGAAGAAGAAGGTGGAGAAATGGCTGAACCATCCGGACCAAAGAAACGTTTTCTCAAGTTTAGAATCCAAATAATCAATATTTTATTTTATTATCTAGATGTGTAATTACAATCGATTGATTCTCAGTTGGAAAGACGAGTCACATATCTGATAAAAAATATAATTAATTAATAACGGTACTGACATGTATTTTCAGACATGATATACTAACAGTTTAATTACTTATTCTGTGATATACACCTCCTTTGGTTCCTGCACTTCATTCTCCTCAAAATAAATGTTTGTTGGAGTTTTAAAATCATTTCTAGTATCAAAATAGTGCAAACAGCAACCGGCACCGCCATTTTGGTTGTCATGGAGAACGAATGCTGTGGCAAAGGTCATTGACGTAACGCTCATTGTCCCAATACTGTTATTTGTGTGCACTTGTTCACTATGCATTTCGAGCCCTTCTGCTAAGTGCACTTCGTGGTAGACCATAGGGTGCAGTGTGGGTATTGGAACAGGGCCACCAGCAGCTGCCCAGGCAGTCAATGAAGCCCAGATCAAGATTAAAGGTACAGTAAAAATTAGACCTTGTTGTCAAATCCAAATCCTGCAGTTCATGTAGATAAAAACCCTCCACTCTCAGCCCCCCCCTCCTCTCCCTGATGTTTCTGTTGGGTTGCCAGTTCTGATGTTGATCCTCATTTAGTTTCTCTTGTATTTGTTCAATTTTTGGGAATGTCTGAAGGTCTATTTGTTCAGCGTTGAGTTTTCCTAAGTGCATTTGAACGCCCCATCACGTGCAGCTCAGCTGATCAGTTGGAAGGATGTGGTGGTTTCTTACTTTTTGCTGCTGCTTGTTGTGGAATTCCAGCTGCTTGTGTTGAAGACTTGGCAGCCTTGCAGACTCACATGTGATTCGTTATGGAACCAGGAAGTCTGGACGTCTAAATAATGATTCTGGTCCGGACCAGAAACTAGAGACCACCCAGCTGACTGAGATCCAGATCTGTTACAATGTGACTTTATATTCATCATCAGAGGGACATTAAACTGTTGTGTGAGTATTTTACTGGAAAATTCCAGTAAAATAATCAAAGCAGAAATCAAATTTGCTATTGTACCTTTAAAAGAATAAATTTGGAAGGTTGCTGTTCTATAAATTTATTAATTTCAATTGGTTTTTGATCATTTACTGATTTTTGAGCTTTTATGGGGCTAAAGTGGCAGAAACAATAAAAAACATCAAATAACGTGATTTTTTTATTCAGAGGTTTGTAAATGAAATTTGATCCAAATGACACATTTATACAAAAATCCTTTGTTGTCTCAGACTTGTTTGATCCAAGATGATGATGTCATCAGTGATGTCAATTGCTTTCAGAAACTTTGGGTCAATCTCATGATTTCTCTCGGTTACACTCTCTCTTTATGTCTCACTGTTTTTTAGCTGTAGTATGTTGAAAATATGTCCAAAATCCATCTGGAGACGATACCACTGAAGAAGGGACTGAAGACACAGCTGGAGGGAGCAGAAATGTTGAGGTTCTTTGGGAGGGACGAGGATGGACACAATCAGAAATTGGTCCATCAGAGTGACGAGGATGGACAGGATCTAGAATGAGTCTGTCAGAAGGACGACACGTGTTAGATGTCGTGGAGATAAAGTTAGAGTGACTGAGATGGTTTGGACATGTCCAGAGGAGGGACAGTAGGTTTTTTTAGGAAAAGGATGCTGAGGTGGGAACTGCCAGGCAGGAGGAGGAAGACCAAAGAGGAGACATATGGATGTAGTGAAGGAGGACTTGAGCTTGGTTGATGTGAGAGAAGAAGATGCAGAGGACAGATGGAGACAGAGGACTCACTGTGGAGACTCTTGAAGGGAGCAGGTGGAAGGAGAAGAAGTTTTAAACAATAATATGTCTCTGGTTCTCATCAGTTTTCATCCATATAGACAGACATGTAAATATAAAGAGACATTATGAGACATAGAAGACATTCAGCAGTATCGTCCACCAAATGTCTGATTGGTGTTTAAAGCTGTTTATACAGATAAAATCTACACTATCTCTCTCTCTCTCTCTCACACACACACATACACACACACACACACACACACACACACACACACACACACACACAAAGTTCGCCAAACCTTTCCCAAGACAAGTACTCTTCCATGCTTCCTCAAATTTTTCTGATGCTCAGGTTGTTCAGATGGTGATTGATTGACAGGTCTGACCCTCCCTTTTCTTCACATCCAGGAAACTTCATCACTGATCACACTGAAGTCCTGCAGGATCCTCCAGGACCCTCCAGGACCCTCCAGGACCCTCCAGGACCCTCCAGGATCCTCCAGGACCCTCCAGGACCCACACATCCACATAAGAGCCAGTGTTCTACTGTGTGTAACTGACATGGTGGGTGATCAGTGTTATTATCCTGCTGTTATCCAGCTCGGCAGGTCAGGGTGGTCAGGGTGGTCAGGTCAAGGTCAGGGAACCACCCAACACCTGAACACAGCTACATATTTAGTGAAACAGCCTTGTGAGGGACTAGTGATCTCCGGTGATCTCTAGTGATCTCCTCTCCAGTTTGGAAATCCATTTGGAAAAATACCTAAATGATTTTTCACCACCCAAAGAAATGATATGATGTTTAATAGATTCCACTGCTGCACAGTAGTTACCTGCAGCTACTAAATGACTGGTGTCTCAGACACACACTTAAACTAGAAATATAGATTATGTATCTTAAATGTTCAGCTGGTTCTATTTCCAGTCTATTTTACTCCAACATTAAAGAATGAATAAGAACATTGCATTTGAATCCTGAAGGATACTGTTAGGCAAATGATTAACAGAAGACATGTGAATGTGTATTGTGTTGTGTGTGTGTCTGAGAGAGAAAGAGAGACAGTACTCTTGATTTGTTATGCAAGGAATGTCTTTGATGGGGCTTCAGTGTGGAGGAAAAGGCGTGAAAGTCTAATCCTTTCCCACAGGCCTGCCAGCGCCGGCTGAACCAGCAGCAGACAAAGACCTTTAACACACATGTGCATGCACATACACAGCCATGTATCCAAAGGCTTTTTAGACATGACATATGTAACATTAATGGCTTCATCAGATTCTTCAAGCAACAACTTTCTGTAATTCAAACAAGGGTCACGGCTTCAATTGCTTCTATACAAACACATCCACTGATGTCACGACATGCACTTCAAACATGTGTCATGTAAATGTTTCTGGGTCTAACGGACTAAAGACACGGTTTTTATCTGCATCCACCAATTACATTTACGTTGGTTGTTTCATGTTAGAAACATTCCAAACTGCTAAAAACGATGAGCTGAAGTTTCAGAACGCTCAATAAATGTATCAGTTTGTTCTGATAATGTCAATAAAAAAGATCTGATCATTCAGTAACTGGACAGTTGGTGGTTTAAACTCATCTCTCTTCCGTTGTGCCCTTGTGCAGGACACTAGCAGCATCTGGATGGTGATATGAAGGCAGCCTAGCCTTGAACAGCTGTTGCTGCAGCATGAAACAGATTCACAGTAAACTGCTTTCAGATCAGTTCATTCTTTAACTGGAATAAAACCTGAACATGATGCTGAGCTGTGTGAGGTGTCTGATCCACGGAGGACCACGTCACTTCGTCCAGGACTGTAAACATCTGTTTTAGACTCAGACAGACCTGGATGGTCTTTGCAGGAGAATGGAGGTGGACATGGCAGTGTGTATATGATTCAAGCACTGTGCACGCAGGCGCACACTGGCTGCCTGTCAAAGATTTAAAGAAAAATGGCCACCTGGCCTCATATTAAACAATAAATGTTTTATATGACATATATTGTTTGTGAGGACGTCTGCATGTCTTGGTTCAGGTGAGCCCTGGTGCCGGCAGGTCCCCGTGTCCCTGACCAGGAAGCACCAGGTACAGATAATAACTACCCGGTACTGGGTGGGTTTGGGTTCTATGTGGTACAGCTGCTGTTTCCTTTTATATGTTTGTAGTTTTCCTTATTTTGGTTTCAGTCTGCTCAGCAGAGTTTGGGGCTGATAAAAAACCATCCCGACAGGATCCAGAACTACTCAAGTTTACTACAGCAGTTTTAACCAGCTGGAGTTCAGAGAGAAAGTCCAGGATTAATGAGTGAAGAGAAAAACTTTAAAGAGGCCATTTCATACATATTTCATGAATTTGTGGTTATTTCTTAAGTATTAACCTGTAATATGAAACATTTTATATCTAAAAGACGTGCATCCTTCTGCTTTTATACTGTAACGTCACGAGCTTTGTTAGGTGGAAGAAGAAGTAGTTCCAACCAACTGAGCATGATTTATACAATTTTCCAGTTAATGACAAACTACATATTGACTTGAAATTTTTTAAATATAGATATTTTATTAAGATAATCGAGAACACAAAAAGCTGGAATCGGAGGTATCGATATTTTAGTATCAATCCACACATCCCTACTAGGCGTGGTTTCAACTGCGTGAGCTGATGAATACTAACAAACAAAGGAGTTGTGATGTAACAGATACAGGCCGTTAGAACTCTGGAGAACTCGGGTTTTATCACCACCTGCGTAGTTTGAGAGATTAAAACTGAAAGAGAAGTTGTTGACCTGTTTTCACCCACTATGAAGGTAAGAACACCTGTGGAGCTAAAATATTCAACAGAAACTTCAGAAACACTGTTTTTAATGGAAGGGACTCTTTAATATAACATCATTTTTCAGACCTCTCCACACATGCATGAATATATTATCTAAAGGAATGGAAAACCATCTGACTTCCGTCCTGCTTGTGTCTGTCCAGCCTGAGGACACCTCGTGTCTCCTCCTCCTCCTCGTGGAGCTGTTGCTGTTTGTGGAGAAATCTGATGCTCCCAGTTCATTCAGAATGCTTTTCTGTGGCCAGGCGGCCGGCCGGCTGCATTTGTCACCACTGCTTTTCATGTCACCACTCACCACCTGCTCCCCACATTCCTCTACATTCTCTCAAAGACCTCCGTCCCTCCTCCTCTGCCTCCCGCTCTTCTTCTTCATCTCTCTTAACTCCTCCTCCACCACACTCTGTCTACAGTTCTTTCTGTCTGTAATTTCTTTTCAGTGAACTCCTTCGTCCTCATGCTCATCCACAGTCTTCAGCTGCTCATGAGTTTTATGTGTTTTTGCTCTTATGATTATTTCTTTGACAAGTACTTACTAGGTATCTACCTATTTGTACTTAATGGTACTGTTTGCACTGAAAAGTTCATCTGAATGGAGCCTCTCACTCTTTTGGCCTCTGGCACTCTTTCTTCCCTCCTTCCTCCCCCTTCCTCCCCCTACCTCCCTGGTTCTCTTTTCTGTTTGGCTTCAGAAGCTGCCGACTAGAAGACAGCATTCACCTGCTGCCTGACGCTGAACAAACCAGCTGCTACTGAACCCTCCACACACACGCAGTCCTGTTTGGGTTATTGTCAGTGTGACTTTGGAAACAGCAAAGAAAGCAGGCCATTAGACAAAGGCTGAAACGTCCCATTGGTCCTCTGCTGCTGTGTGGAGCTACGCGTGTATGGAACCTGTACATACACAAAACACTAATGATCAGAGTTTATAAAGAAACTACTAACATTTAACATCAACACCGTCCACGTGTCTCTGTCCTGATGCAGTTGGTTCAGCAGGACTGTCCAGTAACTCAGACGGATGTCCATCATGGTCACACCTTCATTTGCATGTTGCTGGAACTCTAAACGTTACAGTCGATTGGACCTTGTTTGTAAAGTCCCCAACACTTTAAAACTGCACGTGCACGTGGATTTACCAGTTTATAAGACTCAGGACAGAAGTATGTTAGTACATATCTGATCTAAGTGGCTCCTTGTGGCTGCAGTGCTTTGTTTCTTTGAACAAGGTAACTCTCACCTTACCACAGTGTACAGACAGGACGAGTCCTTAAAGGGATGAATGCTGTCCTCTTGTGGCTGCTAACACTCACAAACATACAGAAGACGAGGCCCAATGAAGGTTTTACATCTCGGTGTAAACCAGGGGTGTCAAGCTCCAGGCCTCGAGGGCCACTATCCTGCATGTTTTAGATGTTTCCCTGTTTCAACACACCTGATTCAAATGAACAAGTCGTTAACAGGCTTCTGCAGAACTTATTGAAATGCAGAGGATTTGAATCAGGTGTGTTGAAGCAGGGAAACATCTAAAACATGCAGGATAGTGGCCCTCGAGGCCTGGAGTTGGACACCCCTGGTGTAAACAATGAGAAACCAGCGCAGGATCATTCACCTGATTTAATTATTATTTTACTGATATTAGTTATTCTGTTTGGCGTAGTTTTCAGCCAGTTGCTCTAAATCCCTGTGTGCAGCTCTTTGATGAGAAGCTGGAGACAACGGGCGGGGGGGGGGGGGGGGGGGAGGCGTGTCTGTCTGAGAGATGGTTTTATACTCCAGGAGGCGTGTCTTAGAGACGATGCTGGTGACGTAGGCATGAACCGCTTTCAGCCAATCACAAAATTCAAATGCAATAGCCACCTTTCAACCCTAAGAGGGCAGCACTGAGACGTTTTTAGACCAAAAAGTGTAGAATTTAACAAGTTTACATGAAAATGTCAAAAAATGTCCAAAAACTGAAAGATTAGATTAAAGACCCACTAATACAGTTTATAAACAGAAAACAGCTGTTTGAGGGTGAGTTGCTATTTAACATTTTATCAAGTCTAAAGTCATCAAATTCATGACTCGAGTCCAAGTCATGTGACTCGAGTCTAAACCTCTGGCAGTTGATCTCAAAGAAGCACAACAATCAGTAACAATCAGTAGAACGTATGTAAACAAGATGATTTATTAAGAGTAGAGCAACGTATCATTCACCATCTGTACTGATACTCATGCATCAATCTACTGAACTGAAGTCTGTTCTAGCAGCTTGTTATTGATCCGTTTCTCCGTGAGGTAACTGGATATCAGTAACTTCCTGTATCAGACTGAAACCCTGACACGACAAACTCAACCACCGTATCAGCCTCTGTATTTAGACCCGTTTCCACCATGTGATCCAGAACCTTTTCACCACTTCTTTCAGGGTTTCTTCCTACTACAGGGCAGATCATTAACCCTGATGTGTATTTACTTTGTGTGTCTCTTGTATGATCGTCACACGTGATAAATAATCGTTCATTGTTCTCTACTAGAGTCCTGTTCTCAGGTAAGTCTGGATCCTGTCATTCTGCTTTGGTCCTGGTTCCAACACCCAGTTAGAAATGTATAGATGAGAGAACAAAGGCAGCTGCCTGCTGTCTCAGCAGCTGAGGACAATCCACACAACATCTACGCTGTGGCTCTGAAAGAAATGAGGGTCCAGTTTCAGACTAAAAAGGTTCTGGATCACTTATGGAAACGGGCTTTGTTAAAGCAGGTTCAACAAACAGACCTGTCTGTGAAAAAGACTTGATTCACTGCAATAAACCCACGTCT
Organism: Pachypanchax playfairii; assembly: GCA_006937955.1. Taxonomy (NCBI): domain Eukaryota; kingdom Metazoa; phylum Chordata; class Actinopteri; order Cyprinodontiformes; family Aplocheilidae; genus Pachypanchax; species Pachypanchax playfairii. The sequence goes on along the minus strand of SSNP01000073.1, from coordinate 2,057,124 downwards.
AACTGAAGCTGTCCCTGTTTGACAGCCTTCTCGGGACTTGACTGCAGACTGGACACTCGTCAAACGAGGATGACAGCAGATCATCTCATCTTCCTTCTGCTCAGGAAGCACCAGCTCGATCGTCTCTTCACACTCAAAACGAAGTTCCTTCAGATGTTTTAAAGTAGTCCTTGAAGTCCGAGGGGACGTTTAGCATTGAGCAGACCTAGAAAGCAGAAGACAGACTCACTGCATGTAGAAAAGGACGTCTTCAATCTGAAATACGTCTTCATTAATTGATACTGATGGATCAGAAACAGGAAACAAGTGATGCAACATGAAAACGCCGAAGTCAGCAGACAAACAACCAGCTGGTTTCACCGTGTTGGACATTTTCTGCCCTCGAGCTCGTCTTCCAATATGACAGACTCTTTCCATACACGTGGTGTGACATCATCACGGCGTGCACACGCAGTCTATACAGTAATATCTACCTGAATAACAGGACTTTATACTGATCAGGTGTTTCATTCAGAATAAAGAGGTTTGACATGTCTGATGATACTTCAGAACTCCTCCCACACACATGCACGCACGCACGTGCACACACACATTTAGGTCCATGAGTTTCACTGACAGACACCGTCAGCTCTTTTTCCAGCTGATTCAACATGTTGAGCTGACAGTCAGGTCTGTCAGCTGGAGTCTGATCACGTGAACATGTTAGTTTACATGTTCAACCAAGTCACGTAAAACTAACTGACTTACTGAGATAGAAAACATCAGCTGACTGAATAAATCGGATTGTTTACAGTTAATGAATGTTTCCTGATTCCTTCAGAACCAACAGATTCTCTTCATGTTTGTTTTGTTTCATCAGGACGTTCCTGTAAAACATCCTCCATCTTTCTCTGGTCTGACTGGACAAACCCTTAAAACTCTACCAGCAAATCGCAGGTCGACATCAGCGGGTAACTCGGATGTTCAGCTGGAGTCTCAGGACTCGTTCACATAACAAGTTACGTGTCATTTTCCTGCTCAAGTTACCAGAGAAACTCTCATCTGGAGGTTTCTTTCATGAAGAACACGAGTCAGAACAAAAGACATAAAAACGTTGTTCTCATAGTTAAAACCAACCAAGTCACCAGAAATCTCCTTCTGGTCAAGATGGCGGCTTAGTTACAAAACCAAGTCGTTTCCAGGTCTCCACACAACACTGAAGACATCCATATAGAATAAGACATGATGCGCAGGTGAGAACTGTCCATCATGTTTCATTAACTTAAACTGGTCATTCACGTTCAGTTCATCTTGATGCTTTTATTTTGGTAAATCTCTCATTTTACGAAACATTACAATATTGTTCACAAATCTTCAACCAACCTTTTTTTCTTTTCATTGTTTTGACTTTAGGTCTTGAAAGAAGGATCCTGTGACTTGTAATGTTTTTTGGGAGGAAACAGTTTTTACAGCAACAGGTTTCATTAAACCAGTTATCTGCAGCTGGGTCAAGTTCAACATGTCTGACAAGGAGCTGCATACCTGTCTGAACTTGGCTCGAAGCTTTTCAGCTTCATCCTGCAGCTGCACAGACTGCGGATCATCGAGAGGGAAGTTCTGGCTCAGAGTCAGCAGAGCTTCTACTGCCTTCACTCGCTTTCTGGAGACACAAACACACAGACACCAATAAACACAAACTAACATTCAAAAATAATGGAAGATCCTTAAATCTAAAACTGTATTTATATCTATAATGCTCTTCATTTATGTTTGATATATCCACCATTACAGTTTAGTTACTATCGCTGGTGTCGCTCAGAGGTCAACAGCAGTGAGCTGGTTTTATTTCACACCATCTGAGATCTAATCCTCACAACATCTCTTCTGAAAAACACACATGCAGTATTTTAACATCAGCTTTACATAGATGTGTCCTCTTTATGGATGCTTCTAGTTGTTTTCATACATTTTGTTCTGCATTCTGACATTAAGAATCTGTACTGATCCCTGGTGTGTAGTTAGATTTATTATAATTAAAACTATCTATAATAAATCACAAGTTACAGATAAAGTCTCTGAACCAATCAGAGCAGGATATTCTGACGCAGCCTACTGTAAAAATACAAGTTCAGATGAAATACACACAGACAATATTATCACTCTGTAAATTATGATTAGGTAATAAATAATTATATGGTTATAATTTAGATGTTTGTGCCCAGTTCTACAACCATGTCCATACCTGCATTTGTCCTCAGTGCTGAGCTGTAGGAGACATTTCCATGTGACGGCAAAACCATAATAGAAAGAAACCTGTCAGAAGAGAGAAGATGGTTACTGTGTGCAGGACTTCAATCAGGTAACACAGGTGAGAGGCTGAACATCAGATGTTTATATAAATCTAAAAGGTTTTCATGAACGTAGCTCGTTAAGTTTAATAAGTTTAATTTCATCTAAAGTTTTAAGAATCTCTCAGTTCTAGTCTGGGGAACCTGAGACCACCAGAAACAGCCCTGGACTGCTAAACGTTGGGACCTCTCCCGTCACTGACCTGCCCATCATAATATCTGTTATCATTCTCTCTACACTCCAGCTGAAGCAGCTCATATCATTTGTTATTTATTAGAAAGTGTAAACCTTTCTTTACCAAGTCACCAGAATCAATTCCTCATTTGTAAAAACTTGGTAATCTACCTGATTCTGGATCCAACTGGATCAGACACAGGTGTTCCTACAGACCTGTGGGTCCAGTTCAGAGTCTACACAATGATTCACACACGTTTCCAGTAACAGTCCTTCTCACCTCAGAGGACAGCTTGGCTCCATGAGAGGCTCCATGTCTACAACCGTCCCGCAGACCCCGACGTGTTCCTTTCTCAAATCCCTCCTGGTAGCCCTCACCATGGAACCTGGAACACACAGTAAGGGTTCAGACCACTATGTTACATCACACCAGTAGGATGATAAAAATCCACCTAGCCTCCACAACAAGAACAGACCTTGATTATTATTATTATATTATTGTCTTATTATTATTTTTATTGTTGGACAAAAAAAAAAAAAAACTACTACAACGTTGAATTTCCCTTCTGGGATAAATAAAGTATTTTTCATTTCATTTCATTTCACCTCTTAGAAATGACATCTAACTAATGATCGACCACAGAGCGTCCCTCTGGTCACTCTGAGGTCAACCCAGGACAACCGGTTGAGTCTATACATGCATCCATAATGATAAACCTCCCATTCAAATGTTACAATCAAAGACACAAAAACAACAAGTACAAGCTGAAAAAACTAGAGTTTAAATACAGTGTAAGACAATGTTCTTCCATCAGGGACAACAAAACCTGTCAAACTCCTGATGAGAGACCAGGACATGATCAGAGTAGGTAAAACCACAGAACTAACTCTGTGGTCAAAAATAATATTAATAAAGGATGTGATAAATTGTTTGGTTCTAAATGTTGTTTAAACTTCTCTATAGCACAAATATCTGAACCAAATCTGACCGTGGAACAGTTTCAACCTCAGAACATTTTAAAATGATCTTTGGTTTCATAGAAGATGCTGTTTCTGGATGGTTTCACCTCATCACATGACAGGTGTTCATCACATGACAGGTGTTTAAAGCAGTGTAATTTAACAAAAACAAACTAAAACACGAGGGACTTCACGGTCAAGTGCGCATGCGCACTACTTTAAAAACCAGCTCGGCAATTTGTTTAGAAGATATTGTGATTGTTCTGGATTCCTGCTTCCACATCTTCCAATTATTTCTCACCACGTTACGAGCAGCTGATCCAAACAGCGTTTCTCACCTCTCATCCGCCAAAAGAATGCTGTCAAACAGATCCTCCGTTCCTCCGCCCGCCATGTCTCTCTGCCCGAGTCGGGTTCTTCTTCTGGGTTCACCGGTAGTCATCAGCAGGTCAGCAGGTTGCACTGCTGCCACCTTCTGGCTGGATTCAAACCTCCATGTTTTTCGTTTTTTAAACTTTATTTATCACATTTTAGACATATAATTAGGTAAGACAGGGATCACATAAAACAAAACATTGTAGTATTATAACAAGGAACAATGAGAGTGACGAGTATAATGAGATAAAAGGTAAGTACAAAAAAGGATGAAAAATAAAATAAAATAAAATAAAACAAACAAACAAACAAACAAACAAACAAACAAACAAACAAATAAATAAATAAATAAATAAATAAATAAATAAACGAACGAACGAACGAACGAACGAACGAACGAATGAATGAATGAATGAATGAATGAATGAATGAATGAATGAATGAATGAATGAATGAATAAATGTTTGCAAGAGCCAAAATCAAGTTAGCAGTTTCAGATGGTTACAGATGTTAACAGTCTTTAGAGCCTTGGTGTTTTTTGATGAGGAGATTGTCTTTATATATTGCATGAGTTCCACTTTTAATACAAAAAGTTCAGGTTTTCTGCCAAGGACCTTGCTTTTGTGTATGTGAAATTTTGCCAAAAATAAAACCATATTTATAAAGAAGAAAACATAATTGTCCTTGTTTTTAAAATTATAATAACCAAAAATAACATCTTTGTAATATAGTTGAAAGTTAGGGAGAGCAGTTAGTTATAAACATGTGGAAGTCCTTCCAGAATTTACATGTAAATTTACATGACCAAAACAAATGAGTAACTGTTTCAGGTTGCTCTTGACAAAAGGTACAATTTACATTTATATCAGCCATAAATTTGGACAAATATTGTTTGGTAGGGTATTCATACCTTCATGTTCCTGTGCAATGAAATTCTACTGATGACATGTTATCTTCAGGAATCTTCTCCCCCTCCCAGCATCCACATATGTCTCATGTCTGTCCACAGCTCCTCTCTTTCTGTGTTATATGTCCTACATGTCAGTAACATGTCAGTAACATGAGCTCTACACTTTCTACTACTACAATCTAGTCAGTGATTATTTTCATGTTTCCAGTTTATCTTAGGGGTTAAATTATCTCAGAGGGACCAGTTCTCAGAGGGACCAGTTCTCAGAGGGACCAGTTCTCGATCTGTTCCTTATTATTATTATGAGGTGACTGTGACTCAGGAGGACGTGCATCATAGAACGTCGGCAGTTCAACCGCAGCTCAGTCCTCCAGATGTCACACAGTGCGCTTGGGCAAGACGTGGAACCCCATGTAGTCAGCTGATTTACAAATGTGGCTGAATGTGTGAGCACGAGTGTGTGTGTGTGTGTGTGTGTGTGTGTGTGTGTGTGTGTGTGGTGTGTGTGTGGGTTTGTATTTCTGACCTCCTGAGGACCCGTTTCCTGACTTTTACTATCTTTCTGGGGTCCGAGGGTTCTTGTGGGGACCGAAGCCTGGTCCCCATGAGGGGGACTCCCCTTTTTAGGGTTAGGGGTTAGGTTTATAGGTATGGTGTGAATAGAGTTTTAGTTAGTCTTAGGGTTAGTTATAGATCAGTAATGGTTAAGGTTAGTAAAAGGGTTTGGGTTAGGTATAAATCTAGTTACTAAAATCAATGGAAGTCAATGGACGGTCCCCATAAGGATACCAAAACACACTTGTGTGTGTGTGTGTGTGTGTGTGTGTGTGTGTGTGTGTGTTGGTGTGTGTGTGTTGGTGTGTGTGTGTGTGTGTGTGTGTGTGTGCAACTTCTAATTTAAACTTGTTTCAGACATTAGAAAGACTAGAAAAGCTCTTCATGTGCTAAAGTTTTAAGCAGGTGTGACCAAATGCTGCATAATAAGATAATTTCACAGTATAAATTGTAATTATTTATTTTGATCCATTTGAATAATGTAAATCAGTGTTGGTTGCACAAAGTCCAGGATGTTCAGGGCTCCAGCTGTTCTGGTGAAACAAACTGAAAAGCTGAGTGAACGATAATAGATGTTTATCCTTCATGCAGACCTGAACTCAACATGGATTAACTTGAAGAGACAGAAGATTTAGAGATTTGTCTCCAAGTAGACTTCCTTCACACTCATGAAGAACTGATGGTTTAAAGTTACAGCTGCCTAAAACTTTTGCACAGAACTGTAACCATCATTTACTGAACTCTTCACTTCTCTCTCTATCTTCTGTTTCCAACATGTTTCCCCTCAGAGATTCTTCTCCTTTGTTAGTTGATGATAACTCAATCCATTATTTGTTTCATAATTCTGTTTTAACAACAAAAAAAACAAAAATAAATAGAAATGATTGAAGCTGCCAGTTTGGACCTGATTTTGTTGTTTTTGTCTTTAACATCAAAGTTAAACATTTAAAATCTGCATTTTAACGTTGTATTTAGAAAATACGTTGATTCTGTTTTTAAACTGAATCTGACTGATTGAATTTTTATTCCTGTTTATTTGATTAAAACATGTTTTAGTTGTTTTAGAAGTTGTTTGAAAGTCTGGACAGGTGAGTCCAACACTGGACTGAGCCGCGTCACATCATCCACCTGCAGGTACTTTTATTACCCACATGGTGACTGTCTTTCTGACCTGCACACTTACCCAGTAATTAGGTTTTAATAGTTGGTGAAACAGTTTACTGTTGCTTCTATCTTTAAATCTTATTTAGTGTGAGAAGGGATGAAATTACAAATCACAAAGTTTTCCCACCAAAATGGAGACAAGGTGAGGACTTCAAGGATGTTAATGTCCAGGATCTATTTTGTATTTTGGTGAGCAGTGTAAAGTTTGACTATGAAAACAGCTTTTATTTGATGCACAATAAGAAATCTTGACCTACACCAGGAGTTTCTATCACTGAAACTCATCTTTTTAATTGTTGTCATTAGAATGAAAACTTGTGTGTCTGCACTGAAACTGAACCAAAGTAACCTCTTCCTGTGTCACACAGGCCAAGGGTTATCCACAAGGTGAGAGAAAACGCAAACAGAAAACTTCAAAAGGAGCAACTGGTCCCATGTCATCAGAAGGGCGTGTGTGTGTTTTGTGATGTTATGTTCAACATAAGCTGAATCTACAATGACACATCAGGTAACACACCCACCATCCGCCCCCAGTGCTTCGGGTGAAGGGCATGGCTGTGATAGGCTGAACAAACACAAACAGGATTATTCTTTCTGTTTGTCCAAGATGAGAAAGATGTCTTCATGGTTCTAATAAACAGTGACCTCAATGAGAAGTTCATAAAGAAGAACATTGAAAAATGATCTTCTCTCGTCGGTGATGCAGAAACAAACTGATGCCTGAGCAACAACTTCCAGGTAGTCGTCTGGTTTCTGCTCCTCTGCTGCAGGAGTAACGGTCCAAGCAGAATCCCCTGGACTTCATGTCCAGCCATGTCCTGCAGCTCAGCCTTGTTCCTGTTCAGGGTCACAGAGACCCGGGTCTGTCTCGAGTGGTAACTGGGTGCAACACAGGGTGACACCTGGACAGGTAGCCAGTCCATCACATGATGGCCACATAGAGACGCATAGAGACTATTCACACATACACCTAGAGACAATTCCCTTAATCTGTCATGTAGAATTTGGTCTATGAGACAAAACCAAAGTCTCTGCTGAAAATCCACATGCATGTAAAGAACCTGGAACCGCTCCCTGCAGAACACCAACCAGGTTTCAAACCAGGAACCTTTTTACTGTAAGACAACAGTTCTACCAACTGCAGGGAGACAAGAATGTGTGACACGAGCCAGTAACCACCCAGAACCACCCAGAACCACCCAGAACCACTCAGAACCACCCAGAACCACCCAGAACCACCCAGAACCACCCAGAACCCCTCAGAACCACCCAGAACCACTCAGAACCACCCAGAACCACCCAGAACCACCCAGAACCACTCAGAACCACCCAGTAACCACCCAGAACCACCCAGAACCACCCAGAACCCCTCAGAACCACCCAGAACCAACCAGAACCACCCAGAACCACCCAGAACCACCCAGTAACCACCCAGTAACCACCCAGAACCAACCAGAACCACCCAATGGGCCCATTGCAGAGTAGAACAGACAGTTAGATCTGAACCCACAGTAAGTCTCAGGTCCATTAATAAGACCTGCACCCGGTTTAGAGGAAGTTCTGCTGACAGAACCAGCAGCTGAAGTAGAATTCACGTCTTTAAAAAGGTCAGTTGTGAGTTTATGTTAAATTATACTTTTTTCTTTTAGCATAAATGTTCTGCTGTTGCCGTGTTCTCTGTTCTTGTTTTTGTGTCTCTGCAGGTCTTGAAGCAGATACTTTCTGTTTTCTCATATTTTTTCTCTATTCTTTCCCCTTTCTCTCTTTTTCTCTCTCTTCTTGTCTCCTCTGTCTCCTGTTGAAAGAAATGTTCTTTCTTTCAACATGGCAATGGGTTTTCTTTCTCTTTTTCTCTGTTTAAATTTATATATATATATATATATATATATATATATATATATATAAAAACAGGCTGCAGCCATGATGCAAGTTTTGATGCAAGACTACAATGAGAATCAAAAGGAATATCAGATACAGCATGATATACCAACAGGGATCTCCTCTGCTTCTCTTTAGCTGAGCTGTAGCATAAAAAAAAAAAAAGAATTCATGTCTTTAATGCGTTTCCTTTCTTCATCTTCAGATGTTTGACATGAAACTGGTTTTTGTTGCATCTTGATGATGAACGTAAAGAAAAAGGTCAATTAACCTGAGCGAGAAAAATCCTTATAGTGCTTGTTCAGTTTCCTGACAGCAGATGGCGCACTTGCACCATTCCATAGAACAGGCTATCGGAACACACGTGTTCAGGACAGCTGCAGGACATGTTGTGTTTCTAAATGCATCAACATGATGGTGTTCATCTGTTAGGTGTTGGTGAAGCTGACAGTAGAAGTGTTGAGTTGTTTGCCCTTGTTTACAACCAGGTTAACCAGATATCTAACAGCTGTTGATGATTTAAAGTTTCAGGATTGTGTTATAATAAAACTTGTTCTGTCTTGTTTAGAGCTGGTATTTCTGATCAAAAAGTTAACAAGAGTGTTTTCAGTCTACAGATTTCCCCCAGATGTTTAAAATACTGCAGCCCAGAATGTTTGTGATAAAAAGGATGTGCAACACCTCAGTTAGTTTACCTGTAGACATGCTGCTGAGGTGATTCAGTCGTGCCACCAGGTGGCAGAGTGTAACTTAAAGAGATGAGGGAAACAGTTGAGCAGCAGCTTCCTGGACCAGTCTCACATAGTACAACATCATTATATCTGCTACTGAGTCCTCACCCCAACAACAAGCTTCTCTCATATACATAGAGTAAATATCATTCTTATATTAAAATGTTGGTACATAATATTTTTAGGGGCTAGTTAAGTATTTCAGTATTTCATGGAAACAGTTTGATGTCTCTTTAGTTTTATCATCTTGTCTATTAATTCAGTTTAAATGAGATCTCACTGTTTATGTTCATTCATCACATTCAGCAGTCTGTTATTGTATAAACATCTCCTGCTCTGCAGAGCCAGAGTTTCATGGGTTGGTTGCTACTTCCACATGTTTGCTCCTTATCACCAAAACATGTCAGAATCCATGTGGAATGAACTCCGTCCTCCTCCCTCTGCTGCTGAAGGCTGTGAATAACTGAAGCTGCGGGGTCTCACCAGCGACGGCTACTGGGAGGTCTCTTCAGATTCTTGTCTGACAGCAAGGGTCCTCCACTCTCTCTGGAGAGCCCCTTCACCTCCAGCTTCCAGAGAGCAGGAGAGCAAGGCCTGAGCTCTGGACACACATGCACACACTCAAACACACAATTATTCCAGACAAATTATGGACACTGGGGGGATGCTTTGGCATGCATGTGGTCTGCAAGGGGAACACTTAACTCATTGTTGCCTTCTAATCCCTTACCTCCACCCCTCCTGTGACCCCCCCACCACCACCACCACCAGCCCCCGATCCAACTAACCTTCCATTACCACACCTTCCAGGGTAAGATCAGGATTACCTGAAGTTCCTGTTTAATGTCCTCAATGTAAATACTTACAAATCTGTTGAACCATTAAAAAACCAAATAGAAAAGTCTAAATTCTCAAAGTGTTAAATATTATTTAATTATTTGGAAAATCATTTAATTAAAAAAATGTCATTTGTTTGTAACTCTTACATGTGCTTTTATTCTGAAAAGGTATAATAAACAAACCCCAGTCTTGAGTGAATAAAGGGGGGCAGGGGGTCAGAGATCAGACTGGGCTATGATGAGAGTCTCACCCTCATTAGATCTGCTCCTAATGAGATGACAATGTAAACTAGTCAGGTGTAATGAGCAGCACAACAACGCTGGTTAGCAAGTGGAACAACAGGCAGGAGGTGGAGCCAATCATCAGACAGCTGCTGTGTTCACATTTACCATGAAGTCAGTCAAAAGTGTCCTGTAGAATGGTTTGGACTGTCTCTCTCTCTCTCTCTCTCTCTCTCTCTCTCTCTCTCTCTCCATCCTCTCGTTTCTGTCTGAGTGATTAACAAACATGATGTTGGCTAAAAAATACCAAAGTTCTGGTATAAAAGTGTCTCACTCATAAAGTTTGAACATCATTTTACAGCTACTTGAGTTTTCTTGTATTTTCCATTCACGTTCATTAGAAGGATTAACAACAGAAATAGAGCTGAAGAGTTGCCAATTTATTAGGCTCAGACAATATATTATTAAGTTACAGTATAACACAGCGGTACAGCAGCCTTCTCTTAAAGGTTTAGAGTGTGGAGATGAGTATTCTCATCCTCACAGGACTCCAGTTCCTCTAACGGTGTCCGGAGGGCTCAGATAGATGAAGAAGAACTCACATTACTTTAAAAACACATTTTGAATTTTAAAATTGTTTGGCAACATAAAGAAAACCTGTTTTCCAACCTGTGAGACTCGGTTTAGTTTGAAGGAGTGTTAAAAAGTGCCGTGGGAAAATAAGAGGAGGCTGATCAAAGTCTGAGTTTTAGGATGTAAATGAGACAGTTTTAGGCAGGAACACAGTGAGGGGGCAGTTTGATAGTTGAAGATTAAAGCATCAAGAAGGAAGAGAGACCTCCCTGATGAGAAGAAGTCTGGTTCAGAAGTCTGAGTCAGTGGCCACTTTAGGCTATTTCTAGTGGTGCCCAAGCATCCTTAAATGTAATCTCCTCTATGGAAAAAAGAAACTATCATTCTAATCTAGAGAGTTAGCCAAATTCTCACACCTTAGATTTACCTGAATTATTTATACAGATGGAATAAAAGGTCAAATGAACCACAAACCAGTAAATGCTGGTAGTTTACATGCATAAATCCCTCATGATTAAATCACTAATTGAAATATAAAGTTTTCACTTAGAAACCTGCTTTTATTTTGAAATTAACAATTGTTATTTTTTTCCATTTAGTAATACTGATAAAGAGTTTAGTTTTTATAAAGACAGGAAGTGTTTTCACTGTACTCCTAAAGTAGTGGGATGTCTGTCTTCTCATACATGAACTTAAATGACCTCCCGTTCCTAATCCTCAGGGATTAATAAACTGATCCACACTTTGCTGCTCAAACAGCTTGATGATGCTCGATTCTACACACCTGGGCTCATGGATTAGAACACCTGATTTTAATGATGTGGCGGGATGTTCTACTGCTAAAGTTCATGGTAAAGTGTTTTACTCACATGTGACCTGTGTGACTGAAGACAGGTGTGGACGTGGAGCGCTGATCTCTGAAAAGTTGCAGGTCTTTGACCACACCTTCTCCACCTCACCCTTCAAGTGAGGTCTTCATTCTGGCGACGGGAGCAGGTGATGGATACGAGTCTTTTGACAGCATTTAAATTGAGGAACAATTAAAGGTAAAGCTGAACATATGTTTTGACATGCGGACTCAGACTCACCTGAAACGTTCTGACAGGAACATTTTCAGGCTTCTCCAAACTGCAGACCAGCAGAACTGAGAAGCTTTGAGTCTAAACTGAGATCAGAGAAGGAAAAAAAAACTGCAAAATTTACAACGAATCTCACAAAACAAGTTGTAGAAGACTTTTTACTTCCATCTCATAAGAGACCAAATCAACAGATTTACAGTTTGAATAAACTCTTCAGATAATATCTCATTTTGCACACTGGTTAAAAGAGAAAGATTTTTTTTTTTATAAAAATATGTCAGATTTTAAAAGATTTAATACATAATTTAATCAGTTTGTTCTAATTTTTTTCAGGGTGCCAGAATCTTTTTCACTTTCAGTTTTCAATCCTTTAAAATAAAAAGGTTTCATCAAATTAGATTTAAACAAGGCGACTCAACATTTCACACATTAACATTGACAGGTCAGACACATCTTACCAAATAACTGATAACGTGCCATAACAGGAAATGATTCTTGTTCTGAATGTTGCAGATGTTTATCTGTATCTAAAGCTGTAGAAACGCATCACTAAATAATATTTCAGTAGATTTTCTAGATGATTCTGCAGGAAAGACGAGCTGGAAGGAGAATATTTGGTTCTAACTCATATAACAAGTATCTGTTTCATCTCAAATGGAATCAATTCTATTTCAACTTCAGGAATTTCTTTACCAGAGTCACTGCAACATGACACGAGGTTTTATTTAAGAACCAAATGATTTACAACAGCTCTTTCTGCACTTCCTGCCTCCAACAGGTAACTTACCTGAGAGTGACAGTGTTGCACGCTTGAGCGAGAACGTCTTCAGGAGTGTTTGATGGATGAGCTGATGCCTAAAAGTTGTGTTTGCCTTGTTGCTTTCAAAGGCCTACCGTGACCTGCCGGCACGGATCAAGATGTGAGCTCTACCCCGGCCACACCGGAACCCCAGCAGGCTCTGACCTTACCCCGGCCACAACTTGATCCAACATCATGTGGAGACTGCACATCAATAAACACTTTGAAACTGCACCAGTGGCCTCGACAGTCATCCATGGCATCAACAAAGCCTTGTTGTGACACAAAGACAACACAACTGGGAAACAGGAATGCGTGAGTTAAGAAAAGGAGAGGCTGAGTGGAAGAGAGGGATGAAGAAACAAATGATTTGATGCAGAAGCTGAGCAGCAGCCATTTGACTCCTCAGAGGACTAAATGCATTGTGACTTTCAGGGCATGTTTGCTCTAAAGTGCTGCAGGTCTTGAAAAGACCCTCTGATGTGACAGCTTTTTCTCTTTCTGTCGCTTTGTGGTGCAGAGCCAACCAGGGCCCCGAGACACTTATATCACTGGGCCGTGACAGCTACACACATACATGAACACACAGCGCACAGAGCGCTGGCTCCAAGCCTTTTGTCACTGGGTCCTGGTCCACTGATCTCCTCGTTGCTGAAAGACAATAAGGGGCAGCCAGTCAAACAGGCAGCCAGTCAGCAACTGTCTGCTTCCCAGTAACAAAGCAGGCAGTCGCACAGGCAGAACTAATCTGGGAATGACTTTCTGTCTTTTTTAAAAAACCATCTTTGATGGAGATTTGAACAAAAGAAAACACGGATCCACTAAAAAGTTTCACACTCACGTTTCTTTTAATATTGTTATTACAATCTAAAGAAATCCAACGTACATTTATATCAATACAGTCCAGAGTAGAAACGACCGTCTGATGACGTTCAGTTGAGTTTAATGTTTAATTGTTCTGAATAAAGAAGATGTTTTCGGTCGAGAAGCCAAATCTTTAATCAGGGATTCTAAAGAGTCAGAATGAATTTTTGGATCATCACATGATTAAATGTATTTTTTATTTGTTTAATTTGCAGGTAGAACAGCTACATTAATACTGTCTCATTCAGATTTCAATGAGTTTTTAAACATAAAATGTCACTAAAACAAAAACTTGCTGAGTTTTTAAGAATTTACTTATAAAAGTTTGTCTATTTTATACTCATGAAAATTTCCAAAGGAATGGAAATGCTTGAGTAACTATCCCAAACTCCCAAGCAGACTTCATCAGCTGATGTGCTACAAAGACGGGAAATAATGAGTGAAACCAGTGAGCAGCTTTAAGAATAACTCTTTTTTTTCTTTCCTCGCTCCCTCTCCATCAATCTGAGAGCTCCTTTTTGGGATGTCCCTCTTCATTTGATGTAGCAGCAATTAGCAAGAGGACTTTTGTCCCTTTGGGCAGACAGTCGGTCCACTTCACTGATCCCATCCATACGAGTTGAATGGAGAAAACTGAAGACAGCACGGCATAGGGATCAAACAGATCTGGCTCGCCACAGTTACGGGCTCTCAGCTTCCACTTCTTTATAGGAGGAGGAGTACGAGCGAGAGAAGGGACTGGCAAAGGGTAACGAGAAACAAGGTGTAAGTTTTCCCATGAGAATGCTCACTGGGGTCAAGTCTTCTTCAGGAAACTCCTGCAGAGAGAAAAATGGAATTCATTAAATATTAGTCATTCAAACATGTTTAATACATGAATGTTAGTTTAATACGTGTTCTGTTTGTTTTTTTCTACAGTATTTTATTATTTAAAAGTCATTATTCCTGACAACATTCCTTCTTTTTATATATTGTTCTCACACCTGAACATTTAAGTATCTCGTTCAAACTAACAGGTTAAAAGATGATGAGTCACCGTGATGTCAGATGATTCGGTCCTTTTCCAAATCGCAGCCTCACTTCATCGTTCCAGCTGACTCTTCATCAGCTGAGATCATAATGATAAAAGTGAAGTGATCATGTGATCATCTCTGACATCATAAGCTTTTGTCCTCTTCAGCACAAACAACTTTGTTCAGATCTTATTTATTGGTGTAAATATATAACAAATAGGTATTGATCTTAGTTTGCCTCTGCATCCGTCTGCTCCTCGGGGACGATTAACCTTGTGTGTAACATACTTGACCAATAAATAAATAAACCTTTATAAATGTGAACCTAACTGAAATGTAACTACATGATTATGAGACAGAATAAACAGTTGGTGCTCTAAAGAGAGAGAGGTAAAGAGAGAGAATAATAAATAAACTTTTCCTGATAATCAACTAAAGAAAATCAGACTTAACTTTTGAATTGTGGTCAAATTGTAATAATTTAAAGACACAAACCAAATAAATGCGTCTGGACATGAATGATGGTATCTATAGGAACATGTTCATCTCAGGTGTGTCAACGGTATCTCAGGTGTCTTCAGTCTGTTTACAGGAACTAACAGGATGTTGTGTAGTCTGGTATCACAGTGTGCACCACCCTGAACATGGACCAGAGAAAGACCAGAGAAGATGCTCCATGTTAAAGACTACAGACCATCTCCAAGCAGCTTCATGTTCCTCTGATCAGCTGATCATATTATTAAACAGTATGATGTTGATGTGACTGTAGCAGGATGACGTCCAGGACGTGGACACAAGAGGAGACACAAGTCCAGCTGGATCAGATGGAGAAAAGAACCAAGAACCCAAACCATCAAGATGAACTTCAGGTCCAGGTCCATTACTTCATGATCTCACCATCGGTCAAGTGTTGAACCTTAATGATCTCCATGAGAGAAGATTTCCTGCTGACAGATTAACACTGAATCAGACTGGATTTAAACTAAATGCATGTTGACGAGGATCTAAAGGCAGAAGATGTTTCAGGCTGATGAGATGAAACTGGAGCTTCGTGGCCAGAGATGATTGTATTTTTCACTGAGAACATCAAGTTAAAAATTCAGATTTGATAATATGACAGATGAGCATGATAAAATAAAGATCAGTTAAAATTGTTCTTTAGAATATATATCTAGGTGTTGGTAACAGTTAAGATTGTTATTAAAGTTTATTTTTACAACAAGTCTGAACTTTATACGAAAATGTAGGTTGATTTTGAAAGCTCCAAAAAATACGACCTGTCGGAGCGTTTTCAAACGACCTGTGAGTGCGTTTTCAAACGACCTGTGAGAGCGTTTTCAAACGACCTGTGGGAGCGTTTTCAAACGACCTGTTGGAGCGTTTTCAAACGACCTGTGAGAGCGTTTTCAAACGACCTGTGGGAGCGTTTTCAAACGACCTGTTGGAGCGTTTTCAAACGACCTGTGGGAGCGTTTTCAAACGACCTGTGAGTGCGTTTTCAAACGACCTGTGAGAGCGTTTTCAAACGACCTGTGGGAGCGTTTTCAAACGACCTGTGGGAGCGTTTTCAAACGACCTGTGAGAGCGTTTTCAGACGACCTGTGAGAGCGTTTTCAAACGACCTGTGGGAGCGTTTTCAAACGACCTGTCAGAGCGTTTTCAAACGACCTGTGAGAGCGTTTTCAAAAGACCTGTGAGAGCGTTTTCAGACGACCTGTGAGAGCGTTTTCAGACGACCTGTGGGAGCGTTTTCAGACGACATGTGAGAGCGTTTTCAAACGACCTGTGGGAGCGTTTTCAAACGACCTGTGGGAGCGTTTTCAAACGACCTGTGAGTGCGTTTTCAAACGACCTGTGGGAGCGTTTTCAAACGACCTGTGGGAGCGTTTTCAAACGACCTGTGGGAGCGTTTTCAAACGACCTGTGAGAGCGTTTTCAGACGACCTGTGAGAT
>SSNP01000073.1:2011396-2040657 GCA_006937955.1 Pachypanchax playfairii | reverse complement strand
TCGACCTGTGAGAGCGTTTTCAAACGACCTGTGGGAGCGTTTTCAAGCGACCTGTGGGAGCGTTTTCAAACGACCTGTTGGAGCGTTTTCAAACGACCTGTTGGAGCGTTTTCGACCTGTGGGAGCGTTTTCAGACGACCTGTGAGAGCGTTTTCAAACGACCTGTGAGAGCGTTTTCAAACGACCTGTGAGAGCGTTTTCAAACGACCTGTGAGAGCGTTTTCAAACGACCTGTGGGAGCGTTTTCAAACGACCTGTTGGAGCGTTTTCAAACGACCTGTGAGAGCGTTTTCAAACGACCTGTGAGAGCGTTTTCAAACGACCTGTGAGAGCGTTTTCAAACGACCTGTGAGAGCGTTTTCAAACGACCTGTCGGAGCGTTTTCAAACGACCTGTGGGAGCGTTTTCAAACGACCTGTGGGAGCGTTTTCAAACGACCTGTCAGAGCGTTTTCAAACGACCTGTGGGAGCGTTTTCAAACGACCTGTGAGAGCGTTTTCAGACGACCTGTGAGAGCGTTTTCAAACGACCTGTGGGAGCGTTTTCAAACGACCTGTTGGAGCGTTTTCAAACGACCTGTGAGAGCGTTTTCAAACGACCTGTGAGAGCGTTTTCAAACGACCTGTGGGAGCGTTTTCAAACGACCTGTCGGAGCGTTTTCAGACGACCTGTGAGAGCGTTTTCAGACGACCTGTGAGAGCGTTTTCAGACGACCTGTGAGAGCGTTTTCAGACGACCTGTGGGAGCGTTTTCAGACGACATGTGAGAGCGTTTTCAAACGACCTGTGGGAGCGTTTTCAAACGACCTGTGGGAGCGTTTTCAAACGACCTGTGGGAGCGTTTTCAAACGACCTGTCGGAGCGTTTTCAAACGACCTGTGAGAGCGTTTTCAAACGACCTGTGGGAGCGTTTTCAAACGACCTGTTGGAGCGTTTTCAAACGACCTGTGAGAGCGTTTTCAAACGACCTGTGAGAGCGTTTTCAGACGACCTGTGAGAGCGTTTTCGACCTGTGAGAGCGTTTTCAAACGACCTGTGGGAGCGTTTTCAAACGACCTGTGAGAGCGTTTTCAAACGACCTGTGGGAGCGTTTTCAAACGACCTGTTGGAGCGTTTTCAAACGACCTGTGAGAGCGTTTTCAGACGACCTGTGAGAGCGTTTTCAAACGACCTGTCAGAGCGTTTTCAAACGACCTGTGAGAGCGTTTTCAAACGACCTGTGGGAGCGTTTTCAAACGACCTGTGAGAGCGTTTTCAGACGACCTGTGAGAGCGTTTTCAAACGACCTGTGGGAGCGTTTTCAAACGACCTGTTGGAGCGTTTTCAAACGACCTGTGAGAGCGTTTTCAAACGACCTGTGAGTGCGTTTTCAAACGACCTGTGGGAGCGTTTTCAAACGACCTGTCGGAGCGTTTTCAAACGACCTGTGAGTGCGTTTTCAAACGACCTGTGGGAGCGTTTTCAAACGACCTGTTGGAGCGTTTTCAAACGACCTGTTGGAGCGTTTTCAAACGACCTGTGGGAGCGTTTTCAGACGACCTGTGAGAGCATTTTCAGACAACCTGTGGGAGCGTTTTCAAACGACCTGTTGGAGCGTTTTCGACCTGTGGGAGCGTTTTCAAACGACCTGTGAGAGCGTTTTCAGACGACCTGTGAGAGCGTTTTCAAACGACCTGTGGGAGCGTTTTCAAACGACCTGTTGGAGCGTTTTCAAACGACCTGTGAGAGCGTTTTCAAACGACCTGTGGGAGCGTTTTCAAACGACCTGTTGGAGCGTTTTCAAACGACCTGTGAGTGCGTTTTCAAACGACCTGTGGGAGCGTTTTCAAACGACCTGTGAGTGCGTTTTCAAACGACCTGTGGGAGCGTTTTCAAACGACCTGTGGGAGCGTTTTCAAACGACCTGTGGGAGCGTTTTCAAACGACCTGTGAGTGCGTTTTCAAACGACCTGTGGGAGCGTTTTCAAATGACCTGTGGGTGCGTTTTCGACCTGTGGGAGCGTTTTCAGACGACCTGTGAGAGCGTTTTCAAACGACCTGTGAGAGCGTTTTCAAACGACCTGTGAGAGCGTTTTCAAACGACCTGTGGGAGCGTTTTCAAACGACCTGTGGGAGCGTTTTCAAACGACCTGTGAGAGCGTTTTCAGACGACCTGTGAGAGCGTTTTCGACCTGTGAGAGCGTTTTCAAACGACCTGTGGGAGCGTTTTCAAACGACCTGTGAGAGCGTTTTCAAACGACCTGTGGGAGCGTTTTCAAACGACCTGTTGGAGCGTTTTCGACCTGTGGGAGCGTTTTCAGACGACCTGTGAGAGCGTTTTCAAACGACCTGTGAGAGCGTTTTCAGACGACCTGTGGGAGCGTTTTCAAACGACCTGTGAGAGCGTTTTCAAACGACCTGTGGGAGCGTTTTCCGACGACCTGTGAGAGCGTTTTCAGACGACCTGTGAGAGCGTTTTCAAACGACCTGTGAGAGCGTTTTCAAACGACCTGTGAGAGCGTTTTCAGACGACCTGTGAGAGCGTTTTCGACCTGTGAGAGCGTTTTCAAACGACCTGTGGGAGCGTTTTCAAACGACCTGTGAGAGCGTTTTCAGACGACCTGTGGGAGCGTTTTCAAACGACCTGTGAGAGCGTTTTCAGACGACCTGTGAGAGCGTTTTCAAACGACCTGTGAGAGCGTTTTCAAACGACCTGTGAGAGCGTTTTCAAACGACCTGTGAGAGCGTTTTCAGACGACCTGTGAGAGCGTTTTCAGACGACCTGTGAGAGCGTTTTCGACCTGTGAGAGCGTTTTCAAACGACCTGTGGGAGCGTTTTCAAATGACCTGTTGGAGCGTTTTCGACCTGTGGGAGCGTTTTCAGACGACCTGTGAGAGCGTTTTCAAACGACCCGTGGGAGCGTTTTCAAACGACCCGTGAGAGCGTTTTCAAACGACCCGTGAGAGCGTTTTCAAACGACCCGTGAGAGCGTTTTCAAACGACCCGTGAGAGCGTTTTCAGATGACCTGTCGGAGCGTTTTCAGACGACCTGTAAGAGCGTTTTCAGACGACCTGTCAGAGCGTTTTCAGACGACCTGTCAGAGCGTTTTCTGGACTCTACAGAGACTCACTACTAATAACAAATGCACGCACCTTCCCAGAGGAGCTGATAAATACACATGTGCAAAGTTTCACTCTGTTCAGATAAACAAAACAAAAATTCTGCAGCAATATGTTTCATTTTAATATAACGGTTAGCTTTAAAATATAAAGATACATATGGACACACTGTAAAGATGAAAATTTAACGTTAAAAAGTGGAACGGTTAAGTTTAGGGTAGCGGATACCGGTCGCTTACGGAATATAGTGTCGTTTTCAATAATCAACCAATGCGGTCGTATTTGACGTGACGTCGGGCTGTTTTTTTTTACCAAAACTGTCAATATTAAACTGTATCAGCACAAGGATTGTTGTGTGTTCTCACATCAGGACCGACTGTTTAACCCCCAACATGATGCAGAGAAAGACTCAACTTTATGCAAATGATTGTCTGTGAAGGTGTCAAACAGCTGACACCATGTTATAAACAGGAAAATACACATAAGTGTTAAATTTCCATCAGAATGGGAGCATTATTATACACAACACACCCACAGATATTCAAACTGCAACATCAGACAATGTGTGAAGTCTACAACATGTAGGATAAAGACCACGTCATCATCACAGGTTCATTTTTTAGCCTCAGACCAAAAAAAATGAATCAGAGCAACTGGAAAAATCTGCAAAACAAACAAATTCAGTCAAAATTTCACTCGATTTGTTGTCAGAGAGAAAGTTGCATTTCCTGGAACCAGGTGGGGATGAAGTAGTGACAGTGATGAACAGAAGAAATTATTATAAAACCACCCGGGAACCGATGGATGAACCCGTGTTTAAGTTGTAACGTGTCTCAGAAATAAAAAGAAATGCAACTTTTTCTTCTCTTAACTTTTATTTGCAGTAAAAATGTTTTGATTTTTAACATTTTAAGGACTATAAAATCTTAGTTTTATTCTAGATTAATCTTTGCTTGTGTGCAAATGTTTTGCATATAGAAAGCAGGGAAGGGAAATCATTTAAAGCTACAGTTTAACAACAAAACAAGATTGAATTAAAATGCATTTCGGTCCTTTTTGAAGTTAAAATCTTTTTTTTTTCTTGCAGAAATGTCAATCAACTGTCTTGTGAAGATGGAGAGGAACAATTCTTCATGTGACTTGAGAGAAATGGCAGGTCAGTGAAACCCTCGGCTGCCTCATCAATAAAGATTTGGGGACATTGTTGTTTTACAGTTGGCAGGGGGTCGAGGACAGCCCTGAGGGGATGCTGTGTGTGTGCTCTGTGTGTCAGGATGTCAGTGGGGGGGCACTCCATCAAACCTCAAAACAGTAATTTGCCACCTCATTACTAACATTCAGCCCACAGGGAGTGTGAGAGAGACTGTAGGTGGTCAGCTGAGAGGGAGCAGCATGCAGAGGAGGGATGTTAAATCCTCTCAGGTCATGATGGCTGATGGAATGTTTGTCAGATTAAAGCTAACTGACTTCCTCTTGTTACACTGTCAGATATCAGAATCATCAGATAAACTTGTTCTTATTTAACAATAAATATTTATTACTATTAATCAGGAACCTCAGTTCTAGTGATTTACACCTAAACTAACAGTCTCATCTTTGTTGTATCAACATTATCATTGATCATGAAAACAACTTTAACAGTTGGATTAATATTGATCTGATTATTAGTTCAGTAGTTATTAGTGGTTTTCTTCTGGATGGAGATCCAGAACTTATAAAGGAACATCAGATCTGTTCCACACGTCTGATTCCAGAGTCTCAAATATCTGTTGGTGTTTGTTTCAGGTTTATAACATCATTTGTTCTGGATAAAAAAATATGAAGGTTCTGGATCAAAGTAGCTGGAATTTTGTACCGATCCAGATCGATTCTTGATCCAGATTGATTCTTGATCCAGATCGGTTCTTGATCCAGATCGGTTCTTGATCCAGATCAGTCCTTTATCCAGATCAGTTCTTGATCCAGATCAGTTCTTGATCCAGATCAGTCCTTGATCCAGATCAGTCCTTTATCCAGATCAGTTCTTGATCCAGATCAGTCCTTGATCCAGATCGATCCTTGATCCAGATCAGTCCTTGATCCAGATCGGTCCTTGATCCAGATCGATCCTTGATCCAGATCAGTCCTTTATCCAGATCAGTTCTTGATCCAGATCAGTTCTTGATCCAGATCAGTCCTTGATCCAGATCAGTTCTTGATCCAGATCAGTTCTTGATCCAGATCAGTCCTTGATCCAGATCGATCCTTGATCCAGATCAGTCCTTGATCCAGATCGGTCCTTGATCCAGATCGATTCTTGATCCAGATTGATCCTTGATCCAGATCAGTCCTTGATCCAGATCGGTCCTTGATCCAGATCGGTCCTTGATCCAGATCAGTCCTCAATCCAGATTGATTCTTGATCCAGATCGGTCCTTGATCCAGATCAGTCCTTGATCCAGATCAGTCCTCGATCCAGATCGATTCTTGATCCAGATTGATCCTTGATCCAGATCAGTCCTTGATCCAGATCGGTCCTTGATCCAGATCAGTTCTTGATCCAGATCAGTCCTTGATCCAGATCGATTCTTGATCCAGATTGATCCTTGATCCAGATCAGTCCTTGATCCAGATCGATTCTTGATCCAGATCAGTCTTTGGTATCATGTAGAACCTGTTGGAAACTCACTCTGTATATTGTTACGGGGGACTTTATTGTTGAGTTACATGCAGATGTTAAAAACAGTTTTATGATGATCTGGATCTACGGAGCAGTAACTGAATCTGCCATGTGCCTCTTCATCCCCGTTAGGTTTGGAATCACCACACTGACAGGAACACACAGCAACAGGTGATGACAGTGACTGTTTCTCCTCTGGACTCCATCCAGGACACTTCAGAAACCAGAATCTCTCACAATGTGGACAGTTTTTGAGCTTCTCTATTCTTAGAGAAGGTGAAGACGCCTGTAGACCAGGACTAGCACAACAACCTCTCTCCTCATTCTAAACAACTGACCTGTATCTGTTATCACATCTTCCTCCTGTCTGCCTTGTTACATCGATACATCCTGCAACGTCTGACACACTCGATGAACGTATCTGGTTCCAATTCTAAACCTGATCAACCAAAGTTTTTAATGTTATCAGCTCAGAAGAGAATTAAGAAAATAGTCTAACCCTAACCCTGTACATTTACTTCTATTACTGTAACAGAGTCTTTTTTGTGTGTGTGTACTTTTGAAAGTAGTTTTAAAAATCTATAAATGTACTTCTATTGATGTTTTGTCTCATTTAGTTTTTAAAATTGTACTTTTTGCATTTTAAATCCTCTCTTTGTGTCCTGGAAACTACTGCAAGCATCAAGAAGTAAAACAAACTACTCTGAAATCCTCAGACAGCTGGAGACGCTGGAGCTGGACACGGTGGCGTGGGCCCCTATTGAAGTCCACCCTGTTCAGCTGGAACCAACTGCTGCAACTCCTGGTCACATTTAACTAACCAAAGGCTGCAATTAAAAACAGGAAACAGTATCATTATGTAATGTAAGCTGTGTTTGGCAAGACATAAAACATGTTAGAGGAATTTCTCCTTGTTGAGTGAGTTAAAACCTTCGTTTGATTTACAAACAGGGTAAAGGGCCAAAATTAAGAGTGGGGACTAAGTGACTTTAAAGAGGTCCTTCCATTAAAAACATTTTTTCTGAAGTTTCTGTTGAATATTTTAGCTCCACAGGTGTTCTTACCTTCATAGTGGGTGAAAACAGGTCAACAACTTCTCTTTCAGTTTTAATCTCTCAAACTACGCAGGTGGTGATAAAACCCGAGTTCTCCCGAGTCCGAACGACCTGTATCTGTTTCATCACAACTCCTTTGTTTGTTAGTATTCATCAGCTCCTGCAGTTGAAACCACACCTAGTATGCTGCTGGCTAAAAGCTGTTAGCATAACACCTAGCATGCTGCTAGCTAAAAGCTGTTAGCATAAGACGTAGCAAACAGGAAGAGAGAACGTCTGATGTTACCATGCGCAGCTGGGCAGGAAACAGTATACCTTGCTCTCATAGGCTAGTTTGTTAGCCAATCAGAGTCCAGCAAATTAGCATAATGACCACCACCAAACAGGTAGGATGTGTCTTGGCAAAAGACACAAAGGCAGAGTGATTTTTGAACCGGTGACCCTCTGGGTACCAGACAACCTGCTCTACCACTTGAGCTATGGCCGACCCTGCTCTGGAGGGGTTCACTAAATCTGTAATTCCACATGTTCTTGTGTTTGTAAAGTAGTTGATCCTCTAAGTGCATAAAATTTCTAACTCAACCACCGGACGTCTTTAAAGACAGTTTAGAACAAAATCAGAGACACAAAACAGTTTTTAATTGAATGTGATTCTAAACATCAGTCAGAGACCTCAAGGTTCTTCTGAACAACAGCCGTTCCTCCCAATAGACTTCCTCCCAGATTTTAATACATCATAACCTCACACACTACAGAAGACTCCTGCAGGTTGGGTTAGTGATGATGATACCGGCTTGTTTGGTGGGATCAGTGTCCTGGACCTGTTTCTAAGGGTTCAGATGGGTCACCAGTTGCCCTAAATGTGTCTGGTCTTCCTCACTATGGAATGAGCTGTGTATGGGTCTCTGGCTGGTGGGTTGATATATCCTTGGGATGGATGGTCCTTGGCTGGGTCATTCTGTATGGTCCCTCAGGTTGGGGGCCAGGGTCACTCTGTCCTCCTTCCCAACTCTTTGTTTGGGTCTTTTGGCTTTTGGACCCCCTTCAGGCTTGCTGGTTGGTGTCTATCTGCATGTTCTGGTGCTTTTGGGGGAGGGATTGTGCCAAACTGTAACTTAATAAAACATCCAGACCCACAAACCAGTTTATTAAAAAAGAACATCAAATAATGGTGAACACTCAGTTTTAAAATGTCTCTTAAACACTCTGCTTCTAATTAAGTAACATTTCTTCATAGTAACTGTACTTTTACTCATGTGGATTACTTTAGTAACCTGTTACATAATAACGAAACAAACATTTATTTATAGCCTTTTCTATAGTAGTGTGTATAGTACTAATAACACTGTAGCTGTAGCATTTACTATTAACGTTAAATAGATCTGCAGTGTTCAGAGTAAATTTGGTGTTGGGGAATGATCTCATGAATGAGAACGTGTCATTATGAGTGAGTGAGAACAAAGTCAGCTGACAACATGAGCAGGTTTGTTTCAGTCTTCCTGGTTTTGCTGCCTGGACGCTGAACAGAAGCTCAGTGGATCGTAGAAATGATTTAATCTCATACAGTTTTGGATAATATGGAGTAAAACAGAGATGTGAACAGTTTCTTTGTCTGATTCAGTCTTTCTGTTGTTTACTCATGTTATCCCACAGTCTAAGTGTGTGTGTGTGTGTGTGTGTGTGTGTGTGTGTGTGTGTGGGAGAGAAAGAATCTGTGTGAGAGAAAGAGGACAAAAGAGAGAAAACCTTGCATCCAGTTACAGGTGGTGGCATCTCAATAGGCCTAAAGACGAAAGAGCTGCTTTTGAATGTCACATGAAAGGACAGGGAGGGATGAGCTATCTGGGGATACCTTCATTTCTCTGATGGCAACTCTGTATACAAATAGCAAGCTATGTAAGGAATCTCCTCTTCCTCGCTCGCTCTCCTTCATGTCTTTGTGTAGTGTCTCTGTCTCAGTGAAGCAAGCAGGACTGCTCTTCAGTGGTTTGATGCTCTCACTCTCCCATGCCACTGGGGTGTTAGGAGTCTTGTAGGACAAGAAGGATGACACAACGAGGGCACTGCTCCCCGTGTGTGAGTGTGTGTGTGTTTGTGTGTGTGTGTGTGTGTGTGTGTGTGTGTGTGTGTGTGTGTGTGTGTGTGTGTGTGTGCGTGTGTGTGTGTGTGTGTGTGTGTGTGTGTGTGTGTGTGTGTGTGTGTGTGTGTGTGTGTGTACGGGGGGGTGAAGTGTGAGGGGTGTACCATGTCAAACCTATTCATCATTTGTCAGGACCATCCACTGATCAATTAGGGGAGAACAAGAGAACCACTGACTCAATGCTCCAGCATGACAGCCCCCCCCAACACACACACACTCACACACACACACTCTCACACACACACACTCACACACACACACACACACACACAAGTGTGTTTTGTTATCCTTATGGGGACCGTCCATTGACTACTAGATTTATACCTAACCCAAACCCTTTTCCTAACCTTAACCATTACTGATCTATAACTAACCCTAAGACTAACTAAAACTCTATTCACACCATACCTATAAACCTAACCCCTAACCCTAAAAAGGGGAGTCCCCCTCATGGGGACCAGGCTTCGGTCCCCACAAGAACCCTCGGACCCCAGAAAGATAGTAAAAGTCAGGAAACGGGTCCCCAGGAGGTCAGAAATACAAACCCACACACACACTCACACACACACACTCTCACACACACACACACACACACACACACACACACACACACACACACACACAGACGGTTTTTATTAGTTATCATTATGTCTTATCATTATTTCTTCCATAATGAGCATTTTTAATAATATTTGATAAAATAAAATATTTTGTCTCCATTTTATCTTTGAAGGAAAATCAAGTTTGACTTCTTGTAATTAGCTCTTTTAAATAGTTGGAAATAAAAAAATCATTTTAACACAATTAAATTCAAGAAATTTTGCTCTTTTGGTGACTAACGACCACAATTTTTTTACGATCTTTTTGGGATAAATATTGTGTGACACGTGTTAAAGTTAGTGAGAACAGGAGAAGACTGTCACACCGTAGATTTTAATTTATGTCAGACACTCAACACAATCACATGTTCAGTTGCTACAGGATTAATAACTTTCAATCTAAGAACAGATTAAGCTGTATTTGAATTCATTGATTTATTTTGGATTGTTATTGTAGTTTTAGCACAGTAGTGAGATTATGATGAAAACCTGCGCTCGCTCTGTTCCACACCCGCTTGTGGTTTGGCGTCAGGCCTTCAGTTTCTACTGCAGTTGGATCAGCAGCAGGTGGAAAAGCTTTGAACTTTGCTGCAGGTGAAATAACTTTAAGCCTTCATGGCGTACTGAAAGAGAACGTCAGCACGCATGTTCAAAAAACCTTTCAAAGAACACTGAGGTAAAAAAACATCACAACACCAGCTCACCTGAGAACGTTCATCCACCACATTCCTTCGTGTAAAGAGTCTGTTAGCAACACATTTAAAATTACATCCGAAAATTACTTCTTTTAAACTGGATCAAAGTTAAACACAGTAATACACATATACAACCTTATTCATGTGTATTTGATTTCTGATAGGACGTATTATTTTGAAATCTCTCCAGTGATTTGAATAAAACATAAAATAACAGATTCAGCTGAGATGTGAGTTTGTGTTTCTGTATAAATTCACCCGTCAGTTTTTTATTTACAAATGGTAAACAAATGTTGATCTGGTTGATCTCCATTTGGCAGGTTTAGACTTCTTGTGGCGTCATGCAGAGATAAAAAGCTGTGATCTTGTACTTGATGTAAAGTAAGAGGGCAAAGCCGAGGCTCAGTCATAACTAAGTAAAGAAACGAGAACATCACTGGCGAGAGACAGTAAAAGACATAAAAGCAAAGAGAGAGGGGTTGTCAGTCTCTCCCAGAGATGAAAGACAGTCAGTGACGAGGAGGCGGAGCCTTCTTTTCTTTTGCTAATGAAAACAAGAATCAGCAGGGCTAAAGGTAAAGAGGGCGTTCGTATGTCGGTGGATCTGTTCAAAAGACACACCTGTTGTTTGGCCTGTCGCGATCTATCCGTCCATCCCTGTCTTTCTGTCTGTCAGTCTGTCTGACCACACACAGACGCAACAAGCAGCACTTCAAACAAGTCACCACACCCACCAAAACATGCACATGCAAACACACAAGCTGTTCAGACACAGAAATCAAATGTTGTAGCAGGTCAAGCTGCAGCTGGTTCCGTCTCAAGCAGATCTTTCATTTAAGAACAGTGTTTTAGGATTTTACATAAGAAGTGGAAATATTTACTGCTGGCGTGTCTCACAGAGTCTTTAGGTTTGTTTTACACGTTAAAAACAGATTATTATTACTACAAAATGTTTCACTCAGAAAGACAAGAACTGGTCTGATACCTCACACTGACCCATCTCTGTCTCTGCTGGATCCGGTTCAGGTTCAGCTGAGGGTAACAAGGAAAGATGGACGTCGAACAGCAGATCGTTCTATGACAGGACCAACACACACACACAGTTACACACACACACACACACACACACACACAAGTGTGTTTTGGTATCCTTATGGGGACCGTCCATTGACTTCCATTGATTTTAGTAACTAGATTTATACCTAACCCAAACCCTTTTACTAACCTTAACCATTACTGATCTATAACTAACCCTAAGACTAACTAAAACTCTATTCACACCATACCTATAAACCTAACCCCTAACCCTAAAAAGGGGAGTCCCCCTCATGGGGACCAGGCTTCGGTCCCCACAAGAACCCTCGACACCACACACACACACAAGTGTGTTTTGGTATCCTTATGGGGACCGTCCATTGACTTCCATTGATTTTAGTAACTAGATTTATACCTAACCCAAACCCTTTTACTAACCTTAACCATTACTGATCTATAACTAACCCTAAGACTAACTAAAACTCTATTCACACCATACCTATAAACCTAACCCCTAACCCTAAAAAGGGGAGTCCCCCTCATGGGGACCAGGCTTCGGTCCCCACAAGAACCCTCGGACCCCAGAAAAATAGTAAAAGTCAGGAAACGGGTCCTCAGGAGGTCAGAAATACAAACCCACACACACACACACACACACTCCTGCTTCAGTCTGTGGACTGTGTTTTTCCACAGTAAGTGTTTTTATTCTGGACAGGAAACATGTTGTACATGTTGTTATTGTTAAACTGAAGCGTCCATTCAACATCATGACATCATGTTCTCATCAACCGAAGCAGGTAAATGAGAGACTCCACCTCAGCTGTTAATAAGTAAACTACTACATGAGAGAAAGCTCGACTTTGTTACATGAATCTGAGCTGTTCCTCTGAGCCGAGTGTGTGAATCTGTGCCTCTCCCTCATTATGTGGCTCAGAAAACAGAGGAAAACATAAAGGAAGGAAGCGAGGTTCATTGTGAGCAGCATGAGATCAGAAGTGTTTGATGGTGATACATAACCCTGTGAGCTGTGGGCCCACCCTACTGCTCACTAATTGAAACCCTGAAACCACTCTGACAGATGTCTGAACTGTCCTACTGAGCACTTTGTGGAGAGAACCGACCTCAGGTACAAAACCCAAACCGATGGGTTCACACACAATCCATTTGATCTGCAGGATCTTTTATTCAGCCTCATCGTTTTACAGCAGCTTAAGGGTTTCAGCTTGAAGCTGCTCCTGGATCAGTTTTAACCTCAATCATTTAATGAGTCATTCAGAATAAAAAATAAAAACATGGAGCCTTTTCTGTACACAGACTTTCTACTGGAGAATCCATCGAGGTTCCTTCCCACAGTAAACTGTAGTTCACATTATTCCACATGTCAAGCATTCTACCTGTAGGTCTAATCACCTCGGTCTCAGAAATCACAGCAATATTTACATCTTTAGTTCAATAGTTGGTTTCTATTAAGATAAAAATCATCTGATGCCCAAATGTTCCAGATTCTTTATTTAAAAGTGTTTAAAATGAAAAAAAAAAAATTATTTTACCCCAGAATGAACAAACAGAATCATTTCATGAAATGATGGTGTAGATTAATAAAACCTGAACATTGTCTGGTGGATCCAGACCTGGCAGACTGGATCGAAGACCATGAGCTGAACAGGTCCTGTTCATGAGTCAGTAACAGAGTCCCATCAGTTCTGGACTTACGCTAGAAACAACAAGGAAACAAAACTAACCAGCAGCACAGAGACATGTTGCTTTCTGATGGTAAACGAGATGCAGCTGCTGCAGAGTCTGTTCTGTCTCTCGTCTGGGTGATGTCCACAGAGAGACGAGCACGGTGATGTCCACAGAGAGACGAGCACGGTGATGTCCACAGAGAGACGAGCACGGTGAGGGTGGGAGGGAACCTTTAACGTTCTGCTGGCGTCTGCAGTGTCCTGGGTGGGTAGAGGGGGTCGCTAGGTTACTTCACCTCAAGAGGAGGGACAGATGATGGATGCTGGGACATCTTCTTTATGTTTAGACCTCTGAACAGAAAAATCACCTGGAAGGAGGAAGAGAATAATAAATATATCAGTTTCAAAAGGCCTTCGCACCATGTTGTTGTTCAGCTCTAATAAAAGGCTGTAAAAAGAAACTGAAACTAACCAGGAAGTATTTATACATCCATCTGAATAATGTCAAACAAATATAGAAAAAGACCTCAGGAAGTAGGGACAGTAGGGACATCTCAAAAAGTCCTGGATCCAGATCCAAAATCTGGTCCTGATGAAGAGAAGCTTCCATTTATAACATGTTGTGTTATATTGTTGACAAACAAACGAGTAAATAAATAAACCAAAAATAAATAAATAATCATAAATAAACAGTGAATATGAATTCTAACAATCAGAGTTTCATCTGCAACCTGGTTCAACATTAATTAATTAATTTGTTTGTTTATTTCTATCAGCTGTTTCACTGCAGAGAAACTTCTGGAAACAAGAACAGAGATGAAATCAGACTGACAGACAACGTGCACGTATTGATTTTCACCTACAACCTTTTTCTAAACCACAAATGAGACACCCATACAGGTTATTATGGACAGAAGGAGGAAGATGAAACCTTTGGAAAAAACCCACACAGACCCTGCAAAAAGCTCCAGACAGGAACTCAGACAGTCCAGAATCCTGCTAATGAGAGACAGAAATCCCGTCCCTGGATCAGCGAATCCTCGTGTCACGTGCAAAAAACTCCAAACAGAGTTTTCAAAAGAATTAATAAAGACTCACAGCTTCACAGAACAGAAATAAAACTGGGTGAGATTTTAAACTTCCTCCCACCCCGTCCATCATTTGTCCAACAAGCATCATGCAGCATCTATCTGTCAACACTTCATGGTTCTTCATACTCAGAACCAAAATTAAATTAAATCAATAACAAGTGATTCCAGTAAACATTGTTATCATGTGACACTGATGAGGAAATTAAGGAGGAGATTAAACAATGACTGTGTGCAGGATTCAATATCTATCAGGGAATGTGCAACAAAAGAATTAAAAACACGCTTTACCCTGTAAAAGACTAAAAAAATTAACATTTAAGGTGGAATGATTTCTGAAGAATTGTAATTTCAGAGGAAATGGAGATGAGTTTTGGATGTGACATGGACCCAGTGTGCAGACCCCGGGTCAGCTGAGGAACCAGAAACTTTTATTTCCACCAACTGAGCACATGGAGCTTCTTCTTCAGATGATCATCTAACGTTTGTTCCTTAAAATCTTTTAAACCAATAAATATTTTGGGTTTTTTTTGTGACATTTTGTGTGGTTTCATCCTCATATTTACCTGTTATGCTGCTCTACAGTAAATGATGGACTATTTAAGGTTGTATGTTGAGATCTAAGTCCAGATGTAACAGCTTCTTGGTTTCTTTCTCATTCCTCATTTTTTCTAAGAATTTCATACAACAAACTATCTTTCCTTTTTCTTTCTTTGACATTCTTTCCCTGTTTTCTGTTTTATTGTGTTCTTTCTTTGTTTTACTGAATTTACTAACGACCTGTGCAGGGAGTAACTCTCCCAGTAACCGCTGGAGACGAGCACCAGCCCCACCCCCCCACCCCCCGTGACCCTCAGCAGGAACAGGGTCTTGTTTTCTCAGTCCTCTGAACGACCAGCAGCATTGCTGCCGTTTCTCACATGTTGACTAAATCTCATTCATTTTCATGTAAATCCTGCAACAATAAATGCAAATAAGTATCAGATTAGCTGCATTCTTATAAACCTGGAAGTGTTTATTATTATCTAATCTAGATATTCATCTGGATTATCCATAATATTGATTTAAATACTCTAAAACTGTGAATTAGTTTAAAATATCTTTTTTGTCCCTTTTTATCTTCTCTAATAATTATAAATCTGTCTGGAAAACTGAAAAACCTGAAACTATTTAAACTTAAATTTAAAGGGAGGCTGATTACTAGAATAACAGGCTGATTGATGGATGCAGGGCAGGTGTGAGTAATGGACAGGGAACACGACAGAACCTCCAATAGAACCAAACGCAACCATGACAATAAATAAATGATAAAATAAAACACCAAAATCCACAGTCTGTGGACAGGGAACATACACACACACACACACACACACACACACACACACACACACACACACACACACACACAGTTGGAAACTGATGTCAGCCCAGTTTGAATCTGTGAGTAGCCGCAGGTCTTTAATAATCTCCTTCCTAATCACACGTACACAAATGACTGTGCTCATGTTCAAGCACACACACACACACACACACACACACACACACACACACACACACACACACACACACACACACACACACACACACACACACACACACACACACACACACACACACACACACACACACACACACACACACACACACACACACACACCGGCCCACACAGGGCAGTTTGGCTTGGTTATGTCTGGTCAGGCTAATCACTTGCAGAGGAAATTGCCAGGAAGATCTGGTGCATGGTCATTCTGTAGGAGCAGTGATTGACCTGAACACACACCCACACACACACACACACACACACACACACGCACACACACATACCCACACACACACACCTGGTTTCCTGCATTTAAAGCCTTTGATTTTCTGACTCCACTTATTTTACTGGTTTCAAACATGTCAAACATGGTTGTACCACAGTGATCCTGCTTCACTCTGTCCTGTTTGCAATGAGGGAAACCTGCACCGGGCGAGCGAGCAGGGCAAAGCACAGAGGGAGAGAGATGGAGTATAAATGACATGTGCACGGATGTCTTACTGAAAGCTGCTTGAATTGGAAATCTTAGCAGGTATCGTGACGAAAGGACCAACAAACAGAATAAGAGCTGTAGGGACATTACTGCAGCTGATGTGGGGTGGGGGGGCGGTTCGGTGTGTGGCTCTGGAGGAGCAAACTTCAGGGAAAGGTAGTGTTACCTGAGCAGGACTCCCCTTCCTCAGACTTGTACGTTACAGTGACATTCAATTAAATAGATTGCAGTTACATTTTTAATGTGGATTTAATTTAACATCCCAAATGAAAACACGTCTTTTCATACAAATAACTATGATTAGTGGCCTTCAGTTACAGTTATGGAGTAATAGATCAAAGCATTTGGTTATTACATGCAGGTTGTTTTAGACTGGATGTGATTTACACGCCTGCTGGAGAACGATGGTGCAGTTGGCATCTTTCACCATGTTCTGCCTCACCAAAGCAGTTCCTGTCAACCACATACAGAAACTGTAAATCTTTAGATTTAAGATGAATTACACAAAATCCTGTCTGAGTCTTTTGAGTTGTAACCAACTGGCAGCAGGAAAAACTCCTTGATACTGTATTTGTTCTGTATCCTGTGGATCCTGTGGATCCTGTGTGTTCTGGATCAGTCTCATATTGATCAGGATGACTCTGCAGATCAATAATCAATCATTTTGGTTGCATTTTTAGTGTGTACATTCCCATTTTACTCACTCTAATCAGGCTGATGGAGGACCAGAATCAGACCAGAGTCAGACCAGAATCAGACCAGAATCAAACCAGAATCAGACCAGAATCAGACCAGAGTCAGGTCAGAGTCAGGCCAGAATCAGGCCAGAATCAGACCAGAATCAAACCAGAATCAGACCAGAATCAGACCAGAGTCAGGCCAGAGTCAGACCAGAGTCAGGCCAGAATCAGGCCAGAATCAGACCAGAATCAAACCAGAGTCAGGCCAGAGTCAGACCAGAGTCAGGCCAGAATCAGGCCAGAATCAGACCAGAATCAAACCAGAATCAGACCAGAATCAGACCAGAGTCAGGCCAGAGTCAGACCAGAGTCAGGCCAGAATCAGGCCAGAATCAGACCAGAATCAAACCAGAATCAGACCAGAATCAGACCAGAGTCAGGCCAGAATCAGGCCAGAATCAGACCAGAATCAAATCAGAATCAGACCAGAATCAGGCCAGAGTCAGGCCAGAGTCGGCCAGAGTCAGACCAGAGTCAGACCAGAATCAAACCAGAATCAGACCAGAATCAGGCCAGAGTCAGGCCAGAGTCAGGCCAGAGTCAGACCAGAGTCAGACCAGAATCAGGCCAGAATCAGGCCAGAGTCAGACCAGAGTCAGACCAGAATCAGGCCAGAATCAGGCCAGAGTCAGACCAGAGTCAGACCAGAATCAGGCCAGAATCAGGCCAGAGTCAGACCAGAGTCAGACCAGAATCAAACCAGAATCAGACCAGAATCAGGCCAGAGTCAGGCCAGAGTCAGGCCAGAGTCAGACCAGAGTCAGACCAGAATCAGGCCAGAATCAGGCCAGAGTCAGACCAGAGTCAGACCAGAATCAAACCAGAATCAGACCAGAATCAGGCCAGAGTCAGGCCAGAGTCAGGCCAGAGTCAGACCAGAGTCAGGCCAGAATCAGGCCAGAATCAGACCAGAATCAAACCAGAATCAGACCAGAATCAGACCAGAATCAGGCCAGAATCAGACCAGAGTCAGGCCAGAATCAGACCAGAGTCAGGCCAGAATCAGGCCAGAGTCAGACCAGAGTCAGACCAGAATCAGACCAGAATCAGGCCAGAGTCAGACCAGAGTCAGACCAGAGTCAGACCAGAATCAGGCCAGAATCAGGCCAGAGTCAGACCAGAATCAGGCCAGAATCAGGCCAGAATCAGGCCAGAGTCAGATCAGAGTCAGACCAGAATCATGCCAGAATCAGACCAGAGTCAGACCAGAATCAGGCCAGAATCAGGCCAGAGTCAGACCAGAGTCAGACCAGAATCAGGCCAGAGTTAGACCAGAGTCAGACCAGAGTCAGACCAGAATCAGGCCAGAGTCAGACCAGAGTCAGACCAGAGTCAGACCAGAGTCAGACCAGAATCAGGCCAGAGTCAGACCAGAGTCAGACCAGAATCAGGCCAGAGTCAGTACAGTACAATACAATACTATATAGTGAGTGAAACAGAGTTAAATGTAATGTAACAGTGTAAACTGGATGAAGGTTTGCATCAGTGATCTTAATGTCCACAGTGTGCTACAAACAGATAATTTAACATGCTACATTAGACTTTATAACATCTATAAAATCAGTCAACATGATATTTTAAAGTTTGTCTGAAGGCGTTACATCCAGTCGATGGTTTCAGAGGTTCTGTTCTCGTGAAGCTGGTTGAACCTGGATGAAGTTAACATCTCCTTGTGACATATCTGAAAAGCCTTTTTACATGATGTCCCATCCAGCAGAGACTGTCCTGGACCTTCACCTACCTGGACACTTCTCCTCTGCTTCAGAGCTCATGATTTCATGATGTTTCATCTCCTTCCGTCTGTTCTGGTGTCGGCGCCTGAACTCTTTAAGTTAAAACATCATACATGTCTAACTGGTGCGTTTTCCAGGTCTAATAACTAATTAACCATCCCAACATCCCAAAGACAACAACATGGCAACAGAAGATACTTTTTCCTTATAAATGATGTTTGTTTTCTGACTCACACTAATAATCTTTAAATCATCAGAGAACATGAGCAGCTTCCTGTTGGTAGAGCGTCTGGGAACAGGAAGTGCCTCGTGTTTATTGGGGAATGAGAAGCATTATAGTGTCACACCTTTTTACTGAGGTATGCAAGTCAGCGAACACACACTCACACACAGGTCTGCTTTTTATTAGACAGCCCACCATGTTGCACCGTACATGTAGACCTCATTAGACCTCATCGTGCACCGTGTTCACTCAACACACACACACTCTCAAATCTTTCACTTCAGCATGTGCGGTGGAAGAACGCTCGAGCTCACACAACCTTCTCCTCTGCAGGCGGAAAACCCACCTGCAGCCTGCCGTGTCTTTGGACCGGGCCGGAACCTTCTGCAGGTCTTCCTGTTAGAAGCTTTAAGATGAACAACTTTAGAGTTTTTATGCTTCTGATTAAACTTTCATCTTTATTTCAGAAGGATAAAAACCCATGTAGAAACTAACATTCTGAATCAGTGAAAGGGTTAACATGGTGGTCCCTCCCTCAACTTCACTCTTATTATTATTTTTGGTCCAAATGTTCAGCGCGGGGTTAAACTCGGCACCCTGACTGTGACTCAGAGAGAAACTGAAATCATGTTGCTGTGTGTCCATCTGCTTTTTCAGCTGTGTTTATAGCTGCTGCATCATGGAATGAGCTATTAACAGAAGGCCTTCCAGCACTTGACCTCACTTCCCATCTGTGCTTTTGGTTTTGACCTTTAATATAACTTCCTTCTAACCGCCTGGACTGCTTCTCCTCACTTTAAGTGTCATTACACATAACAAAGGCTCAGAAAGCATCACATGACTGTGTAACAAACAGTGTAGACTCACTGACTCCCTAAACGTTAAGATGATAAATATCTATTTTATTTTACTTTTATTCTGTGACACAAATAAACCTTTACATTTCAGTCTAGTCAGCATTTATTCTAATTAAATCCAGAATTCAAATGGAGCCTTAAAGGTTCAATCAACAGCTTTAGTCCAAAGAATATAAAACCCTTCTCCAACCATGTGTACGATTACTTCTAGCTCTCCCACGCTGCCTACCTCCTCTCTGCAGACTCATTGTTCCTCCCTCTCCGCCCAGCTCCTTTGAATCCCCCTCAACCTCCACTGGCCTCAAACTCCCTTATGTACCTCCTTCTCAACCTGTTTCCCTCCACTCACCCACCCCACCTCCCACCTGGAACAGTAGACTTGTGGGTGAACAGCTGAGGACTGAGCTGAAAGATGCTTAAAAAGGTCTACAACAATGTGCGTCCAGCTTTTTCTCTACATTCATTGCTTCCAGGGAAATCTTTAACTAGTTGTTCTGAAGTATGTCAGAAGTTTTTGGACCCTGATGAGATGATCCTTCTGGGGAAGAGTCAACACTTGTGTGCAGGTGACATAGAAGCTTTGGCAGATTGCTTGTAGTCGAGAGGCCTTAGAAAGGCATTAACATAGCTGCAGCATGTCTGCTGAAAGACAAAAGCAAACGGGTCCCCCCTCAAGTACCTTCAAGACAGATATCTGTCATCTGGTTCGCTGATAGCTGAGTGATAGGAGGGTCACTATGAGGAAGCAATAAAGCTTTCAACTTAACCCCATTTAAACTGGCTTGTTTTGTTTCTAGTATGGGATTCATAATTAAATCTGAGGCGGAACTGGAAGTAAAAATAGAAATAACTCGTCCGTCTTTTCTCTTTTTGAGCCGGAGCTTTTCATGTGGCTCCCCTGCAGAGTTCCCTGGATCTGTCAATAGTTGAGAAAAAACCTGGAAATAAAACAACATTCAGTTTCAAATGAGCTTCTCCTGGAAGCTCCTTTATCACTGGTTACTGCTGTTAACCCATATGTCCATCAAATGCTCCTACAAAATAAAGTCCTTGTCATTTTGGAGGTGATATATTTTGTCTTAGACTCCAAAAAGCACAGAATAAATGAGCAGACTTGATCCTTCAAACAGCTTAAACTAGAACTGCACCTACAAGTTTGTTCAGAAATATTAAATAAAAAAATATATAAGAGACTCAAACTTTGTTTTAACAGTCCAAGAAAAGTTAATATTGATCATGTAACTGTTTCCGCTTCTGCATCAGAAAAAAACTCATTACATTCTGTTTATTGTTTCAACATTTTTGGACCTGATATTATAATTGTTTTGTGTTTTTATAGACCAACCTTTTTGACCGAGTGTCAGCTTGACAATAAAAAACAAAACTTCTTAAATAAATAGTGATGTAAAATGTTCATGAGCAAAAACATAATTGAAATTTAATTGAGACACATTTACATATCTATGAGTGAAAGTAACTATATTATAACAACATATTAGGGTTTTTTTCTGTGAAGCTTCAGAAACAGTCGAACTGATTTAAACTTCAACTTAAACAGCACGACTGATGTCAGCTGTCTCACCCCACAGAACTCACACACTCATATCAAACCACCACTAACTTAAAGTCTGTACGAGTGTACGAGGTGTGTAGAGCTTGTTAGTGATTTATTTAGCTCCTCTGTGGCTGCATGTGTGCGCTTACTATGTGTATGTGTGTGTGTGTGTGTGTGTGTGTGTGTGTGTGTGTGTGTGTGTGTGTGTGTGTGTGTGTGTGTGTGTGTGTGTGTGTGTGTGTGTGTGTGTGTGTGTGTGTGTGTGTGTGTGTGTGTGTAGGTGGGTGGGTGTCACAGCCCCATTGATGGCCTCTAAAGTTTCATCCTTACACAATCATGTGCCTGTTGGAAGGTGCAGCGGCTCTGCAGGCATCTGAGACCTGCAGCTAACAATCAAAGAGCTGTAGGAGTATAGGACAGACCTATCTGGTTACACAGGGAGAGTGAGAGAGTGAGAGACAAAGAGTGACACTGCAAGAACGACAGCAGTAGGAAAGAGGAAGCATGTAAGAACAATAAAAGGTATTAACTATAATCTGAATTAATTTAAAAAAAACTTGGTAAAGAGGAAATAGACGTGTATCTGAATCTCCTCCAGCCGTCTTTCTGTTGACTCACTGTTTGTCTTCTCACTCACGTTTCCTGTTCTACATGAAAACCAATTAATACCACAATGAATACAGCAGGGACAGACAAACCCATCTGTTTGCTTCTAACCTGTCCACAGAAAGACCAGCCTTTGATGCATGTGACAGATAAACTCACGCTCGCTGTCTTTTCTGTTACTGCTACCAAATAGACACAGAATGTCCCAGTTTGTTCCTTAAACCAGCTGCAGTCTGAAAGCTGTGGCTGTTTGTTTACATGCAGTTTTGT
The DNA here is from genome assembly GCA_006937955.1 of Pachypanchax playfairii. Classification (NCBI taxonomy): domain Eukaryota; kingdom Metazoa; phylum Chordata; class Actinopteri; order Cyprinodontiformes; family Aplocheilidae; genus Pachypanchax; species Pachypanchax playfairii. The sequence continues at coordinate 2,018,585 of SSNP01000073.1, read as the reverse complement.
TCAGCTGTGAACAAAATATTAGTAAAGGATGAGAGAATGTCATCTAAAGAATCAGTAAGTTTATCATGCTGTAAACTCAAAAGACTTTCAGAAAGAAAGAGAAGAAGAAACTTTTATTGTCCCTCAGTGGCGAAATTTCCTGTTAACGACTGTGAAGAAATGTTTTAAATTTTGCTTCTTTTACTTGCCGTTTATTTACTTGTTGAAGCAGCTGCAGCTCTGTAAAACCCACTTACACTTGTGTTTCAGACAAAGTCAAAAGATGTTAAACATTATAAATAATATCCAGTTATCATTTAATAGAAGTCAGACAGTTTAAAAATCCCTCCAAGAAAAAACTAACTCATGCTACACTGGACCTGCAGAAACAAATATGAAGTTGCTGAGTTATTTACACACTGAGCTGGAGCAGGTCACCACTGTTACTCACGTGCACGCTGGATCTCTCTGGTTAAAAAGAAGTGACTGAGATGAGAGTCTGTGGTTCTCTGAGTGACTGTCTGCCTTGATTTACTGGCTCATTTATGTTCCCGTCCTCACGTGTGGTTATAAGATACAAATCATGACCAAAACCACGAGACCCCTGATCAACGTGACTGAAATGAGATTCTGGATAAAGTGACACATAATGAGGATGAAATCCAGCTGCTGCTCCTTCACGCTGAAAGTGGTCAGCTTCACCAGTTAACTTGGTCTTTCCATCCACGAGGAGAAGACATGTACCTCACACCTCATTTCAACAAGACAATGAACGTGTTTAGTCTGATGTCAGTCCAACAGTCCCAGATAAAATCATTTTTACTGATGTGGAATTTCAGACAGGCAAAAGTTAAACAGCAAACCAGCAGACGACTCCACACTTTATTTAAAAAGACAAATTCAGTCTGTCTCTTATTTGTTTCCTCTACAATTAAACATAAATTATATATAAATGGACAACTTTCTTCCTTCCTAATGTTTTTAATTATTACGGTTGTTTTTGGCTGTAACTGTAACTCATCAGAGGTCGTTCAGGTAAAACCACTGAGACAGAAGTTTGTGTAGAATGTCCAGACCAGGTGAATTATTCTGAGCTGTGACTTCTAGCTCTGTTTAAAGAAAGGAAACGCATCCTTAGGCGCCCGCCATCATTGTGTTTAAACGTGAACAAGGGAGAGCTGAAATGAAAGAAAGAGAGAAAGAAGGGAGACTGAATAAAATAGTTACCGATTTGTTTGCTGTGTGCTGGAACTGTACTAGACTTCTTTCTGAAGCGCCTGACAAGCAGGTGAGATCAAAGTCACGAGGACAAAAGAGGCTCAGCAGCGATTTGTCAAGAGACGAGAGGCAGCGGCTGGATTCAGCTCTCTGATCACTGCCTCACCAAAGAAATCTGCCCATGAGAAAAAGTACAGCAAAAAGGGTTCAAAGGTCATTTTGCTTGGCTCTGGATTACTGGTACCTCCTTTTCCCTCCATTAAATGGAGGGGGGGCAAGAAAAGGACCTGGCTAATAACCTTTGTATTATTGCAGAAAAGAAACGCTTTTGTGCTAAAAGAGGTTTTGGGAGGTACTGGTGGAGGAAGAATTTTGGGGAGGTCAATTAAAAACGGGGCCCTGAAAAATCCTTGCTTTCATTCAAGGCTCGAAGAAGAAAAAGTAAAAATGTATGAGTTTTGCTTTTATGAGCGAGAACTTTGTGTGACTGGGTTTAGATCTGTTTGTCAAGCGTGTGAAGGCAAAAGAATCAGTTGGAAATGTTTCAGTCAGGTAGGTGATAATTTCCAACCTTTACTCCTGAAATAAAACTCTGCATGATGTCATTTCTTCTTAACAGGTATGAATGCACTGATCTCAGTGGGAGGTGGTCGGGGATGTAAAGTAATGCAAAGTCGAATGACTCCCTGACGACACTGAAGGGCCAATTAGTCAACTTAGTATTGTATAGGTAGCAGGACAAAGCTCCTAAACACAGCTGATTGGTCTTGGCCAAACAATTTGGACCAGGTTGTGAAGTCTGTACCCGAGCTCAGGCTCCAAACACACTGCAGGTATTTTATTATTGTTTTTACTGCACAGCTTCATTCACCTCATTTGAAAAGAAACATCAATTAGATCCATTTGCAAATGGGAACTTAACATGTCCTGGACATCAGCAGTGTGTAAATGTAAAGGGTTTGTCTTGTTATTACTTATTGGGTCAGAAACAGTCACATAACTGTGCAATTAAAAGAAATTATTTAATGGAATGTTTCCTAACTCCAGTCCTCATGACCCCCGTCCTGCATGTCTTAGATGTGTCCCTGTCTCAACACACCTGGTTTCATTTGATGGCTGATTAACAGGTTTCTGTTGAATCATGTGAATCGGGAGGCTCCAAGCTGGGAAACATGAGGACATGAAACATGAACTCTTGTGTAGTCTGGTATCACTGTGTGCACCACCCTGAACATGGACCAGACAAAGACCAGAGAAGATGCTCCATGTTACAGACTACAGACCATCTCCAAGCAGTTTCATGTTCCTCTGATCAGCTGATCATATTATTAAACAGTATCATGTTGATGTGACTGTAGCAGGACGACGTCCAGGACGTGGACACAAGAGGAGACACAAGTCCAGCTGGATCAGATGGAGAGAGAGGATCATAAAAATCATTTGAGAGAAAACATAATTGCTGAAGGTCTCCATTCATCCGTCCATCCGTCCGTCCGTCCGTCCGTCCATCCATCCGTCCATCCGTCCATCCATCCATCCATCCATCCATCCATCCATCCATCCATCCATCCATCCATCCCTCCATCCTCCATCCATCCATCCATCCATCCCTCCATCATCCATCCATCCATCCATCCATCCATCCATCCATCCATCCATCCATCCATCCATCCATCCATCCATCCATCCATCCATCCCTCCATCATCCATCCATCCATCCATCCATCCATCATCTGTTTATCCAAGCCCGACCTCATGTCAAATACGACCGCATTGGTTGATTTTGTGATCCGTAAAAATGACACTGTATTCTTTATGTGACCCCTATCTGCAACCCTAACCTTAACCATTCCACTTATTAACTTGAAATATTCTGCTTTACAATGTGTCCATGTGTATCTTTACATTTTAAATCTAACCATTACATGAGACATATTGCTGCAGAATTTGTGTTTTATTCGGCTGAACAGAGCGTAACCTCGGACATGCGTATTTGTCAGCTCCTCCTGGAAGGTGCGCGCATGCGCTGTTGGTAGTGAGTCTCTGCAGAACCTGGAAAACATTTCCACAGGTCATTTGTCACGAATGAAAATGCTCTTACAGGTCGTATTTTGGAGCTTTTTTATTTGGTTGTATAATTGTGCGGACAGGTAAGTTTATCCATAGTTGTGTTGCTGGGTCAACAGGTTCAGGATAGAAAACCAGACCTCCAGAAACACTCTCCAGTTCTTCTTGGAGGATATCAAGACGTTCCCAGATCAGAAAGAATACTGAATCCTTCTAGGGATTTTTGGGTCTGCTTAGGGGTCTCCTCCCAGTAGGATACACCTGGAGATCCAGACAGGTGCATCTATGAGGTATCATCAGTTGCCTAAACCACCTCAGCTGTCTTCTTTTGTTGCAGAAGAACTGTGGCTCTATGATGGAACTCCTCCCCTTATCTCTAAGGCCGAGCCCAGCCACTCTACAGAGGAAGATCATCAGCCACTGGAATCTGGAATGGTGGTCTTTTAGTCAGAATCCAGATCTCAAGATAATAGGTGAAGATTGGAAGGTGGATAGACCAGTAAATTGATAACTTTGTAGTTTGGCTGAGCTCCTATTTCCCCACAGCAGACTGTAAGAATAGTAACATTACTGCACACAAAACCCTAAAATACGGATCCACTTCCCGCTTCATCCTATTTGAGAACAAAACACAAAAATAAATAAATAAATAAATCAACTCATCCTCACACAATCCCTTCTACCTTATTCTGGTCAAGAATCAGGATTTGGAGCTGACTCTCACAGTGGCCACTTCACACTCAGCTGCAAACCCCCCAGCGCATACTAAAGATCACGGCTTGAAGACGCCAACAAAACCACATTACGGAAGACCCAAACTCCCAAAAATCCCTCAGCAACTCCAGAGAGGTGAAGATCTGGCCCACTGTTCCATGAACAGGACAAAATCCATACTGCTTCTCCTGAATCCAAAGTTCATCAATGATTTGAAGAGTCCTTTCCAACACCCATAGGAAGACTGAGAAGTGGGATCCTCCTCTGCCTCCTCAATGGAGGACATTGTGACTGAATTAAGGAGGTCCTTAGAGTGCTCCTACCATCACCTGACAAAGGTCACCAGTTCCCCACCCAACACAGCCTGAGATGGGCCCTGCCAACTCATCAAACTGTTTGTCGGAGCCTCTTTGAGGCAGAACTAAAGTTGCTTCAGGGGTCCTCTAGAACACCCCCTTCAGTTTTACAGCTTCTATCACTGCAGCCATGACAGCCATCACTGAGTCCAGCACCAACATGCTGATATTCTAATGTGACACCTGTCAAACACCTTCTGCACTTGGGTAACTACAAAGTTGGAGATAGTCCAGCACCTCTTTAAGAGTTAAAGTCCGGAGCTGAAGTTGTGCATAGAAGAGTGACCAACTAGTAGTAGGATCTCAACCTCATCCATGCTGACATCTCATGTTCCTAGAGCCAGTTTATGATGCTGAGGATCCTCATACCCGGGTCATTTATGATGCTGAGGATCCTCGTACCCAGGTCATTCATGATGCTGAGGATCCTCGTACCCGGGTCATTCATGATGCTGAGGATCCTCGTACCTGGGTCATTTATGATGCTGAGGATCCTCATACCCGGGTCATTTATGATGCTGAGGATCCTCGTACCCGGGTCATTTATGATGCTGAGGATCCTCGTACCCGGGTCATTCATGATGCTGAGGACCCTCGTACCCGGGTCATTCATGATGCTGAGGATCCTCATACCCGGGTCATTCATGATGCTGAGGATCCTCATACCCAGGTCATTCATGATGCTGAGGACCCTCGTACCCGGGTCATTCATGATGCTGAGGATCCTCGTACCCGGGTCATTTATGATGCTGAGTATCCTCATACCCAGGTCATTTATGATGCTGAGGATCCTCGTACCCGGGTCATTCATGATGCTGAGGACCCTCGTACCCGGGTCATTCATGATGCTGAGGATCCTCATACCCGGGTCATTCATGATGCTGAGGATCCTCGTACCCAGGTCATTCATGATGCTGAGGACCCTCGTACCCGGGTCATTCATGATGCTGAGGATCCTCGTACCCGGGTCATTTATGATGCTGAGGACCCTCGTCCGGTCATTATGATGCTGAGGATCCTCGTATCCTCATACCCGGTCATTTATGATGCTGAGGATCCTCGTACCCGGGTCATTTATGATGCTGAGGATCTCGTACCCTAGGACCCTCGTACCCGGGTCATTCATGATGCTGAGGATCCTCATACCCGGGTCATTCATGATGCTGAGGATCCTCGTACCCGGGTCATTCATGATGCTGAGGATCCTCGTACCCGGGTCATTCATGATGCTGAGGATCCTCATACCCAGGTCATTCATGATGCTGAGGATCCTCATACCCGGGTCATTTATGATGCCGAGGATCCTCGTACCCGGGTCATTCATGATGCCAAGGATCCTCGTACCCAGGTCATTTATGATGCTGAGGATCCTCATACCCAGGTCATTCATGATGCCGAGGATCCTCGTACCCAGGTCATTCATGATGCTGAGGATCCTCATACCCAGGTCATTCATGATGCTGAGGATCCTCGTACCCGGGTCATTTATGATGCTGAGGATCCTCGTACCCAGGTCATTTATGATGCTGAGGATCCTCATACCCGGGTCATTCATGATGCTGAGGATCCTCGTACCCAGGTCATTCATGATGCTGAGGATCCTCATACCCAGGTCATTCATGATGCTGAGGATCCTCATACCCGGGTCATTTATGATGCTGAGGACCCTCGTACCCGGGTCATTTATGATGCTGAGGATCCTCGTACCCGGGTCATTTATGATGCTGAGGATCCTCGTACCCGGGTCATTTATGATGCTGAGGATCCTCATACCCGGGTCATTCATGATGTTGAGGATCCTCATACCCGGGTCATTTATGATGCTGAGGATCCTCGTACCCGGGTCATTTATGATGCTGAGTATCCTCATACCCAGGTCATTTATGATGCTGAGGATCCTCGTACCCGGGTCATTCATGATGCTGAGGACCCTCGTACCCGGGTCATTCATGATGCTGAGGATCCTCATACCCGGGTCATTTATGATGCTGAGGATCCTCGTACCCGGGTCATTTATGATGCTGAGGATCCTCGTACCCAGGTCATTTATGATGCTGAGGATCCTCATACCCGGGTCATTTATGATGCTGAGGATCCTCATACCCGGGTCATTCATGATGCTGAGGATCCTCATACCCAGGTCATTTATGATGCTGAGGACCCTCGTACCCGGGTCATTTATGATGCTGAGGATCCTCGTACCCGGGTCATTTATGATGCTGAGGATCCTCGTACATTCATGATGCTGAGGATCCTCTACCCAGGTCATTCATGATGCTGAGGATCCTCGTACCCGGGTCATTATGATGCTGAGGATCCTCGTACCCAGGTCATTTCATGATGCTGAGGTCCTCATACCCAGGTCATTCATGATGCTGAGGATCCTCGTACCCAGGTCATTTATGATGCTGAGGATCCTCATACCCGGGTCATTCATGATGCTGAGGATCGCTGAGGCTCATTTATGATGCTGAGGATCCTCGTACCCAGGTCATTTATGATGCTGAGGATCCTCATACCCGGGTCATTTATGATGCTGAGGATCCTCATACCCGGTCTTCCCTCGTACCCGGGTCATTCATGATGCTGAGGATCCTCATACCCGGTCATTCATGATGCTGAGGATCCTCGTACCATACCCAGGTCATTTATGATGCTGAGGATCCTCGTACCCGGGTCATTTATGATGCTGAGGATCCTCGTACCCAGGTCATTTATGATGCTGAGGATCCTCGTACCCCGGTCATTTATGATGCTGAGGATCCTCATACCCCTGAGGATCCTCATACCCGGGTCATTTATGATGCTGAGGACCTCGTACCCGGGTCATTTATGATGCTGAGGACCTCGTACCC